>CM065589.1:51840955-52249667 GCA_033119425.1 Bufotes viridis | reverse complement strand
TTGTGATGTCTGCATCTTTTGCGGCCCCATTGAAATAAATAGGTCCGCACCCGTTCTGGATGCGGATCCACCAATATGGTCGTGTGAATACACCCTAAGAGTTAAGAAAAAGGGCAGATAACTAAGGCTACTATTACACCAGTGTTTTTGCTGGATCCGTCATGGATCAGCAAAAAATGCTTCTGTTACTGATAATACAACCACCTGTATCCGTTATGAACGGATCCGGTTGTATTATCTTTAACACAGCCAAGACGGATCCGTCATGAACTCCATTGAAAGTCAATGGGGGACGGATCAGTTTTCTATTGTATCAGATTGTGTCAGAGAAAACGGATCCGTCTTGCTCCGCACCACATCGCGGATAGAAAAACGCTGCTTGCAGTGTTATTCTGTCCGCGATGGGGACACAACCAAACTGGACGGAAGGCATTCTGGTGCTTTCCGTTTCGTTCAGTTCAGTTTTGTCCCCATTGACAATGAATGGGGACAAAACGGAAGCGTTTTCCCCCGCTATTGGGATCCTAAGTGCGAAAGTAGCCTAAGTCAGATAAAGCAAGTCCTCACATACAGCAACCAGTAATTGATGCTGGAAGCTGGAAATCATGATCTATAAAGAGGACAGGCACTTCTTCAGGGTCCTGTATAGTACAGGTTGTGCCAGAAAAGTAATACAGATCCATCCTCTCCTAACATCCAAAGGAGCAGCTCATCCTGGCACAGACAGGGGGCAGTACAGGACACGTAGCACTGCCTGTATTGTAAAAAATAGCTTCTAGACAACCAATACAGATGTTTTATGACAGTAATGGCTAAGTAGATTGGTTTGATCTAAGGCATTGTATGTTGTGTCTAGTTTCATCTTACGATGGCCCAGGAGCCTTGCATGTTAATCATCTTGTATCCTGAGGCCATTGCATCTTGAGGGATTATTGTACTTTTACATTTCTTGTGACTTGTATATACAGAGAAAAGCATCTTTATTCCTCGCTCTTGTCATATGTTGATTAATGCTGTGAATTCAAGAAGGCCGGCTCTTTCTTTCACCGAGTAAAATTTTCCCCAATCCCACCCTTTGACCATTTATTGACATTCTCTGTCACAGACATTATCATCCCCCCACCTCCCGCTGCCTGTGGAAATGGTAATCCATGGGCAAGAGACGAAAAAAGAGCCAGTCTCCGTGACTTCCGTGCTGGGATCAGGGAATAAAGATGCTTTTCTCTGAGTTTACAAGTCACAGGAACATTATTGGGGACAACATGTAAGGTTTGCGGGCAGCTTGTAGAACCATATCTTGCTGACTAGATTTGAGCGAACTTCTGTTTTAAGTTCGGCTTCCAAAGTTTGGGTTCGGGTGATCCAAGCATCCCGTTATGGATACCCCTACCAGGGACCATAACGGAATTTGGAATCCATAAGGGGATTCTTCAATGAACCCGAACCTTGGACAACACGGAGGACCTGGGGTGACATCACCGTCATGTGATCAGTGCAGGGGGCGTGGCTCAGTACTGGATTAGATAAGAGGTGGTAGCCTACGACCTCTTATTCAATCCAGTACTGAGCCACGCCCCCTGCACTGATCACATAACGGTGACGTCATCCCAGGCCCTTCACCCCGTGTTCCAAATGCCGTTATGGTCCGTGGTAGCGGAATCCATAACGGGATGCTTGGATAACCCAAAGCCGAACTTAAAACAGAAGTTCGCTCAACTCTATTGCTGACAGGTTCCCTTAAATCTGAAACTTGACTAATGAGAAAATAAATACAATGTCCCAGACAATTTAGAACCCCTACCTTGTTTCTCAACACTTGGCGCAACTTCATTTGGCTCCTCGGAGGACTCAACCTTGATATCTGGGTATAAGAAAGCATCAGTGAGCGTGAGTTTATTTATTTTACTCATTTTTATAGCGCTGACATATTCCAAAACGCTTTATAGACATTGGGGCACATGCGCTGATGGTGGATTGCTGAAGTTATGTAAAGGCCCGGTCTCTACATAACTTCAGCGGATCCACCGCCACTTCTAAACGTAAAAAGGCTTCCTAGCTGTCTTACATTTAGACAATGGTGTAGAAAATGGTAAGTGAGACAGGCCAGCCGGCCCTTCCCCGTCCATGCCATGCCCACTTTTTTAGACCTGGGAGAAGTTGAAGATTGTGTCGCAAAGGAGTTTTGCGCTGCAATCTGCGGCAGAAATACGCTTATGTAGGGGTATTTCTGCTTAATAAATGACCCCCATTATCTTCACTTCACTTGGAGTGTGGAAGTAAATCAGCGTACTCAGAGGAAACCCACACAAACACAGAGAGAACATACAAACTCCATGAAGATATTATCCTTGGTCAGATTTGAACCTAGGCAACAGTGCTAACCACAAAGCCACCATTCTGCCATGAGGTTCCATCTTCTGGATTGACAAAGCTGAATATCTCATGGAAAGGAGAAGTGGCTAAGGCTACAGGAGTGTTCACGAACTGGTGCTCCAAGGGCTCTGGCCGGCCCCTCTGTTAATTAGCATATTAATAAAAATACAGTTTTCTCTTGAAGGGTGCATCATACAGACATCTATCAGTTAATCAGCATCAGTTAATCAGCATGATCAAACCGTCCAGGTAGTGTGCCTGGTCTAGCAGAGTTGATCATGCTGACAGAATCTCTTTAACCACAGAAAACAACCCATTAGCTCAGTCAGTGTCCCCATTTCATACAACAGATACAATGCTATCTGCTAATCTGCTCAATAGTACCAGTCATGAGTTCATTCATGAGCCGTTGGAGTGCATGGCTCTTTATGGCAATCCCTTGTGTCAAACATACCTGGTGATTGTACTTCATTCTCTGCCGATGGAGTTTCAGTATATGCCTTATCCTCTGTGGATGATGCCTCAGTTGACACGGATGAAGCCTTATTTTCTGCAGCTGTAGGCTCAGTGTCTGTTGATGGAGCCTCAGTTTCTGTGGATGGTGCCTCGGCTTCTGCAGCTGTAGGCTCAGTGTCTGTTGATGGAGCCTCAGTTTCTGTGGATGGTGCCTCGGCTTCTGCAGCTGTAGGCTCAGTGTCTGTTGATGGAGCCTCAGTTTCTGTGGATGGTGCCTCGGCTTCTGCAGCTGTAGGCTCAGTGTCTGTTGATGGAGCCTCAGTTTCTGTGGATGGTGCCTCGGCTTCTGCAGCTGTAGGCTCAGTGTCTGTTGATGGAGCCTCAGTTTCTGTGGATGGTGCCTCGGCTTCTGCAGCTGTAGGCTCAATGTCTGTTGATGGAGCCTCAGTGCTTGTGGATGAAGCTTCGGTTTTTGCAGCTGGAGGCTCACTCTCTGTGGATGGAGTCTCAGTTTCTGTGGATGGAGCCTCAGTGTTTGTGGATGGAACCTCAGTTTCTTTAGCTGGAGGCTCAGTGTCTGTGGATGGAGCCTCATTTTCTGTGGATGGAGCTTCGGTTTTTGCAGCTGGAGGCTCAGAATCTATGGATGGAGCTTCAGTGTTTATAGATGGAGCCTCAGTGTTTGTGGAGGGAGCTTCAGTTTCTGTGGATGGAGCCTCAGTTTCTGTAGCTGGAGGCTCAGTGTCTGTGGATGGAGATTCAGCATTTGTAGCTGTAGAGTCAGTGTTTGTGGCTGGAGCCTCAGTTTTTGTGGTTGGAGCCTCAGTTTCTGTAGCTGGTGGCTTATTGTCTGTGGATAGAGTCTTAGTTTCTGTAGATGGAGCCTCGGTGTTTGTGCATGGAGCCTCAGTTTCTGTAGCTGGAGTTTCAGTGTCTGTGGATAGAGCTTCAGTGTTTGTAGGTGGAGCCTCAGAGTTTGTAGAGGGAGCCTCCGTTTCTGTAGCTGGGGGCTCAGTGTCTGTGGATGGAGCCTCATTTTCTGTGGATGGAGTCTCGGTTTTTGTAGATGAAGCTTCATTGTCTGTGGATGGAGCTTCAGTGTCTGTGGATGGAGCTTCAGTGTCTGTGGATGGAGTCTTGTTTTCTGTGGATGGAGCCTCATTTTCTGTAGATGGAGCCTCAGTGTTTGTGGATGGAGCTTCGTTTTTTTCAGCTGGAGGCTCACTGTCTGTGGATAGAGCCTCAGCTACTGTAGATGGAGCCTCATTTTCTGTGGATGGAGTCTCAGTTTCTGTACATGGAGCCTCGGTGTTTGTGGATGGAACCTCAGTTTCTGTAGCTGGAGGCTTAGTGTCTGTGGATGGAGCTTCAGTGTCTGTGGATGGAGTCTTGTTTTCTGTGGATGGAGCCTCAGTTTCTGTAGCTGGAGCCTCAGTGTTTGTAGAGGGAGCCTCAGTTTCTGTAGCTGGAGGCTCAGTGTCTGTGGATGGAGCCTCAGTTTCTGTGGATGGGGCATCCGTTTTTGTGGAAGGAGCCTCGTTTTCTGTGGCAGGACCCTTCACTTTTGTGGATTGAGACTCAGTTTCTGTGGATGGAGTCTCAGTTTCTGTAGCTGGAGGTTCAGTGTTTGTGGATGGAGCCTCACTGTTTTTTGATGGTACCTCAGTGTTTGCGGATGGAGCTTCGCCATCTGTAGATGGAGCCTCAGTGTCTTTGGATGCAGCCTCTGCGTCATTAGATGGAGCTTTGGTGTGTTTGGATGGAGCCACATTCTCTGTGGAGGGAGGCTTATTCTCTGTAACAGTATTCTTAATGTCCTTGGAGACAGGTGGAGGCTCTTTATCCTCAGACTGGGCTTCAGTGCCTACTGGTGGTGCCTCATTCTCTGTATTTGCATCCTTGGTGCCCACTGATGGAGAATCACTGCCTTTGGATGGAGCCTTAGTGACAGCTGACTGAGATTCATTTTCTATAGATGTAGTTTTACTGTCCTCTGTAAGAGTATCAGTGCCGTCTGGTAAAGCTGCCTTCTTAGTGGACATTGCTGAAAAAATGGACAAAAGAAAAGTTACACCTACAGTGCAAAGTATAATAAAAAGTTACTGAGATGATATTAGGTTGTTCTAGATTTCCTCAGCTGATATAGAGAAGTTACTCGAAATACATGTAACTTTTTATACATTGCTGTCATTTTTAGTGCCTCCAGCAGTAAGAGCATAAATGCAGTATTATCAATAGCAAATCCAGGTCAGTGCTGCAGGGCATAAAGATCAGACGCTTGGTTCAAGTTCAGACATTTTTTCTTGGAGCATGAAACCCTTAGCCTTCACATTTGTGAAATAAATGGAGAAAAGAATTGTAAAGATCTCACATTTTTCAATTCTAATACCCCACGATTTCAAAGATACCTACAGAAACAACTTTCCTGATCTGTCACATATTTGACATTGAGATTTGACCCTATCGACTAAAATGAAGAACGTAACAAAAGAAACAATTGACCATATCTAAAAATTATATTGCAGCAACATGAGTTTGCTATAGATATAGCAAACGTTAACTTGATCTTAGTACATCGCAACAAGCTGTAAGGGTTGGTTAACAGGAGGTTGAAGGCAGGTTTCTCAAAATCTCCAAAAAAGTCAGTGTGAAACCACCCTAACTTAACTTTTTCAATATTCTTTGTTGTGTAAAGTTTTACGTTAACGTTTGCTACATGAGTACATCATAAAGTTCGGAAATGGTGGTCCCCAATAGTAGAAACACCACCATGGCTGATGTATTTGCTCTCGGGTTGTTGTGTAGCTTTGTGACTCTAAGAAGTTTGAGACATGAAACACAATGTTAGGGATTGGCTGTAGGTGTATGTGGATCCATGCTTGACAAAAGACCTTGATCCTCCTTTCTACTCAACCCATCTCTTGAAAAACATGTTTGTCCTATCACAATGGGGCCCTCAAGCTCTGAGTTCCCTAGCACCTATTAAATAACAAATTTAGTTTTGCTACTTGTGATGAAGAAGAAGAAGAAATTCTTTGGATAACGGTTGTGAGGGGCTAAAGTAAGCGTTCCCTGTACATGCTCGGTTAGTAGGTTTCCCTAGTCTCAGACCCTCATGATGCTGTCTTTAGTCATGTCGTAATTATAAAACAGAAGAAAATTTTAAGTGGAGATGCACATGTTCCCTATGAAGACCCCAGCCCATTTCTGTTCTTTGTACTTACCTGGTGTTGCTCAGGATCTGCTTTGCTAGGAATAGATAGATGTCCGCACAATTTATAAGGTCCTACACTGGAAGGGGGAGTGTGTAAAATACATCAGAGTCAGGTATGTCAGAAGAGCCACTGCACTGCCTTAGGCAGGAAATGCTCCCTCTGAACTTAAAGCATTGAAGGGTTTAACAGAATGAATGTATGCCTGATACTATGGGCTGCACAGCACTACAGTCTTCATCATGAGCTGGTCTATTGAAGCCTATGTAGTATGATAGTGTCTATTACTCAAAGCTTTCATGAGCAATGCAGTTTGCTGACCCCTTGTATCTAAACCTATCTTTTGTAGCACTGTCTACTGAGCCAGTAGCCTTTTTTTGAAGTTTTTGAAGATTAATATCACCTACCTGAGGACACTCTTTTGCCATCTTACTCATAGAGGGTTGAGTTGTGCTTATGCACTATGAGCTTTACCAGCACATGGATTCGCAGGACAGGGATGTACAGTAATACTACCAATTTACAAAGCGTTGGAGCGGCCTCTATCTGGAATATGCAGTTCAGTTCTGGCCACCAGTCGAAAGGATGCCATGGAGCTGGAAAAAGTACAAAGGAGAGCAACTAAACTAGTAATGGTCATGGAGGGTCTTAGTTATGAGGACATGTTAAAAGAATATATATATATATATATATATATTGTGGGGAGTCGCTCTGGTAGACAGCGGTGCGGGTGCAGTTTAGAGGCAAAACAAGGAGTCCAGATTGTGCATCAAACAGTGTTTTATTCACACCAGAAATGAAAACAGTCTCTTGGTGACAGTTCACACACAACAGAAATCATGTGGCAAAACCAAAAACAGGCCAACACAGGGTCCAGTCACCTTGGGTGGTTTAAGTGCGGGTTCACACCTAGCAGTCGGTTCAGCCGCAGGCGATTCCTCCTTCAGGTTGCAGGGAAACACCACCTTGCTGAGCTCCGTCCTCCAGCACAGAGAACTCCTCAGCCCTGTTAGCAGGCTCCGGGATAATCACCTCAGACACAGCTGATAGCTGTGTTTTATACCCAGCCCAAAACTCGGACTGGACCGTGGGGAGCAGCCACCCACCCTACTCTTTAGCTGCTCCCAGTAAGAGCCGGCCCGGATCGGCTTTGCAGCCATGCTATTTAAAAGAGTCAAAACAGCACTAGCTGCTGCAGACAAAAACCCGGCTCTCACCTCACCGAGGCCAGCAACCTCGGTGACACGTACCTGCCATCGCATATGACACCTTGCACCTTACCACATACCCCCCCCCTTTGTTCAACCCTGAGAGGGTGAACACACGTAAGGCAGTGGACGCGGGACAGGGCATCTGCGTTGCCCTGCAAGCGGCCTGCCCTGTGTTCCACGGAAAACTTGAAATTTTGAAGAGATAGGAACCACCTGGTGACCCGAGCATTCCTCTCCTTGGCCTGACTCATCCATTTGAGGGGGAATGGTCGGTCACCAGACGGAACCTCCTCCCTAACAGGTAGTAGCGGAGAGATTCGAGTGCCCACTTGATAGCCAGGCACTCCTCTCCACTATACTATATCTGGACTCGGCGGGACTGAGCTTACGGCTCAGGAAGACAACGGGATGTTCTTCCCCGTTGACCTCCTGAGACAGTACCGCACCGAGGCCTACCTCCGAGGCGCCGGTCTGTACGACAAACTCCTTGTTGAAGTCGGGTGTCACCAAAACCGGGGACCCACACAGGGCCGACTTCAACGCGGAGAAAGCCTCCTCCGCCTTCTCACTCCAGCTAAGCCTCCCAGACTTTCGCCCCTTCAACAGGTCTGTCAATGGCGCTGCTATTGTGGCAAAGTGGGGCACAAACCTCATGTAGTAACCTACAATCCCCAGGAACGACTTTACCTGCCTGGTGGTGACCGGTCGGGGCCAGTTACGAATGGCCTCTACCTTAGTTACCTGAGGTTTGATAACTCCCCGCCCAATTACATATCCCAGATATTTTGTCTCCTCTAACCCTATGGAGCACTTCTTTGGGTTAGCGGTCAGTCCGGCTTTCCTCAGGGCATCCACTACCGCCTGCACCTTGGGTAAATGGCTTTCCCAGTCGGTGCTGTGGATGACTACATCATCTAAGTAGGCCGAGGCGCACCGACGATGTGGTCGCAGCACTATGTCCATTAACCTTGGAAAGTGGCGGGGCGCCATGCAGGCCAAAGGGTAACACCTTGTAGTGATACAGGCCCTGCGGGTAACAAATGCGGTTTTTCCTTAGCCGACTCGTTAAGGGTACCTGCCAGTACCCTTTAGTGAGGTCCAGCACAGAAAAATAACGGGCTTGTCCTAAACTTTCAACAAGCTCGTCTACTCGGGCATGGGATACGCGCCAAACTTGGATACTTCATTTAACTTGCGAAAGTCGTTGCAGAACCGCAACGTCCCATCCGGCTTGGGTATTAGGACTATGGGACTGGCCCACTCACTTTTCGACTCCTCAATGACATCGAAGCTTCAACATTAACTGCACTTCCTCCGCGATGGCCCGCCGCCGAGCCTCGGGTACCCGGTATGGTTTTAACCGACCTTGGCCTGAGGCTCAGTGACGATGTCATGTCGGATGAGAGACGTGCGGCCAGGGAGGTCCGAGAACACATCCGTGTTCCGACTGAGGAACTCCCTGACTTCCTGAACTTGTTTGGAAGACAGGCTGTCTGCAATTTTTACCGTGGTTACGGCTTCACAGGCCTCGAACTGTGGGGCTGGACCCTTTTCACCTAGAAGCCCTGGCCGGGGGCTGGGGTCGCCGGCCGCGTCCCTATCTTTCCACGGCTTAAGTAAATTCACGTGGTACACCTGCTCCGGCTTGCGCCGCCCTGGCTGGTGTACTTTGTAATTTACTTCCCTACTTTCTCGATCACCTCATAGGGGCCCTGCCACCTAGCTAGGAATTTGCTGTCAAGGGTGGGTACCAGAACCAAAACCCGATCTCCCGGATTGAAGTCCCGCACCCGAGCCTGACGATTGTACACCCTACTCTGGGCTTGTTGCGCTGCCTCCATATGCTCCCGGACCAAGGGCAACACCCTTTCCATCCGTTCCTGCATCTGGGCGACATACTCAATGACACTTTTGTGGGGGACAGGCTGTTGTTCCCATGCTTCCTTGGCGATATCCAACAGGCCCCGAGGGTGTCTGCCATAAAGCAGTTCGAAGGGCGAGAACCCAGTAGAGGCCTGGGGCACCTCTCGCACTGCGAACATGAGATAGGGCAGAAGCAGATCCCAGTCCTTCCCATCTCTAGACACCACCCTCTTTAACATATTTTTTAGAGTTTGGTTAAACCTCTCCACAAGACCGTCTGTTTGCGGATGGTAAACGGACGTCCGTAACTGCTTTATACGCAACAATTTACACAGTTCCCTCATTACTTTGGACATAAAAGGGGTCCCTTGGTCTGTCAGAACCTCTTTAGGCAGGCCCACACGGGAAAACATCTCCATTAACTCTTTGGCAATGAGCCTAGCTGAGGTATGTCGCAGAGGCACCGCCTCCGGATACCGAGTGGCATAGTCGAGAACTACCAGAATGTGTTGGTGGCCCCTGGCAGACTTTGGTACAGGCCCAATTAAATCCATAGCGACTCGCTCAAACGGTACTTCAATAATTGGCAGAGGTACCAGAGGACTACGGAAATGTGGCTGGGGGCTAGTTATCTGACAGGTTGGACAGGACTTACAACAATCTTCTACCTCCTTGAACACACCGGGCCAATAAAACCGCTGCAGTATGCGGTCCTGGGTTTTCTGCCACCCCAGGTGTCCCCCAAGAACATGTTGGTGGGCAAGCTCCATGACAAGCTTGCGATACGCTGTGGGCACCACCAACTGTTCAACAGGTTCACCTCGGATTTGGTTCACCCGATACAACATATCCTGCAGAACAATAAATCGTGGGAACATTAATTCAGCCCCTGGTTTCTGGGGTTTACCATCAATTTCCAGCACATTCTCCCAGGCCCTGGTGAGGGTTTGGTCCCGGTGTTGGGCGGTCCCAAAATTATCTCCGGAGACGTGGAGGTCTGCCAACTCAGGACCTGGTGGCAAGTCCTCCATGTCTCCCACCATTACACTCAGTGGGGGTGTCTCCCTCTATCACAGAAGTGGTGGTCACCCCTACCGCAGGCCCTTCGGACTCGGGCTCCCAGGGCTCTGGGCCTCCCACAGGAACCAGGCCACTCTGCTAGGGTTACCCCTGTCTCAGGGCTATTAGTCACTTTCACCTCAGGCCATAGTGACGGAAAACCAGGGAAGTCTCTCCCAATTATTAGTTCATACGGTAGTTTGGCGGAGATCGCCACTTCACAAGTCCAGGTGCCGCCGCCGTGGACAGAGACATTTCAGCAGTGGGATAGTCCTTTAAGTCTCCGTGTATGCACACCACCCCAACTTTCCGGCCCGTATACTGGGTGGGCTGTACCAGGGCAGCACTTACCAGGGTTACCAGGCTCCCTGAGTCCAACAGCGCCACTGCCAGGTTATCCCCGACTTGCACCTGGCACAGATGACGACTGTCCATTGTCTCGGGATGCCGGTCGCACACAGTCTCCGGGCATACATGGAAGCCCGGTACCCATAATTAGTCTCCATGGGTTCCCCCACTGTGGACAGTTGGCCCTTATGTGTCCAGGCTCCCGACACTGCCAGCAGACCACTGGGGACGGATCTGCAAGAGGTACCTCCCGGGCGGGTTTGGCCGGCCGCCGGGACTGGGGTGGAGATTTGCGGGGTTTGACTGGCCCTCCCAAAAGAACCCCCTGCAGGTTTCTGGTGGCCTCATATCGTTCCACCAGGTCGACCATCTCAAGGGCATTGGTGGGGGATACCTGGCCGATCCAGTGTTGAAGGGGTAAGGCAAGGCCCTCCAAAACATGTCAGCCAGCAGCCGGTCCAGCATAGCAGTCGGACTCAGAACCTCAGGCTGCAGCCATTTTTGCAACCTGTGCAGCAACTCATAGTACTGCGGCCTGGCGGGTTCAGCCACGTTAAAGTCCCACTGGTGGACACGCTGAGCCCGGACCAACACGCTTACCCCCAGTCTGGCCAGGATCTCCCCTTCACCGTGGAATAGTCAGCAGCCTGGTCGTCTGCCAAATCAAAAACTTGCTGGGGTCCAGACGCCAGGAACGGAGCGACGACCTCTGCCCACTGTTCTCGGGTAATTTCTCCTCACGGCCACCTTCTCGAACACCGCCAGATAGGTCTCAACATCATCCGAGGGGGTCATCTTAGGGATCGCGGCACGGACAGCTTTCCGGGCATCGTGGACGCGGTGGGACGCTCCTGCCGCTTGCAACGCCATCACGTGCTGTAGCAGTAGCTGGTTGGTCTCCCGCTGCTGCACGTTAGCCTCTATGAGGGCTTTCACAGCCGCCTCCATTTTGTCGGGGATCACAGGCTGCAACTTTGCCGGCTTAATATAGGACATTCACTTTTGCTCAGCAAAACAAAGTTCGGCGTTCACGCCAGCCTCACTGCGCATGCCCGCATCCGACACCAAATGTGGGGAGTCGCTCTGGTAGACAGCGGTGCGGGTGCAGTTTAGAGGCAAAACAAGGAGTCCAGATTGTGCATCAAACAGTGTTTTATTCACACTTGCACACCAGAAATGAAAACAGTCTCTTGGTGACAGTTCACACACAACAGAAATCATGTGGCAAAACCAAAAACAGGCCAACACAGGGTCCAGTCACCTTGGGTGGTTTAAGTGCGGGTTCACACCTAGCAGTCGGTTCAGCCGCAGGCGATTCCTCCTTCAGGTTGCAGGGAAACACCACCTTGCTGAGCTCCGTCCTCCAGCACAGAGAACTCCTCAGCCCTGTTAGCAGGCTCCAGGATAATCACCTCAGACACAGCTGATAGCTGTGTTTTATACCCAGCCCAAAACTCGGACTGGACCGTGGGGAGCAGCCACCCACCCTACTCTTTAGCTGCTCCCAGTAAGAGCCGGCCCGGATCGGCTTTGCAGCCATGCTATTTAAAAGAGTCAAAACAGCACTAGCTGCTGCAGACAAAAACCCGGCTCTCACCTCACCGAGGCCAGCAACCTCGGTGACACGTACCTGCCATCGCATATGACACCTTGCACCTTACCACAATATATACATATATATATATACCGCACATAAAAATATGGTGAAAAGCTGTTCCATGTAAAATGCTCTCAAAAGACAAGGGGGCACTGCATCCGTCTGGAGAAGAAAAAGTTCAGTCTCCATAGGTGTCTAGGTTTCTTTACTGTAAAAACTGTATATCTGTATAGTCACCTCAGGATGTGGTCACAGCAGGAACAGTGGGCAGTTTATAAAAAGGCTTAGGGTACTTTCACACTTGTGTTGAAGGATTCCGTCAGGCAGTTCCGTCAACAGAACTGCCAGACGGATCTGTTAAAACGTTTGAAAACGGATCCGTTTGCAGATCTGTTTGACAATTGTATTGAAATAACGGATCCGTCTTTCCGTTGCCATCCGTAAAATTGGATCCGTTATTTATTGTTTTACTATTTTTAAAGGTCTGCGCCAATGCGTCAATTTTCAATGTCGGATCCGCCCTTGATACATTTCAATGGAAATTAATGGCGGATCCGTTATTCCGTCAAGTGTTTTTCCGCATTTTTGGACGGAGATAAAAATACAACATGCTGCGCTTTTATCTGAGTCCAAAAAACGTGAAAGGACTGAACTGAAGAGAAACTGATGCGAACTGAACGGATTGCTTTCCATTCAGAATGCATTAGGATAAAACTGATCAGTTTTTTTCCGTTATTGAGCCCCTAGGACAGAACTTAATGACGGAAAACGTTGACGCTAGTGTGAAAGTACCCTTAGACGAATTCTTAAAATTAAATAATATTAATGCTTATGTAAATGTGTAAAAGGTCTAGGTCTCGCGTCTCTTTTTTAAAAATTCACATCCCCACCTATCCCTAGGTTGAACTTTATGGACTTATGTTTTTTTTTAAACGTATGTAATATAAGCTGATTACATTGTAAAATGCTCTGACCTTAACCTATTACATGCTATACTGTAGCTAAGCTTGTGATTCTAAACCTATAATGTATACCAGTGTCTGCCAGGTTGTTATACAGTATATCACAAAAGTGAGTAAATTGGGCGTTACCTCAAAATAACTCAACATATAACCATTAATGTCCAAACTGCTGGCAACAAAAGTAAATACACCCCTAAGTGAAAATGGCCAAATTATGCCCAATTAGCCATTTTCCCTCGCCTGTGTCATGTGACTCGTTAGTGTTACAATGTCTCAGGTGTGAATGGGGAGCAGGTGTCTTAAATTTGGTGTTACCACCCTCACACTCTCATACTGGTCACTGGAAGCTCAACATGGCGCCTCATGGCAAAGCACTCTCGAAGGATCTGAAAAAAAGAGTTGTTGTTCTATATAAAGATGCCAGAGGCTAAAAGAAGATACCAACACCCTGAAACTGAGCTGCAGCACGGTGGCCAAGACCATACAGTGGTTTAACAAGACAGGTTCCACTCAGAACAGGCCTCTCCATGGTCAACCAAAGAAGTGGAGTGCATGTGTTCAGAGTCATATCCAGATGTTGTATTTTCGAAATAGACTTATACTGTAAGCAGGGGCGTAGCTATAGGGGGTGCAGAGGTAGCAGTCGCTACCGGGCCCAGGAGCCTGAGGGGGCCCAAAGACCCTTGTGCCACATAAGAAGACACACAAAGCACGGGGGGAAGAGGGGCCCAAGATGAACTCTTGCACCAGGGCCCATGAGCCTTTAGCTACGCCCCTGACTGTAAGTGCTACCAGCATTGCTTTAAAGGTTAAAGGGGTGGGAGGGCAACGTTTCAGTGCTCAGACCATACGCCGCACACTGCATCAAATTGGTCTGCATGGCTGTCGTCCCAGAAGGAAACCTCTTCTAGAGATGATACACAAGAAAGCCCGCAAATAGTTTGCTGAAAACAAGCAGACTAAGGACGTGGATTACTGTGTCTTGCCTACAGTCAAGCAAGGTGGTGGGAGTGTTATGGTTTGGTGCTGCAGGAGTGTTGCCGGCTGTGGGAAGCTACAGTTCATTGAGGGAACCATGAATGCCAACATGTACTGTGACATACTGAAACACAAAATGTATTTGCCAAGAATCTCATATAATTACTGTGGCATTATCATACTTTATTTGGTTTGCAGAGTGCTGTTGCATTGTATATTTTTTCTTTGTGTTTCTAGCCATGGCGGCCCCCACCTGCGCATTGGGATGTGCTGTCTGACCCCTTTTTTCTTTGCAGTTTGTACTAGAGGTGTGGCGTGTTTTACGCGCGTTTTTGGATGCGCGTTTTTGTAACTAAGAAACGCGCATCATACGCGCGATTCAGTGATTCTCCCCTATTTCAGCATGGTCCATAGGCGCGTTAAAACGCCCAAAAGAAGCTCATGCTGAAGGGACAGCGTTTGGCGTTTTTCAGCGCGTTCAAACGCGTTGTAAAACGCCCAAATGTGAACCATATCCATAGGGAAGCATGGCATTCCACATGTTGTGCGTTTTACAGCGCGTTTGAACGCGCTGAAAAACGCTTAGGTGTGTTCCCAGGGTAAAACCATGTTTGCTTTATGGATATGCACCAGTGATTGTGTATATGAATGTACTAGTCTAAATTTTCAGGTAGTATTTAGTGTTAGGTTCCCGTCTTACAGAGATCGCCTTGACGTGTGGCAGATGGGCCCAAATAATTTTGTACAAAATGTGTTTGCCAAGAACCTCATATTTACCAAATAAGCATAGCATTATCACCAGAACATTTTCTATTACTACTGTATGGCATTATTGTACTTTATTTGGTTTGCAGAGTGCTGTTGCATTGTATATTTGTTTCTTCATACTGAAGCAGAACATGATCCCTCTACGTTCAGAAACTGGGCTGCAGGACAGTATTCCAACATTATAACGACTCCAAACACACCCCCAAGACGACCACTGCCTTGCTAAATGTGAGGCGTGTACTCACTTTTGTTAGATACTGTATCTGATCATGTCATATGCGATACTTTAGCTGAACCTGTGTATCTAAGCCTATCGTGTGTATTAGTGTCTGTTAAGCTTTTGCGTCTGCACGGCTGCTTTATCTAAGGTCTTATTCACATGACCCTGTTTTGCTGTCAGCAGACCGCAGTTTTGAAAAACATACTTCGCTGCAACATGCGGAGCATACGGCATGCACACGTCTGGTAAATGTGTTTTGCAGATCCATGATTTGCGGACAGCAAAACACGTTTGTGTGAATGAGCCCTTAATATGATACTGAGTCAGTGTGTCTAGGTTTGTTACGTGTGATACAGTCCCAGAGAACTGCGTAGATCTGGATTATATAATGGAATGTAATGTATTTTCTCTCCTCCCTCAGGCAGCATACTTGGAACTTATATTTCTTAGATGTTTTTTGTTACTTTCTATCAGCTGAGATCTGTCAGCTGCGATATCCTGTGGCGTAACCTCCAGTTCTACTGGACATGTCATTTCATTTTGAATTATCGCATTTTCCTGCTAATGCAGCCAGCTCAGCACATACATGACATATGAGGGCCACATACGCTTCATAGCAAGGCATACATAATCAAAATACTGAGAATAATCTTAAAGGACATCTGTCAGCAGATTTGTACCTATGACACTGGCTGACCTGTTACATGTGCACTTGGAGGCTGAAGGTACAGTTGTGTTCAAAATTATTCAACCCCCACTGAAATTGAGTGTTTTGGCCAGTTTGACATTGATTTTGATCATTTCAGTCATCTTGTTTACAATAAATCAAAGAGGCCCTTGTAAGTCAGACATATATAACATAACATTTACCTTAACCACAAATGTCTTTTTTGTGCTCACATCATTATCAGTTTTATTCAACCCCCAAGTGACATTCAATCTTAGTACTTAGTACAACATCCTTTTCCAGTTATAACAGCTTTTAAACGTGAAGCATAGCTTGACACAAGTGTCTTGCAGCGATCTACAGGTATCTTCGCCCATTCTTCATAGGCAAAAGCCTCCAGTTCAGTCACATTCTTAGGCTTGCGCGCTGCAACTGCTTTCTTTAAGTCCCACCAGAGGTTCTCAATCGGATTTAAGTCTGGTGACTGCGATGGCCACTTCAAAATGTTCCAGCCTTTAATCTGCAACCATGCTCTAGTGGACTTGGAGGTATGCTTGGGATCATTGTCCTGTTGAAAGGTCCAACGTCTCCCAAGCCTCAGGTTTGTGACGGACTACATCACATTTTCATCCAATATCTCCTGGTACTGAAGAGAATTCATGGTACCTTGCACACGCTGAAGCTTCCCTGTACCTGTAGAAGCAATACAGCCCCAAAGCATGATTGACCCCCCGCCATGCTTCACAGTAGGCAAGGTGTTCTTTTCTTCATAGGCCTTGTTCTTCCTCCTCCAAACATAGCGTTGATCCATGGGCCCAAACTGTTCTAATTTTGTTTCATCAGTCCACAGAACACTATCCTAAAACTTTTGTGGTTTGTCCACATGACTTTTGGCATACTGCAGTCGACTCTTCTTATTCTTTGGAGACAGCAAGGGTGCGCCTGGGAGTTCTGGCATGGAGGCCTTCATTACGCAGTGTGCACCTTATTGTCTGAGCTGAAACTTCAGTACCCGCATCTGACAAATCTTTTTCAGTTCCTCAGCAGTCACACGGGACTTTTCTCCACTTTGCGCTTCAGGTAGCGCACAGCAGTCGAAGTCAGCATCTTCTTTCTGCCACGACCAGGTAGCGTTTCAACAGTGCCCTTTGCCTTGAATTTGCGAATGATGCTTCCTATGGTGTCTCTTGGTATGTTTAACATCTTTGCAATCTTCTTATAGCCATTGCCCTTCCTGTGAAGAGAAATCACCTCTTCTCTTGTCTTCCTGGACCATTCTCTTGACTTCACCATGTCTGTAAACACACCAGTAAATGTCTAGAAGGAGCTGAGTATCACAGTCATTTTACATCTGCCTAATTGGTGCTTATTATGCTTGATTGCTGCTCCTTGACATCCACAGGGGTTTTCAATACCTGATCGAAAACACTTGAATGAACCTCTGTTCTTAAGAGTGGTCGTCTTTAAAGGGCTTCTGTCACCCCCCAAAAGTCATTTTTCTTTTTTGTGCTTAGTAAAATCCTTATAGGGCGATTATTCTATATATACTCTTTTTACCTTTTTCTGTCCGTTAATTTAGCTAAAAAACGCACTTTTTAAATATGTAAATTACCTTGCTACCCTCAAGTAGGGCGGTTACTTGCTGGTAGCCGCCGCATCCTCCTTTCCAAAAAACGCCCCCTCCTCCTGTTGAGTGACAGGGCCAGCGAGCGCTCTTCTCCTCTGGCTGGCCCTGTCTCTTCTCTTCCGGGTGTAGATGTGACGTCATCGGCGCAGGCGCACTGAGGAAGGAGCGGCCGAGCAGCGTCCTCCTCTCAGTGAACTGAAGACTGGGACGGCGCAGGCGCGTGATTTGGAACTGAGACAGGGCCAGCCAGAGGAGGAGAGCGCTCGCTGGCCCTGTCACTCAACAGGAGGAGGGGGCGTTTTTTGGAAAGGAGGATGCGGCAGCTACCAGCAAGTAACCGCCCTACTTGCTGGTAGCAAGGTAATTTACATATTTAAAAAGTGCGTTTTTTAGCTAAATTAACGGACAGAAAAAGGTAAAAAGAGTATATATAGAATAATCGCCCTATAAGGATTTTACTAAGCACAAAAAAGAAAAATGACTTTTGGGGGGTGACAGAAGCCCTTTAAGGGGTTAAATAATTGTGTCAATGAAGAAATCACAAAAAAAAACATTTAATACTGTATTACAAAAACAATTGATGTCATTTTTGTTGCATTTGGTTCTTTAAAAAGTCCTTGTAAGATTTCATTCTGAACACAATTGCAAATGTACACTAAATTCCCTAAAACCCTTTACAGCATTGGGGGTTGAATAATTTTGAACACAACTGTATCTGTGTTGGTCCCAAGTTCATATGTGCCCGCATTGCTGAGAAAGAGGAAGTTTTATAATATGCAAATAAGTCACTGGGAGCAACGGGGGCTCAGCATTCTCTGCAACGGCCATAACCTCTCCACTTTGGTTGACAGGCAGTGAAAAGATAATCACGCCTGGCCCTGTCAATCAAAATGCAGAGGGCGCGGCTATCGCAGAGAGAGCTGAGCCTCTAGGTGTAATGGCTCCTGGAGGCTGATTTGCATATACGTAAACATCATTTTTCTCACCAATGCGGGCACATATGAACATGGGACCAACACAGATGACTTCAGCTGCCAAGTGCACATGTAACAGGTCAGCCAGCGTCATAGGTACAAATCTGCTGACAGATGTCCTTTAACATAATTGTTCTCACCCTTTATACATCCCTGGTAATGAACTAAACATGGAGGTCACGCTGCTGGGGGAGAGCAGTCATCAGCAAGGGAAGCTACAGCTGACTGCACATCTCACTGCAGTGCATAGAGCATCCCTTTAACTCGGACTGGTCACCTCTCCTGCCATGTCTGTTTCAGTAAATACCGTAGTTCCAGAGCGTCTCGTCTTAGAGCTCTCTCTCCGGGTGGTGCCACACATTGCGGCTGTGCTGTGTTTTGGATGCGCCAAAAAATGCCTGGCAGCACTCTTCCTCTGTTCTCCCTCCTTGAAGTTTATGAATAAATTGACGACTGGGGGCTGCCATTCTACTTTTCAGTAGGGTATATCCCTGCACATTCTGACATTGTCAGCTCTGATTGGATAGTCAGACTGTGTAGGCGCAGACCTCTCTGGTTAGAGGAATGGTGACATTAAGGGTCCATTCACATGTCCGCAGTGTTTTGCGGATCCGCAAACTGGAGCTGTTTTTATACCAGGCGTGCAGATTGCCGAAGGTGCACCCAATCTATGATGAGCGTAAAACGCTGGTCTTTGTGAATGATCCCCATAGTGTATGAAAACATGTTTGGTTGATTGACCTTTCTGGAGAATTTCTCTTCACTAGTTACAATAGCACTCTGCTGGAGGCTGAAGCTGTCACATTTTGCTATGCTGCACATTCCAATGAGCGGCTCCACACCCAAACTAGAAAGAATACTGCAATCCTCCAATACGTACATGGATGCTAAGAGGTAATATGATAGTTTTATATAAAATTTAGATATTCGAACAGGCTCAATCAGGAATGATTAACCACTGCATTTTTCTCTAGTTTTAATTTATTGAACAGGATTAGAGAAATATGGATACGCGTTGCCTAAAGCAGTGCCTTGCTTGTCCGCTGGTTGTGTGTGGTATTGCAGCACATCTCTGAGCTGTAGTAACAGACACAGCCATCGACTGGCTGCAGTGTTGTTTTTAGAGGAAGGCAGCCATACTGTACCTTTTTTTTGTTCCCTATGTAGACCCAACAGAGACCAAAAGGACACTTTTTGGACTCCATTGGGCCAATTAAGCCCTATAGCAGGGATGGCCAACCTGCAGCCCTCCAGCTGCTGTAAAACTACAACTCCCAACATGCCCTGCTGTAGGCTGATAGCTGCAGTGTGGGCATCCTGGGAGTTGTAGTTTTGCAACAGCTGGAGAGCCTCAGGTTGGCCATCCCTGCCCTATGGATAGGCTTAGTATGTAAATCTCAAGAGTTTTACATTACAAAAGTGATTTGAACACAACCTAAAGCCTCATCCACACGTCAGTGATTCATGTTTTCCATGGACAGCCCATGTACCCATTCATTTTATTGTGTGTATTCACACATCAGTGTTTTAGTATGGTGGTTCTAGCACTATTCTACCTCTATTCTGTTCTAGCATTATTCTAGCTCTATTCTGTTCTAGCACTATTCTATCTCTATTCTGTTCTAGCACTATTCTACCTCTATTCTGTTCTAGCACTATTCTACCTCTATTCTGTTCTAGCACTATTCTAGCTCTATTCTGTTCTAGCACTATTCTAGCTCTATTTTGTCCATGTTCACGGAACCATCACGCCCCATCTGTGAAAAACATGGACGCAACACGGATGCAATTCGTGTTTCACAGAGAGTAGATGCAATGAACATTTAATTTTGAGCTGTACATTGTCCGTGAAACACTGATGACACATGGAGATCAAAAAATGGACATAGGGACCAAACATGGATCCTTCACGGACAACTTCACGGATGAATCACTGACCATCTGATTAGGGATTACATCACGGACAAGGACGTGTGAATGAGGCTTAGCTCTGTACAATTTGTAATTGTTTAGAGGGAATCTGTCACCCCTGGCGAGCTCTATTAAAGGGGTTGTGCCTGAAAAATTTTCTACAATTTTCAAACCAGCACCTGGATCTGAATACATTTGTAATTGCATGAAGTCAGAAATTCACTGAGTTTTTTTTTACAAAATGTATAGCGCCACCTGATCTTTGTTTTTTTTCTTTGTCCTGCTCAATAAGATGGCCGCACATGCTCAGTTTCATCTTTCAACTGCCTCCTGAGCTGTGATAGGGCAAGAGCAGCAGCAGAATGGACACGCCTCCAGTCCTCTTCCTGCCAGTAGTAGCCTGAAATATCCAGGGCATAGGAGCTTCCAGGATCTGGTAGATCTGTTAATTTAGAACCACTGTACATATGCCAACTAGTCTATTCTGGGCCAGATCAAACCCCACCGCTGCCTTGCTTTGCTGGATGTACATGTTAAGTTATGCTTCTCTGAGGTGAACGACTCATTGACTGTTGGCATCTCCATTAGCGTTTTGGTTGCTGCAATTCGTGTGCCTCCATGTCTTGTTCCGCTATCGTTTATTTGCCTTCAGCTTCAGAATTGCAGCAGTAATAACAACCATAGGGCCTAGTGGTTGGCGGGTACCAATCAACTGCTAATATGTGGTTCTGTCTTGTTGGAAACACTCAATGATCACCGTTTTGCTGCCTAGCTGTGCTATGTGGGTTCAGAAGATCTGCCATAGCATGCCAACGAGGTCATTCATTTAGAAAATCAGTTTCATTTGTATAACATTTGAGGGCATCTGAAGATCAGAGGCAAAGGTGAATATAACAATAGGTCTTTGGGGAAAAAAAAGTCACAAGGGCCATCCAATTAGATATAGTATTAATATCCATTATGAAGATGCAGCATTCCAGATATATAGGAAAATAAAGATCTACATATTGTCTGCTCTTGGAAACAAGTTTTTACGGAAACAACAGCCTCAAACTGTTACAATGTATAAACCAGACTGTAACAGAGATTATGTTACTATGTTATGTTACTGTTACTATGTTACTAATAGCTCCATATTCTGGAACAGAAAATCTAATGTTTTCGACACCAAAGAAACCAGCCAGACCTAGGAAGGGGTTTAGTGCGGCGTATATCTCAGAGACTGAAAATTATTAAATAATTAGCTATATCAAAATACAGAATCCATAAGGGATGTGTGCTCTCATCAGTGCAGGTCCAAGCAGCCACTGCCTTTTAAACTGGGCCCAGCATAAGATACGTTTTTTCCCTAATTGTATAAAGTTTGAAACAATAAAAAAGCAACTAGACCACATTGCCTGACTAAGCCCTAAGAGGGGTCCACCATTACAGGGGACCCTACATGGATGCTCTTACCTGTACATTTGACCACATATAGAACAGGGGCGTATGAAACAAAATCCAGTCAGACAATTTGCAGTTTTCTATGTTTATTTTGTGCATCATTTCATAAGAATTAGTCATCGTAAACATACAAGAATTCTCATCCCTGTTCACAAACTATTTCCATGCATTTGAATCATAAAAGATAACACGTATTAGTGCATATGGACATGATCGAGGGAGGCAACTCTTTAATGTCACATTTCATTTGATAAATGTGTCCCATTTTATCCAGTAATATTGGCAACCTTGTGGTGAGTGGGAAGAAGGAGCTGGGCCACAATTAGATTTTACATTTCTCTTTACATTTTAAAGTGAAATTATTAAAAATATGAATCTTATTATTCAGTCTACTACATCAAGGATCATTTGCCCCTATGCACAAATAGATCCGGGCGGTGGGGCACTAAGCATGTGTGGCCACCGGCACTGGACACATTAGGTGAATTTTATGAAAAGGAATCAGAACACCAGGAAGCGGCATACCATGTATGTACCTACAACATCTAAACACAGAAGGATTGTTTTAACATGTTGCCCAGGATTAGAAAAACATGGCTTATTTTTTCCTAAAACAGCACCACATTTGTGGTAGATTGTACTGCAGTGTCCCCACTTCAAGTGTTAATGTCAGTGTATTCTGTGCACTGTGTGACCCACAGGCTGTATATGGAGTGGGACGTTCCTATGTGCTAGGCAGGGCTGGAACCACCCTTTCTTCTCTAGGTGGAAGTTTCTTCAGTCTAGTGTAAGGTGCAGACAAGTAAACAGCTAAGGAGCAGTGCTGGTAGGAAACCATCTTCCCCTGTTGATTACAAACGTAGCAAGTATTACATGTGCCAGCCCTTAAGGGAAAAGGCAGCAGAAAGTTCAATGGCCACACAAAGGAGCATTGCAGGACCCTACATTCCAAAGGACAGACAGTCTTTGGCTGGGGAAGCACTTGGACATGCGTGCTCTGGCCCTTTAAGCGGCCAAGAGTGAGCACTAAAAAACAGGCAGGTGGGGTCCTAGCAGAAGATGCGCAGATACAGTTGAATACAATGGTGAGCGGGGAGATGTTAGCTTCCTGTTCCAGTATTCTCTGGCCTTTGGTCGCCCCAGCAGGCAGCTGCGATGCAGTGATATCATCACTCCCACTGCGCTAAACAGGAAAGAGCACAAGCCAGGGGAGAATGTGCTCCATTTACTGGGGGACTGGGGTCTAGGTGAGTAATACTTTTATTTTATTAAAACTATGGGGGTTTCACTATTGGGGCAATATTATTGTGAGGTACATTAAGGGGGAAAACTATTGTAAGGTGGGCATTAAAGGGGCAGCGATATATCCCCATGTAGGGGGATAACTAATGTCAAGGAGCACTAAGGGTGCATAATTAATGTTAGGAGGCACTAAGGGGGCAAAACTACTGTGTGTGGGTACTAAGGGGGCACATCTACTGTGTGAGGGCACTAATTGGGCATAACTATTGTGTGGGGCTCTAAGGAGCATAACTACTGCGAGGGGGCACTAACAAAGCATAACTACTATGTGGGGGCACTAACAGAGAATAACTACTGTGTGGGGGCACAAACGTGGCATAATTACTGTGTGGGGGCACTAAGGAGGGGGGGGACTCTTTAAATTTCTGCATTGGGCCCTGCACATGCCGGTCCAGCAATGCCTTAATTATGCCTCTGGTTTCACTACAGCAATTAGATACTAATTATCATCATTAATAATCATTCTCAATCATCATTGTTTTTCTGTTATTTGCTACTTATGACGAGGAGGTCAGTCGATCTACTAAATTGTTACTTCTTTTCTTGTGCCTGGTATTTCGTAGCCATTTTTATCCAGTTCTCTCTTTGGAGATGCCTTTTCAGCTGTGGCACATATTGATCAATATTCTTCTGTAGCTGTAAAAAAGATGCAGAAAGTACTTTACAGTGGACCTAGACAAGAGAAATCACTGGTGTGCTCCAGTACTATAGTGCATGCATCTACACGAAAGGATATGGTGGTCACCCAGAAGGGAAAACAAGTGGTTGTTAAAGAACGTGAAATAATATATATAATAATCAAAGGCGGCAGAATACATTGAGAGCGAACCTCCAATAACATGAAGTCTGCAGGGGTCTATAAGCTTATAACAATATACGTGTATAGTTACAGCGATGAACTTTGGCTTCCATGATCTTATATAAACTGCATGTGAGAAAACTGCTATTAGGCTGAGCAGCTTCTGAAATTTTTACACATACAAAAAATGCCTTGTGCGAAAGTATTTTCTGAAGGTCAGTATTCATAAATATTCCTTAGGCTAGGGCTTCATGGTGTCATGAAGTTTTGCATGAACTGGAGTAAAGTCATAATTGCAAAAAAAGTTCAAAGGATTGTGAGTGGGAGATGAAGGACATTGTGGACTTTGGGTGAGCTGTGCAAACATTCTTTTATTTTTTTCTTTCACTGTAATTACACTGGACTGCAGCTACAATCGTACAAGTGTTGGGGGTCTCTTCAAACAGCTGATGGGAGTTGAATCCCCTCTGATCAGATATTGATGACCTATCCTAATAATAGTTTATGAATATCTGTGAATCGGACAACCCTACTAAACTGTCAGAGGAAAAAGCAATACTACCTACAAGGTATGATGCTTGACAAATTCCAATCCATCAAAATATAGCTATATCTGTAGGTTGATGTCTGCCTCTGGTATAAATCTGTATGCATTGGGCTCCCCTACTGGTGACTACAGGAAATCAAACTTTTAGTGCATAATATTTTGTTTGTTTGTTTGTGTAGAGTCTATGCAAGTCCTTTACATAGTTGGCTACGGTGTTGCTTCTGACATAGTTGCAAATAGTACACAGCTCCTGTGTCGGATCATGACTGACATCATCTGTCTTCTTTACAGGGATTTTGCTCTCTCTATACGGCACCTGCTTCCCTCCTCTCACAGTAGCATAGCATAAAGTCAGTGGGACTTAGCAGATGAGGGTGTATGGAAGACAGGGAAAAGGAGATTCTCAATCTCTAAGGGGGAAATGTACAAAAGATTCTGGCATAAAAAAAGTTTAAAACATTTGTGCAAGCCCACCTTTGTGCAAAAATGTGCAACTTTTTGTTAGTTTACGCTGCATTAGCCATTATTCTTAAAGGGGCCGGGATGGGGTGTGTGGGCAAGGTATATGTAGTTTGACACCAATTTTAGCATGGGCATCCCGAGATACACCAAATGTATAAAAGGATGGGGGCCTTATGCCACCAGATCTTATTAGGATTGGCATACTACATGCTAGTCTCAATAAATGAGCCCCTTTGTGTCTTTGGATTTGAGGCTCCTTATCCCATCCCCATTTTAGTTTCAGACAATGTGCCTTTTCCTTATGTTGCTATTACATGACCCTTAGCTGCTATCGGTAGCCATTGCCATTACCTACTAACTGCTGGGTTGCGTTTGGACTTGCAACTTGAAACCACGACAAGTCCAGGTGCAGGTGGCAATTGGTGGTAATTCATAAGCACTATCTACTGCCATTAACATGCCCATGTAATCACACCCTAAGAATCTAGGGCAAAGGAAGGAAATTATGTTCTCTAAATAAACATCTCTGCTGGCCCATCAGTACTAAAACAGTACAGTGTCTAGGAAGGAGGACCTGGGCACTTGGGTCTCTGGAACTTTTGAGAACCATAGCAATGGCATGGACAGCTTCTATAGCGAAGTATAGCAGACTGTGAAGATAACCAGGTCAGATACCTCTGATTGTATTGCCGCCTGAATGGCGGCACTTTCAGTCCTCCCTCCTGTTGCTTGTGATATGACATCATACAATCCGCTCTTTCCTTCATTGTCTTTATCGAATGCTAAATTGGAATCCATGAGCTTCCACAGAAACGTCCCTGCCAGGGGGCTGAAACAGAGGAGGAAGAAGTAATTGACAAGTTATTGAGTGGAAGCCATTTTTAAAGGTGCATAGAATGTCCTTAAAGGAAAGCTGTCACCAGAATTTATGTGATTAAACTGATGCCATGAGGTAGTAGAACTTGATAGCAGTTGGAGGCCATATCTCCTTCTGCTAAGCCCATCTTTTTTTCCTTACACCTTTGAAAATGGCGATGTGTAAAAATGTGCAAACTATGGTGTAAATAGGCCATGTACCATAATTTGCACATTTTTTATTGGCAGGGACATTTTATTGACAGAAATGTTTTGGTAAATGTGGCCACTGTGTGTAAATAGCATATCTGGAGTCACCAAGTTAGTCCTGGAGCCATGCAGAGTGACAGGGTAAGGCTACTTTCACACTTGTGGCAGAGTGACCCGGCAAGCAGTTCCGGCACATTGCAGAACGGATCCGTCTCTCCGCTTGTCATGCGGAGAGATGGATCCGTTATATATTTTTTCACATTTTTACCGGTCTGCGCATAAAGGATGGATCCGGCATTGCGGTATTTTGAATGCCGGATCCGGCACTTATCCATTCCAATGGGAAAAAATGCCGGGTCCGGCATTCCGGTAAGTGTTCTGGAATTTTGGACAGAGATAATACCGCAGCATGCTGCGTTATTATCTCCGTCCTGAAATGTAAAAAAGACTGAACTGAAGACATCCTGATGCATCCTGAACGGATTCCTCTCCATTCAGAATGCATGAAGATAAAACTGATCAGTTCTTTTCCGGTATAGAGCCCCTAGAACGGAACTCTATGCCGGAAAAGAAAAAACGCAAGTGTGAAAGTACCCCATTACATTTTCTCACAAAAAGTATCATTATGTGCAGTACCCCAGAATAGGGTCACTGTGAAAAGGTTAATTGTAATGTAGAATTGTAAAGTAAAATGTTTTAATTTACTATATTTATATACTCAGTATCATTATATGGATAAGTCATGGTTAACAGTTCGACAAACAGGTTGCCAGGAGATAGACCTTGGTCCACTCCTGGTTAGTGGGAGTATAGTTCTAGCAGAGTAAGAGAAAGGAGTTTCTAGGCCTGAACTCAGAGAACCTTCATTTCTGAGACTACTACAACCAAGAAAGCAACTGCTACACAAAAGTACTCCAGAGAAAAGGAGGATTAGAAGGTCTGGAATCTACAAGGCCATGCATTAGAGTCAGTCAGCAAGGTATGGTGCTCATTTATGGCAGAGAGAGACCTTACTGCAGTGACAAGGGACATTGCTACTTTGAGATGGTTTGGCCAGCCTTATATTATATCTATACCCCTCAGCCCAGGAATTACAGAAGCATTTACAAGAACCTCAGTTGCAAGCCTTGGGTTCTGCAGAGAGACTTTAGAAAGACAGAGAGAAGGAGTACCACAACCCCGATTATTATCATTGCTAGAGCTAAAAATCACTCCTGTTCTCCAGTCCACACACTCCTCCTGGGCTTGCTGTATATGTTTCAGGGTACCTACCGTATACAACCAACTTTGCTAACTTTGAAACAGTTTTTTGAGGTAACAGACAGAATAATAAAGAACTTACCCCTCCTTGACTTGAAGTTCAATAAATTCAGATTCTGGATCTTTCCCTGGGTATACACCTGTGGATATATTCTTTTCATCCATTCCACACAATGTCAGTCTAATGTCTCGACCTTCTATTAGTTCACTTTGGGTGAGAATGTTGAGCTCCAGTTCAATGTTATGGTAGGTGCCTTTTAACAAACCATTGATATATAGAGCTGTTTCATCTTGACTTGGCTCCTTGAGGGAGGTTTCTTCTTTATATTCCTGGTCACTTTGAATAAAGACCTTTTGACTGATGTGGAAATGCATTTTTGGTGTCTTATTGAGCCACATTGTTGCAGTCTCCATCAACTTCTTATTGGGTTTTCTGACATAGTTAACTTCCCATATTTTTCTTAGGAAGGTTAGAAAGTTGTTAACTAAATGATTGATAAATTGTACCGATATGTGGTTGGTTATTAAGCTATGCATTTCTCTTCTGACTTTTATCACATCTGGGAACTTGCTACGCCTATCCTGCTTGTAATCTGTGGTATCAAGACTAGTAACTTGAGGAACTATGACCTCAACCATCAATTGATTTATAGGGATAGCTCCTAAAGTGTCTCTAATTGCTGCACTGTGCTTTAGAATTAAATCTTTGATTTGGGCATTGGCTCCAATGTCTTCCGTTGCCAGTCGTTTTGACAAATCAAGTGCAGCATTTTTCAGATTTTGTAAGCACGACTGATAAATGTTATGTTGTCCTATTGTGTCTGAGAAATCCAAGTCAACCAACTTCACTAGTTTCTCTTTCAGGAGTTTCTTATTGGATTCCTTAATCTTATAATTATCAGGATGTTCAGCTTTTAAAGTAGATTCTGGGACAGAATTGATCACAGTTATTTTTAGAAGAAACATCTTGAGCGTCTCATTGTTCTCCAAGCATGTGCCAGTTACCTTCATAAATATATCTTCCAGGAGTTGTTTCATTGTTTTCTCTGCTGTAACATCTGATTCATATTTCAAGGCATTTGTTATTCCATGCTTATTGAGTTCATTTCCAGTAAATCTGGCAGTCTGGACTATGATGTTCTTTGAGGCTGCATTGGATGCAAGGCCTTGTATTGATGTAATTACAGAGTTTGTGGCAGTAGAACGGGATGAGTTTGTTGAGTTTATTGAATCCTTAATTTCAACTTCTGATGTTATTACATCTTTTGCAATTGAAAGGAATATGTCTGTACCTTTCAGAACAGTCTTTGCAATGTCTATTGCCACCTTAGCTACCTTCATTATATAACTGACCCCGGCTGTCACTAGTGATATTCCAATACTCAAGGCCTTTGATACTGCCCATTCTGCCCAGTCAAAGCTCCCTTTGATCATACCTTTTATTCCTTCTGTCATGTCACCTATACCTTCTGATATAAGACCCAGTCCAATTTGACTTGCTGTCCCAAAAGAAAGACCACATGTCAAAATTCCTGCAAAAATCTGCAAAGCACCCAGTAGGAAACAAATTAAGGCATCAATGCAAAATTTTGGTTTTTCTTCCACCTCAAACACAAATGACATCCCATATTCGTAGAAAAGAGACATCTCATCTGTCTCTACTTTTCCACTATTTGTAGGCTCAAGTAATGTGAAGATGCTGGATTCCTTGGTTATTGCGTGTTTGTTCTTGGACTGTAAATCATGTAGTTTCTCAAGTGACCTCTCAACGTAGTTTTTCCAGTTGAGTAAGTTCATCCGTGTGTTTATCTGCAAAGTAAAATTTGTCTCTTGGTGGTGACGCTCAAATTTAGTTTTTTGAGTGAAACTTCCAAATACATTGGTATTGCTGATTTCAGAGACATAAATGTCCATAGCCTTCTTTGCTTCAGTCAGTAAACCAATAGCTTCATTTTTGTAATCTTCTTTTTCCAAATTGATTGTGATGAATGCTTGATTGTAGAGGGAAATGGCTTTGTACACAGAATCAACCTGTTCCACATTTGTTTCCAGAATTTTAAAGCTCCAAAGTCACGGTCCTTATGATTTATATGCAAGTAAGTGCGGTCCATGGCTACTTTAACATAATCATAAAAATTTTCTGTTTGTGAAACGGATAGTTGAGACTTTTTCTCTGACAGAACTTGCATCAGATTAATCTTTAGGGCTTCTAAATCTTTGTGATTATTGATGTCATCATCATGCATCGTAAGCCATAAGGCCCATGTCTCTTTCAGGGCATTGAGGCCTTGCTGGTAATCTAACACTTTACAGTTATCAAATATTTTTTCCAATTTAGATGCATCTTGAATGCTCTGGAAAGCCTTTCTTTCATCCTCACTGTACATTGAGTGGAAGTCCTCTAAGTATTTACAGAAGAGACTGAAAAGTTCCTGACGGATATTAACTTCTACCAGCTCTTCCTTTTCCATTCCTTCAATTTGACTCTTTTCATAGCATGCTCTTATTTTCCTCATTTCTGCCATTGATTGTCCATGGTAGGCAGAAGCTAAGTCTTGCTGATTTAATATCATCTGCACCATACCAGGATTCCCTTTCCTGGAGGTGCGGACAAAAATTTGTTTCTCAACGCTTCTATTGGCTGGAAAATGAGTAAGAACTACACATAGTCCTCCACTTTGGTTCACTTCTTTCGTAACCTTAACATCGGTCCCTCTGCCACCTAGGTTTGTAGCCAAAATAACATCACCTGACTGAAAGGTTTTCTTTTCTATGTTGTGCTTATCACTTCTGGTATATAAAGTAATGTTGCTATGGTTTGACACTGGTTTTAGTTCCAACAACTTGTGCTGGAGCTCATCTGCCGTTTTTACATCCTCACAAACAACTAGAGCTGATTGTCCATTATTCCAAGTTTTTGGACTTATTTTTTCCTTTGCACACTTGCATATTTCTTTGAGCCAAGACTCTCTACCTCTGTTCACTTGCATAAGAGGTAGCTCCAGTTTTTTAGTGTATCGATGAGTGGGCATAAGGTAACTGGATGTTTTGTAATGTTTCATCAAAAAGTTGATCTCAACTTCATCTCCTAATGTTCCTGATACTCCATAAATTCCAGACCCACTTCTATATCTCTGAAAGAAATGGAAATTAGACATGAAATTGGTCACACTAGATAACGGAGATAAAGCTAATTGATGTTTTAGCTCCAGGAACTGCTGAAGTCCATCTCCCCAGCGTTTGTTTTTCTCTAAGACACCAGTGGATTTGAAGTCGATTGGAATTATGCAATGATGTTCAGGTGAGCTGACTTTGTCTCTGCTATCAATTGTATACTGTCTGCCTTTTTCCATCACTATGGCCCGTAACGCATTCCCCACAAAGATGGGGAGTCGATTCTCAATGTAATTCATCAGATGTTTTGGAAGTAGAATAACATTCTCATCTCTTTCTTCTGTCTTACAGTTATCAGAATATCTGACTATGGATGAGATTTCTTTTACTGTTATTTCTATAAGCTCTTTTTCAGCCATTAGTAAACAAGCTTGTCCATGTTCCATAAGAAGAATACTGACGGAAGTTTCAGCTTCGCAACTATTTTCAAGAAAAGATGCTTTCCCATCTTTGACCACGTAAAACTTAAATTGTACCATATCGTTCATAATTTTTCCAAAGACTCTGAACAGAACTTTTTGTTGTTGTGGGCCAAATTTACTTAACAGCTTTTCCAGCTGAGTATTTTCAAGGCTGCTAGCATTCAATTCAGAAGGTGAAGAATCTTTGATTTCCCATAGATTGTCATCATTGATTAGACCTAGTTGCAAGGCACACGTAAGAATATGTATGGCATTAAAGTGCTCAGATGCATTTTGCCCAAATATTGCATCTGTTGCCAGTTTGTGAAAGTACTGTATTCCAGTGGCCCAAACTAAGTTACCTGTTTTTGCCTCTTCAATTCTCTGGCACATGCAAACTCTTGCCCAGATTGCTGCCAGTAGTTGGTCTAAGTGTCTCATACCTATGGTTTCATGAGACAGGAAAGTAATTTGGGCTCCAGTATCTAAAGTCATATAATCCACTTCATCCACAACAGCGATGTCAAACTTCCGTTTACCTCTTGTGGTTTTCTTCTCAAACTCCTGTCTTAAGATGTCTGCAGCAAAGTTCTCCACTGTTCCATATACAATGGAGGCATTGTAAGCATTAATTATTGCATTATCTCTACGTTGGGCATCCAAATTATCCATTTCAAGCGGTGGAGGGATGACATTGCTCATCACATCAAACATTACATACAATTTAATCCATTCTTCTTGATCTTGGCGAGCCAAAACTGGATTGCTGGTAATTATGTCAACTGTTTTTCCTTTTAGGGCTTGTATTAGTGCAAACACTGCCACAATACATGATTTTCCTTCACCAGTGGCAATTTCCAATAGGCACCCTTTACTGTCAGGCGATTCTGATAGCAGCAAAGTCAAGATAGAGGCAAACTGAGTAGCTCTAGGAAAGTAACCACTTGCTTTCTTTGTTGGATCTAAAGAAGGTCTACTTGTAGTGTCCTCCACAGCTACTGCCAATATCGTCAATATCTTCACCATATTTTCCACACTAGGTTCTGTTACATCAAATTTCTTGATCATTGTTATCACTTCTTTTTTCATTTCATCATTTAGGTCTTTTAGTTCATATTTAGGAAGCTCCATCATGAGTTTCTCTAAAACCTTTTCTACAAACATAAGAATACTTTCTAAATGCCCAAATTGTCTCATTTCCTTTATGATTGCCTTCACATCTTTATCCTTTTCCTTCTGAATTTTACAGTTTAAATACTGGACAGGGTGATTTTGCTCCAGAGCTGTGATTGCCGTTTTAAGATTTATCTGGTAAGTTTGAACCTGATAAGGTAAAATATAACAGCCTCCGCAGGGTTCCAAATATTATTGTATAAGATAAGTACAATATGTTGCTTACAGGGATCTGAAAAATATTGAATAATGTTCATTAAAATATCCCCTACTGCAGTTTTGCTGTCTTTGTAAAGTTTGTCAATAACACAAATTATAAAAAATGATTTAGCTTCCATAAAGTGAAAGTACTCCATTTCTTCTGCTGGGGAATTGCTCATGGTGACATCTGCCATAGCTTTCAGAATGAGAAAATTTTCTTTTAATGATAGCGTTTTGAAACCAAAAATCTGATCTAAATTTTGGAAGGCCTGCATGACTAAGTTGTGTTTTTTTGCATAGTCAGATGCCAGTTTATACTGGAAAACAATAATTCTCTCTCGCAAACTTCTGGACTGCATCTCTTCATCTTCTTCAATGTTATTATTTCTCAAACGCTCTATGAATTTCTCTTTTACCTCCATTGCCTGTAAATAACACAATAAAATAGAAAGAATAGTAATCTGTACAACTGTTCAAATGAGCGTATTAGTATAAGGTTTATAAGAGATGCAAAAAAAATATTTCTACAGTAGGTGACATTCTAGATGAAATCCTCGAGCTCAAAAGGACCTTCTAACCATAGAATGTCCTAGCAGTTTTATGGCTTTGTACAAGTTCAACGTTGTACAATGCTGTAATATGGCACCGATGGCACAAATATGGCAAACAAACTGTACCTCGATGCTTCGGATTCCATATGAAAACATACTCCAGCAGATTCCATTGTATGGAAACATAATAAGATGGAAGACTGCTTAGATGCTACAGTTTAAAGGGGTTATCCCATGATTAATGTAAAAAAATGAAAATCAGACATCATAAATGACAACCTCTTTCTAACAAAGCTAGAACCAGCCTTGTACTGTACATTACATGGATCCAGAGATCTCCCCATGCATTGCTAGATTTATATCAAGCTGACAGCTCATGGGGGTGTCTTTTCTGCTGCAGCTAAGGGGGAGTGACTTTTCTGCTGCAGCTCCCTCCCTATCACAGCTCAGGAGGCAGTTGAAGGATGAAACTGAGCATGTGCGCCCTTCTCAGTGAGCAGGACAAAGAAATAAGAAAAAAAAACTAACAGCAGGCGGCGCTATACCGATGCATTTTACTGAATAACTCAGTGGCTATGCTAACATTTTAATTACATGAAATTACAAAAGTATTCAGATCCAGGTGCTGGTTTGAAAACTGTAGAAAATTATTCATGAGACAACCCCTTTAATAGTTGACCACCGCATCTATGAACCTTGACGCAGAGGTCACTAGGTCTAATAAAAGCCCCAAGGTCAGTGATAGGTATCCCTATACATCATATTGTAGTTTACCAAGTGCAGTGACTCAGTAGAGAAGGGGAGGAGTGGTAAATACTAGGACAGGTGTAGTAGTACTCACAGTTCACTATGGAAATCTCCACCCTATTTATTTTATAGTCTGATCTGAGGTCTGATTGGGGGTCTGAACGGTCTGATTGGGGGTCTGAACTGTCTGATTGGGGGTCTGAACAGTCTAATTGGGGGTCTGAACTGTCTGATTGGGGGTCTGAACAGTCTAATTGGGGTTCTGAACTGATTTGGGGCCCGAAGGGTCAGATGTGGGGTCTGATTGGGCGTATGATTGGGCGCCTGAAGGGTCTGATTGGGGGTTTCAAGGGTCTCATTGGGGGCCTGAAGGATCTGATCGGGGCCTAAAGGATCTGATTGGGGGTCTGATTGAGGGTCTGAAGGGTCTGACTGGGGGTCAAGAGAGGTCTAATGGGGGTCTGGAGGTCTAATGGGAGTTTGGAGGTCTAATGGGTGTCTGATTTGGTGTCTGGAGGTCTAATGGAGGTCAGATATGGGAGGTTGGAGGTCTAATGAGGGTCTGGTCTGAGGTCTAATGGGGTCTGGAGGTCTAATGGGGGTCTGATTGGGTGTCTGGAGGTCAGATATGGGAGGTTGGAGGTCTAATGCGGGTCTGGAGGTCTGGTCTGAGGTCTAATGGGGGTTTGGAGCTTTAAATTAAAGGGGTTGGCCACTTTCTGACTACTTGTGACCAATGTGTAGGTAAGATCAGAGCTCCTTAACTCCAGTCCTCAGGGCCCGCCTACTGGTCATGATTTGAGAATATTCCACAGAATGAACACCAGTGGTAAGTCCTGAGCCATTGACACTAATTATATTACCTTCTCAATGCTAAGGAAATACTAAAAACATGACTAGTAGGTGGGCCCTGAGGACCGGAGTTGAAGAACACTGGGTAAGATGACTATATGGTAATTGCTAATATAAACGTCATTGATATTCTGTGCTGTTTGCTATATTTCTGAAGGTCTTTGGTGCTGTCCACACAGAGATCCTGTCTATTGTTAAGCGAATTGAAGCATCCGAAGTGGAATTTGATCTGAAGCTCAAGAAAATTTGATTTGCAATGAATCTGAATTTCCTTACGATTCGTGGTAATAAATCCTTTTTTTTCTAAAATGGCAGCTACAAGTGTTACAAAGTGACTGTAATCTGAAGCTGAAGAGCTACTGTATCTCATTCAACAGTGTCCTTCTTGTTTAATACATAAACACTTCTATTAGACTTTGATTCTCAAATTGGGGTGAATAAGCTGTCTAATTTTACTGATATTGGGGTGTCCACCTTGTTCAATAAATAAGCAATTCTATTACGCCTTGATTCTGAAATTGGGATGAATAAACTGTCTAGTTTCCTCCAGCATACAACCTATGCAGAGCATGGCGGTGTCACACAGGCGAGTCAACAAATCGATTCCTGGCTGTCTCCTCGCCAACTGAAGATCGGAACCATGGTCACCAATAACAGTAAGAACATTCTGTTGGCACTGCATCAAGGAGGGCTGACCCAGACTTTAAACTGGTTGTTAGTGTTGAGCGCGAATATTCGAAAAGCGAATTTTTTTAGCGAATATCGGCACTTCGCTAATTCGCGAATATTTCGAATATAGCGCTATAAATTCGCTATTTCGAATATTCGTTTTTTTTTTTTTTTTTTTTATTAGTTACATTTTTTTCTTTCCCACTTCCCAAAAGTAGTTCTTACCTGTCCTGAGTATTCCTGGCTTCCTGGCTGCTCGTCAGTGCCCGTTGCCGCTTCTGCCGACTTCCGTGCTAATGGAGCGTCCCCATCACCATGTACCCCATCTCCATATACTAAAATGTACTGTCGGATTTGAGGAATTACGTTAAAATCGCAATGCGATTAATTCAAGTTATATTAATCGCATTGCGATTACAACTTAGCACTGCTATCTTACACAGGCTAGAATATTAACAGCGAATATGGAATATAGCACTAGCAGTGCTAAGTTGAAATCGCAATGCGATTACTTCAAGTTAAATTAATCGCATTGCGAATTCAACTTAGCACTGCTGCTATATTCCATATTCGTTAACTTCGTTCATTCTAGCAAGCTGACCCATTATAAACCCAGCTCTAAGTTGAAATCGCAATGCGATTAATATAACTTGAATTAATCGCATTGCGATTTTAACGTAATTCCTCAAATCCGACAGTACATTTTAGTATATGGAGACGTTCCCATGGTGATGGGGACGCTCCATGAGCACGGAAGTTTATGGTTGGCTTGGTAGAATTAGCGAATAGCGAATATGACGAATGTATTCGTCATATTCCTCAAAACGAAGATAGCAGTATTTTACATCTTCGTTTCAGCAACCTATTCACTTCGCTAATTCTAGCAATCAAATAGGAAAGTTGACTGACTACAGCTTTGTTTAATTCGCTATGCGATTATATTACTTTGCCAAATTGCCACTTTTTTTAAAATAAATCAAATAATTATAATGATTATCAAGTATAATAATTATACTATATTTATTAAAAAAAGGTAGTAGTAACTTAAGTAATATTATCGCATATGATCCTAATACTATTCTCCATATTCGATAATATTATCGCATTGCGAACAAAAACTTAGTGCTATATTCTCCATATTCGATAAGCCACATAATAGGAAAGTTGACTATAGAGACCAAGTTTTTATTCGCATATGCGATAATATTACTTACCACTTTTTCTATATTCTTTCATTGCGAATACAAACTTAGCTGTCTATAGGCATCTTTCCTTGTGCATTTTTTCGTGTCATAGAATATTCCTGAATATTCTGAAAATATATAGCATTAGCATTATGTTGAATATAATGATATATATTTCTATTTTAGAATAGTCGTAATTTTTATTTTTTATTTGATTTGGCCAGAGTGTGACCACACATGATTCCTTCCCGCTTTTTGACTGAGAGCGAATATGTAGAGTATAGCGTTATTCAGTGGCGTAATGAGAAAGGACTGGGCCCCACAGCAAATTTTTGAATGGGCCCTCCTACCCCCCACAACTACCCCCCACAAACTTCTACACAACCCACTCCTCCCATGCAACCCCCTCTCCTTTGGCTAGTCACGATCGCTCTCTGCGATGAGACCCGGAAGCTCCTCCGTCCATTTCGTACATTGTTTCTGTATATAATATCATTGTATAATACTGTTGAGAGGGCCCTGACAATACCTGGGTGGGCCCCTACTGAGTTTGGGCACCAAATCAGCCGCTTCCCCTATAGTTACGCCCCTGGCCAGAGGTGTAACTTGACCAGCATGCACTTTCTATAACGCTGGGTTCACACCAGCGCGTCCCGCTTCGCGCATACGACGTGTGATCTTTACTTCTATTTTCGCATTGCGAAAATTAAAGTAAAATTGCGCGTCGGCGCGCTTGCGTTATATATCCCTATGGGGACGCGCACGCTACGCCCCAAAGAAGATCCTGTACTTCTTTGGGCGTAGAGTGTTTACAGCTCTTTCAAGCGCGCTGTAAAGCGCTCAGGTGAGAACCATGCCCATAGGGAAACATGGTTTTTCACCTGTTGAGCGTTTTACAGCGCATTTCAACGCACTGTAAAACACCCAAGTGTGAACCCAGCGTAATACCAGTGTCTTCTTATGCGGCACAAGGGTCTTTGGGCCCCCTCAGGCTCCTGGGCCCGTTAGCAACTGCTACCTCTGCACCCCATATAGCTACGCCCTGGCGTTATTCATATATATACACTAACCTAAAGAATTATTAGGAACACCTGTTCTATTTCTCATTAATGCAATTATCTAGTCAACCAATCACATGGCAGTTGCTTCAATGCATTTAGGGGTGTGGTCCTGGTCCAGACAATCTCCTGAAATCAGAATGGGAAAGAAAGGTGATTTAAGCAATTTTGAGCGTGGCATGGTTGTTGGTGCCAGACGGGCCGGTCTGAGTATTTCACAATCTGCTCAGTTACTGGGATTTTCACGCACAACCATTTCTAGGGTTTACAAAGAATGGTGTGAAAAGGTAAAAACATCCAGTATGCGGCAGTCCTGTGGGCGAAAATGCCTTGTGGATGCTAGAGGTCAGAGGAGAATGGGCCGACTGATTCAAGCTGATAGAAGAGCAACGTTGACTGAAATAACCACTCGTTACAACCGAGGTATGCAGCAAAGCATTTGTGAAGCCACAACACGCACAACCTTGAGGCGGATGGGCTACAACAGCAGAAGACCCCACCGGGTACCACTCATCTCCACTACAAATAGGAAAAAGAGGCTACAATTTGCACGAGCTCACCAAAATTGGACTGTTGAAGACTGGAAAAATGTTGCCTGGCCTGATGAGTCTCGATTTCTGTTGAGACATTCAAATCGTAGAGTCCGAATTTGGCGTAAATAGAACGAGATCATGTATCCATCATGCCTTGTTACCACTGTGCAGGCTGGTGGTGGTGGTGTAATGGTGTGGGGATGTTTTCTGGGCACAATTTAGGCCCCTTAGTGCCAATTGGCCATCGTTTAAATGCCACGGGCTACCTGAGCATTGTTTCTGACCATGTCCATCCCTTCATGACCACCATGTACCCATCCTCTGATGGCTACTTCCAGCAGGATAATGAACATGTCACAAAGCTCGATTCATTTCAAATTGGTTTCTTGAACATGACAATGAGTTCACTGTACTAAAATGGCCCCCACAGTCACCAGATCTCAACCCAATAGAGCATCTTTGGGATGTGGTGGAACAGGAGCTTCGTGCCCTGGATGTGCATCCCTCAAATCTCCATCAACTGCAAGATGCTATCCTATCAATATGGGCCAACATTTCTAAAGAATGCTATCAGCACCTTGTGGAATCAATGCCACGTAGAATTAAGGCAGTTCCGAAGGCAAAGGGGTCCAACACCGTATTAGTATGGTGTTCCTAATAATTATTTAGGTGAGTGTATATATATATATATATATATATATATATACACACATAGATATATACTGTATGTATGTAAAATAATGTATATATGTATGTATGCATCTGTGTATGTTCCACAAATACTCAAACATGCAACCATCGATTTCAACGATACTTGGTGTACACATCCCTTAGTACATGGAATCAATACTTGCGGGGTCTCTGCTCTCTAGGACGTACCGTTTCAGCGCTATTCCCAAAAATGACATCCATTACAGTCAATACAAGGCTGGCAACTGCCATTTACACGGTCACATGTCAGCCACTAGAAGCTCGCGGGTCCTACTCCTGGACTGGTTACCATAACAACTGATCCAAGGTTTTGCCACTTTGCATGTCCTGAGACTCCTAAAATATTGAGTCAGATAATGCCACAACTACACTGCTACATGCATGGGGGCAGGGGCCACTATTAAACATATGGGCGCTGTTAAATGGGCGGTTACTATGGAGATCAAAAATAAAGGGACGGTCAGTGCGGGTGTGTATTTCTTGATCATACAACTCATTGATTTTTGGCTCTTAGCAGCCGCCCCGCCGATACCTCTCAGGGTGGCGAGGCAGTTGTGGCTCTAGTGGCACAATACTGTGCCACAGAGTCCTCTGGCCCGGCTCTGAGCAGCAGCAACTGCTGCTCTCCGCCTCCTGCAGGACCAACCCCCTGGAATCCTCCCTGCTCTTGTTAGACAGCGACTGTGAGTGGGACATCTTGGGGAAGGCAATGCAGGAAGCTTTTGGAGGTGATGGAGGAGGATGAGGGTGTACCACCGCTCTTCCCACCCATACATGATCAGCACCGCACACACGCTGGATTACGTCTAACAGCAGATGGTGTGGGCTTCATACTTCACCGTTAACAATACTTGCTTCTGTATGTCCTGACACTGCTGAGTTATGTGTGGGCCTTATACTACAGTGTTACCGTGTGCCTACTTCTGTCTGTCCTGATCCAGATGAGTCTGACCCTAGACTGAAGAGGCCTTACAACTAAGTTATAAAATTACACCGTAACATAACATTAGAAAAACGAAAGCACAAGTTATAACGGTTAATAAACTATTTATAAATAACATTATAGAAAAAAATAAGTACAATAGGCCTCTATGGCAATTTTTAGCCGGGCCAGCAGCTCCCTCATCTTGGCCATTTCACGGAGATGCCTCCTATCCATCTCCTGCATCTTTCGAAACAGCCGCCGCTGCTGCTTGGCCACCTCCTCCATCTCCCTCCTGTACTCCCGCTCCATCCTGGCCATTTAGGCGGACACACTTGTTCACAACTGTAAAAATAAATAAATAAACAAACAATTACTGCAATTCAGGTTACAAGACAATTAGTGCTTAGTGTGGAGTATGAGTTTAAAAACCGCCTATTTAAATCTTAACTCAGTAGCTATAGATTTTTATGTTACTAATATTTTGGTTTACTTTGTGAGAGTTCGGGTATGGCATAATGTTATTTGGTTTGTTAATACTTTTTTGGTAGTTTACAGAGTTTGGTTGCAATTATATTGTTTTCTATTACTGTAGTTTCTGTTTTCCCCTCATTGTTGGCATTTTAACCACTTAACGGCCAGCCCACAATAGTACGTCATAGTGGGACATGACTTGATGCACAGGGACAGTGGCGCACCCAGGGGTGGTCCAACAGGTCTGGACCCCCTAGAACCATTAAATTGTTTTTTTTTTTATCCTCCAGGGCCGCTATCGACCGCCGTAGGCGCTACGGCCCTGGTTCTAATTAGGCTGCAGCGGGCACGGGAGCGCATCGTTCACTGCCCCGCCGCCTATCACCACTATAGGCTTCAGGCCTATTTGCTGGTAGAAGCCCAGCAAATAAATGGATGGCAGTATGGGGCAAATTAATTAATATGGGGCATCTGGTGGCACTATAGGAACATTATTTGGGGGCACTATTGGGCAGTGGAGAACTATGGGGTCATTTACTGGGGCACTATATAGGGGTATTTTATACTGGCATACATTATGGGGACATTAGCTGAACTGTGGGCACTAAGCAGGGTTATTTGATTTATTGTTATATTATAAGGAAAAGTATTACTACTACATTATGGTGAGCTTTACTACTGCTACTGGGGGCTGAAGGGAGCATGATTACTAGGATCTGGGGAGGGAGGAGAGCGGAGGAGCTCTCTGTACCCCCACCCGGACCTACACTCCGTTAAAATCGCGCAGCTTCTCCTCCTCCACTCCTCTTTCGCTATTCTAGGGGGACAGTGTGAGTGTAAGTACAGGAGCTTTATGTCGGGGCCCTGAATACTGAGTAAAGTGCGTCTATGTAGGATGAGGGTAAGACTCTTACCTTCATCCTCAACAATATAATTTCAGCTGTACATTGTTTGTTGGGAGTGGCCTATTATATGTAGGAGGGGCTGATAACAATTGCCGTAGCTTTTTTATTCCGACCCCACTATACAAAATTCCTGGGTGCTCCCCTTAACAGGGACGTACTATTGCAGACCAACAAAAAACCGTCCCCCAGGCATAATCGCTTTGGAAATGAGGTGCAAAACCTGCTTAGCTAAACGGGCAGCCATGTTAACTAAGGTCTGCTATTGTTCAGGGATCGTGTGATATTTTTGAATATGTTTTGTGTACCGATTTATATTGGTGTGTGCACATATTTACCCTCCTGGTGAGGCGTGTATACGACCTCTTCCTCCTCCTCTTCAGGATGTGGGGGCGATTCTGGTGGCTGGGACGGTCCAGCCTCCTCCTCAACCTCGACCTCCACAATATTGAGGTCAGCACTCGCCTCCTCCATTGTCACCACTTCCGGTGGTGGATGGGCCGCTGTAAGGGTGGAGGGTCCTGGCTGTTCCTCCGTCTCCTCCTCCTCCGTGGACACCTCAATGTCCTCCGCTTTTCTTTTGCGGTGGCGGACAGAGGGACGGTTTTACCTGTAATAATCACAAATTGTTAAAAATGTAAACAAACAACTCAAGAATCATAAAAATGTAAAAGATCCATACATTTCTATATGGAGGCATCTGCAATCCAATGGTTGATTTGCCTCATTTTGTAGGGAACTGACATTCTTAAAACCTGTGTTACAGATGGTAAAACCGGCCTAAGTTACCAATAACGCGCATGTGCCAAGGTCAGCGCTAATCGTGGCCGTGCAGGAGTTGATGTGCCAGTATCTGTGATATATGCGGGAGAATGCAGCCTGTGTCCGTACATCAGTAGCGGCCGTACCCCTGCCGCTGAATTAAGGTCATGCGCCCGCCTGATCATAGCGATGTACATGTAGGGTGCTGGGCATTAAGTGACGTTCTGTTGCACCGTACATGTACTGGGGGCTGTAAGGGATGAAATACGGATGTAGTAGAGTTAACACACATGCTTTATGAGCCATGTTATGTAAACTAGATGCGTTTAGCTTTTTTTACAATGGCTTTTGTTTATAGATAACGCGATGAGTTATGAAATTCCTATTAAGAGTTTGTGTGTTAACACTGTTAACCCAGCTCCATCTGTACGGATTAGAGCATCACTGACTAGATACATTACATAGAGGTGTAGAGAGATATATAAAAGTCATGTAAGCAATGTACCTGGGCACAGTACAGCACTCCGCTCTCTGATGCGCTCTGGGTGGTGCCTCTTGAGGTCGCACCACTTTTTTGGATGGCCTCCTTTACTGGCATGTGGCCAAACCTCTCCTCCATCTCCTTCTGGAGGGACAGGATTATAGCGGTCTTCTCCGCATGCTTGCGGGTCAGGCCGTAACCCTTCTCCAACATTGTCTGCAGGATAAAGATGCAAACATATAATCAACATTTTTAGTATACTATTTTTAATTTTTTTAAATTTACTTCTAAGATCTGTTTGCACTGGGATTGTATGTGTATGGGGTCTACACAACAAGTAATATATTGCTTTAGGAAACCAAAAGAAAAAAAAGAAGGAAGGAAGGAAGGAAATAAAAAAAAATAAAAAAATCGTATCCTGGTAAATATTCGAATACTCGAATATTTTACAACAGTAGATCTACACATAAATATTTTTCTGTAGATAAAGTGTTAAAAAATAATGTTCAGAATCAGATATGCGTGCAATATGTAATACAATCATGTGATGTAATAAACATTAAACATGTTACTATACTTACATTGATTATATAATCTTCCTCCTCTTCGATAGCAATTTCGCCCCATCTCGATCCGATCTCGATTCGATTTTTCAAAAGTCAGCACCAGTCGCGAAGCCGAAAGTAAAACGTCACGTGACACGATTGTCACATGATCGCGTGCATACGCGATTATTCCTTGTGATTCGTCAATTCGTGGTAAGTATTGTAATTTATTTTTAAACTTTGAACACAGCTCTAGGTTGGAATCGCAATGCGAAAATATTTAATTGCATTGCGCTTCTAACTTAGAGTGAACTTTCCTATTAGATTTAACGAATATGGAGAATATAGGGCTATATTCGTCATCTTCGTTAATTCTAGATAACTTATCGCATATCGAATTTAATGCGATAATATTACTTTGCCTTTTTTAACTAGAATAATGCTATTCTATTTATTTAAAAAGGGCAAAGTAATATTATCGTATAGCGAATCTAATGCGATAATATTACTTTGCCTTTTAAAAAATAAATAGAATAGTATTATTCTATTTAAAAAAAAAGGCAATGTAATATTATCGCATAGCGAATTACCTGCCGTTTATTTAGTCCACTGCTAAAATTAGCGAAGTCGACGAATATGGAGCTAAAACGAAGATGGAGATTATTTCGTTATCTTCGTTTTGAGGAAAATGACGAATACATTCGTCATATTCATCATCTTCGCTAATTCTAGATATCAAACCAATATCGGCAAGTTGCCTTGTTAAAAAAAATAAAGAATCGCAATACGATTATTTAAATCGCAGAATAATCGCGATAACTAGAATAATAACGAATATTCGATTTCGACGAATATGAGACGAATATTCTAGCGAATATTCGCGAATTTCGTCGAAATCGAATATGGCACCTCCCGCTCATCACTACTGGTTGTAACCCAGTTCCTGGAGTCTTCCACCCAACTGTATATAAAATGAGGATGCTCGGACTGGGAGAAAATGTCTGTATGTGGGTAAGTAACTGGCTGAGTGACAGAAAACAGAGGGTGGTTATTAACGGTAGATACTCAGTTTGGGTCACTGTCACTAGTGGGGTACCTCAGGGGTTAGTATTAGTCCCTATTCTCTTCAATATATTTATTAATGATCTTGTAGAAGGCTTGCACAGTAAAATATCTATTTTTGCAGATGACACTAAATTGTGTAAAGTAATTAACACTGAAGAGGACAGTTTTCTGCTACAGAGGCTCTGCCCAAGCCTCCAATCTGGATAGATTGGAGGCTTGGGCAGAGAAATGGCAGATGAGGTTTAACACTAACAAATGTAAAGTTATGCACATGGGAAGGAATAATGCAAGTCACCCGTACATATTAAATGGTAAAACACTCGGTAACACCGACATGGAAAAGGTTCTAGGAATTTTAATAAACAGCAAATTAAGCTGCAAAAACCAGTGTCAGGCAGCTACTGCCAAGGCCAATAAGATAATGGGTTGCATCAAAAGGGGCATAGACGCCCGTGAGGAGAACATAGTCCTACCACTTTACAAATCACTAGTCAGACCACACATGGAGTACTGTGTACAGTTCTGGGCTCCTGTGAACAAGACAGACATAGCAGAGCTGGAGAGGGTTCAGAGGAGGGCAACTAAAGTAATAACTGGAATGAGGGATCTACAGTACCGTTAAAGGTTATCAAAATTAGGGTTATTCACTTTAGAAAAAAGACGACTGAGGGGAGATCTAATAACTATGTATAAATATATCAGGGGTCAGTACAGAGATCTCTCCCATCATCTATTTATGCCCAGGACTGTGACTGTGACGAGGGGACATCCTCTGCGTCTGGAGGAAAGATGGTTTGTACACAAAAATAGAAGAGGATTCTTTACGGTAAGAGCAGTTTAGACTACTGAACTCTCTGCCTGAGGAGGTGGTGATGGTGAGTACAATAAAGGAATTCAAGAGGGGCCTGGATGTATTTCTGGAGTGTAATAATATTACAGGCTACAGCTACTAGAGAGAGGTCGTTGATCCAGGGAGTTATTCTGATTGCCTGATTGGAGTCGGGAAGGAATCTTTTTCCCCTTAAGTGGGGAAAATTAGCTTCTGCCTCACAGTTTTTTTTTTGCCTTCCTCTGGATCAACTTGTAGGAAACAGGCCGAACTGGATAGACAAATGTCTTTTTTCAGTCTTATATACTATGTTACTATGTAACTGCAAGATGTCTGAAAAATGGCTAGGAAACTGTGCATGCACTGCAGCCACTCTTACCCTGCAAAATATGCCCTCCTTGAGCTGCAAAGGCAGAATGGTGTTCCCCAACATCGCCTCATATGTGACGTTTCGTCCAGTTGGAACTTCAGCCTCCACATGATGGACAGACTACATAAGAGGAAGGCCGTGAATGATTTCTCGAGGATGCAGGCAGACAGGAGTATTTCCCTGTGTAACTTCGATGTTAACCAGTGGCAGCTCATGTGTGACACCTGCCATTTGATCAGGCCCTTTGAGGAGGCTACTTTATTTGTCAGTCTCCAGGACTACGGGATGAATGATGTCATTCCACTCCTTCACATCCTGGTGCCTACATCTCACGGCCATCTGAGCCCAGTGGGGAGCCCAGGAATTGTATACAAGAATATGTGGTTTATCTGCCTAATCGACAGGTGAGGAACAGGAGGAGCAAGAGAAGCAAGAGGAGCAGGAGGGCGATGTGGAAGACCAGGCAGATGATCCCGACAGACCATGGCAGTATGCAGTGTAGATGGAGGCAGGAAGTCACTCCGATTCCCTTCCACAAATGTCCAGATGCATGCTAAGTTGCTTGTGTAGTGACAACAATATTATCACCATTCAGAGAGATAACTGGCTCTCCACGATGTTAGACCCTCACTACTGGGCCAAAATAGGGAGTCTTTTTTCCAACTTCTGAGAGGGATGATAAACTCAACTACTATCGATATATCCTCAGTATTTAGTTGGTTGGTTGGTTGCTACCTATGTGCACCATTGCCCATCCTCAAGAAGGTCTGACCGGGGGACCTGCTCTGATCATGCTCCACTGCCATGACTGCTGGATGAGGGGTGGGGAGCAGGAGCAAGCAGCAGCTTCATCAGCCGCAACTTGAGTCTCGAGTCTCTGATGATCACGTTTCTGAGCTGATGAGCAGGATGGACTCCATACTTGGAGTCCACCCTGTTACCCTAGTTACTGGGCTGCCAAATTTGAATTGTCGTTGCAACTGGCTGAGGTTTCTCTGGACATGCTTTCCTGCCTGGCCAATAGAGTGGCATCAGAGCAGGTGTTTAGTGTGGCGGGGGCATAGTTACCCCAAATATAACTCGCCTTTCAACACAAAATGTTGAGAGATTAACCTTATCCTAAAGATGAATCAGGGAATCAGGTGTGGATCAGCCAGGATTTCCACACACCAGTGCCTGAGACAACAAATCATTCTGGCAGTAATGTTCTAACTGCAGTGTGCTTCCCCACCAGAACACTGTGAAATATGGCCTGTTACTTCAATCCACGTGCTCCAACCACCATTCTGATGCTGCCACCTGCCTGATGCCACACACTGCTGCCTCTGCTTCCATCTTCTGCCACGGCTGCCACTTCTACCCACTTTGTGAATGGGCCACTATGTTGACTCCTCATGCTGTTGCCACCCTCCCAACTCTGTAAGTGGGCCACTATGTTGACTCCTCATGCTGTTGTCACCCTCCCCACTCTATGACTGGGTCACTATGTTGACTCATCATGCTGTTAACACTTTTTATGCAGATTTTCCATTTGAATCCATTTTCTCCTGTAAGGCAGCAAGGTTTAACAGCCAAACAAAACTTAATATTTATTACCCTGGTACTACAGTTTACAGAAACACCCCATAAATGGTCTCAAACTGCTGTATGGGCACACAGCAGGGCCTAGAAGGGAAGGAGCAATGTATGGATTTTGGAGGTCAGATTTCACTGAGATAAATGCCATGGTGCATTTGAAGATGCACCCCTACAGTAGAAACTCCCAAAAAGTGACCCCATTTTGGAAACTATGGGATAAGGAAGTTGAGGTGGGTATATAGTTGCCCCCACCCCACCATTTGGAGGCTTGACAAAGGGCATTGTAGCGCGAAACAGCTGTTGCCTTGTAACCACCTATGCATCCCTGCGATTTGTTTATGGAATAAACTGCATTGAAAGATTTATGGTGAGTGCCGCAGAATATGTTCTTTTTTGTGGACATTATTATTATTATTATTATTAACCTGCAGTCAAACCCGTGTCAAAACTTTTTCAGAATAAAACACATGGATTGTTGCCACAGTTTTATATGTGGTTGTGTTTATTTAATCTCTTACCTGTAAAAACTGAACCAAGGGTCCTCCCTCAAAGCCCACTCTGGTGGAACTACAGCTGCCTGATACAGTATTTTTTCAGTGCAAAAAGGTTCAAGGAATCCAGCTCCACTTCGGTAAAGGAATATTTATTTTGCTTGCGGTAAAATCACATTCAGTTACAGTTACAAAAGTCTTGTCTACGCGTTTCGGGCTACAAGAAACAATTCAAGCCCTTACTCATAACACAGTAAGACATAAAAATGGCACTTTTTGTAGGAGAGATTGCACCTGTCTTCACTAATTGTGGTCACATGACTGCAAACCCCTTCAAAAAAATGCCACACCTTAGAACAACACTTCTCATGAGAAAAAAAAACAAAAAACCATGTAATAAACAATAAAGAAAAAGCATTTTTTCAGTATACTATTGATTGACATATATATTTAGGCCATCAACAAGTGGCTTTCACGTAGCCTTTTAGATGGATCTTCTTATAACAGTCAAAAGACTGAACCCCTTTGAAGAGGTTTCCACTGGCTACCTTTTTGACCCTCAATTAGACAAGTTAGAAAACAAGATGCGTGGTCCTCTCCAGGAGCACTTTTCTGTAGCCAATGACTTCACTGGGAATTAAAGGATTTTTCAGAGACTTTTATTCAATGACCTATCTAGATAGGTCATCAGTATCTGATTAGTGGGAGTCTGACAGCTGGGAACCCCGCTATTCAGCAGTTTGACACTGGTGCCCCTACGAGCACTGCGCCTTCTTGCAGCTTTCCCTAGGGCTGTGACATTACGTTCATAATTTACGTGAAATGGGCTGAGCTGCAATACTGAGCACAGCCATTGTACAATGGTCAGAATGGGTCATCAGGTAAGAAGTCTTAGAATATTCCTTTAAAGGGCTCTTCCAGGGAAATAATTGTATTTAAAAACATTGTCGGAATATGTTCAAGATAAAAATCATCCATATTGACCTTACTGATCCCCTGCCGTTGCCGTTATGCCACTGCTCTGGTCTCTGTTGTTCTCCACTTCCTAGTACCAGACTCAACACTCAGGAAATGGCTTGGACTGACCCTCAGCAAATCACCAGCCAATCCAATACATTTTTCTTTTGTCGTGTCTGGGATGGAGAGCAAAGTGCAGAGCAGCACTGGAATGGCAATATCAGATCAGCGGGGTCCGACACCCGGCCCCCAAGTTGTTCAGCTGTATGAAGGGAAGGCATGACCAGTGTGCACCTTGTGTCTGCTGACTCTGTTCCTGTAAGCTGCTGCTTTGCCATAGACATAGCAGCAGCGAGCAGGAAGAGAGACAGGAGATGGCACTTGCACACTGGTTGCGCCTTCCCTTCATACAGCTGATCGGTGAGGTGGGTGAGATGGTGGAGGAATAAGCCTGCATTTTTCTATGTGGGTGTTCTCTGCTGGGAAGTGATCTGAAATCTCTAAAAGTGGATCAGCCTGCAAAATGTAGCAGGATTTGGTCAAAATAAATTCATTTTTGACAGTAAATCATGTATGGTGGTAGTAATGGTGATAGAGCTGTGAGCGCTGGAGAGCGAAGTGGAAGATGGGAGTGATAGTTATGGCCCGGTGGTTGCTGTGCTCACAGATCACAGTGGCAATCTCCCCTCCGGCCCTTCCTGGGGCCATGCAGTGACTAAAGGGTGCATCATTTTTTTTTTCTCTTGGGGCACACCCTGGCTGCCAGCCTGTTACATAACAAGCTTGTATTAATTAATGCTGGGAATGTCAGGTACTTATAGGGAGGTATTTTATGCTGCTGGGACAATATTTTGTGCTGCACTGTGATATTTGGTTCTGCCAGGGTCAGGGCCGGTGCAAGGATTTTTGCCGCCCTAGGCAAGATAAAAATTGCTGCCCCCCCATCAGATGATCTGCCCTTACAGTACTGTAGCGGCGGCACTAAGCGCACGGCGTCATAGCAACCAATGACGCTGTGCGCAGTGTATGCTATATGTGTATAACAAACATATTTCACATAAAACTTACAGTTACTTGGCTTGGCCCTTGGGGATCTCGGACACCACTTCACACTTTGGCCGGGGGATCGGTGTAGAGGTATACTGTATATTGTGGGGATCGGCGGAGCTGATGATGTGTTTTATCCTAATGAGAAAGATTTTAGAACAAGGATTTGGAGAAGGATCAGAGGTATAGCAGAGCAGGGAGAGGCTGGTGCTGCTACTGGGGGGTCATAACATGGGGGAGTAATAAAGCCCACCATAATATCCCCCCTTCCCCAGTAGTAATAATTCTCCTTATAATAGACAGTGCAAAAAATACCCCCTTGTAATGCCCCAGCTGAGCTAATGTCTCCATAGTGCCCCCATAATGTACCAGTATGAAATACCCCTATATAGTGCCCCTAGTAAATGCCCCCATAGTGCTCCTCTCCCGCATTCCTCCTAGTGCCCCATAATATAATACACTGCTTCATTTGCAGAGCACACCCCCCCCCCACCCATACCACATTTCTCCCCTTCCATGGCAGCACTGTTGATGAGGGTATATAGGGTATATCACAATTCTTCCCCTCCATGACATGGCAGCACAGCTCTGTATTATTATTAACATAAAGGCCCTCTCTGTACTATTATTATAATAACGACCCCCTCTGTATAAGTAATAATACTAATACAGTGGGGGCTATTAACATAAGAATAGTACAAAGGGGTCCATTATAATAATAATAGTACAGAGGCGGCCTTATAACAATAATAATAGCCCCCCTTAAGTGCTAGTAGTCCTCTTATGTGCCAGTAGTCCCCTTATGTGCCAGTAGCCCCCCTTATGTTCCAGTAGCCCCCCTTATGTGCCAGTAGCCCCCCCTTATGTGCCAGTAGCCCCCCCTTATGTGCCAGTAACCCCCCTTATGTGCCAGCAAGCCCCCCTTATGTGCCAGCAGTCACCCCTTATGTGCCAGCAGTCACCCCTTATGTGCCAGTAGCCCCCTTATGTGCCAGTAGTCCCTTATGTGCCAGTAGTCCCCCCTTATGTGCCAGTAGTCCCCTTATGTGCCAGTAGTCCCCCCTTATGTGCCAGTAGTCCCCCCTTATGTGCCAGTATTCCCCCTTATGTGCCAGCAGTTATCCCCTTATGTGCCAGTAGCCCCCTTATGTGCCAGTAGTCTCTTATGTGCCAGTAGCCCCCCACACTTATGTGCTCCACACTGACTCCAGTTTGTTTTGTACAAAAAAAAAACCACACAAAAGAACCCCCACATACTTACCTCCATGGCAGCGATGCGATGCAGGCCTCTTCCGGGCTGTGTCCCGCGCTGTGGGCTCAGGCGGCGAGATTATGTCATCGCGCCTCCTGGACCAGCCTCTGATAGGCTGCCGGCCTTGTGCTGGCAGCCTATCAGATGAACAGGGGACGGGACACGCCACCGGCCCTCCTCCTGCTGCCGCGACTCTGCTCGCTGCAGGCTCCCAGCATTGGCTGGGGGCATAATGCCCATTGCCCACAATTTGGCGCCTGGGGGCGGGTCGACCGCACTGGGTTTCACCCCAGGGACTAGTGTCACCCGGTACAGTCCGCACCCCCCTCAGGCAGCGCAGCATGAGAGCAAGGCGCTGTGCCAGCCGCCACGTTCCCTTCCAACCAGGTTTTTTTTTTTTTTTATCGCAGGGTTCCGGCGGCGCCCCCTGCTAAATTGCACCCTAGGCGGTTGCCTAGGTCGCCTTACAGGTGACCATCTCAAAGTGTGGAAGAGTCTGCTGGCAACGTGCCTCTCTCAGCAACAAAACCTCTCTGCCATAAACATGCACAATACCTTGCTGAATGAGCCTATGCATGGTCTTGTATATTCAGGATCTTCTGATTTCTCTTTCTCTGAAGTCGTTTCCTTGGCTCTAGACTACCCAGAGGAGGATGAGGTGCGGCTGATGAGCAGCAGCACTTGTTAACAGTCTCCATTACCACAGCAACACATAACAATAGCCTGTCCTGTCCGTCCTCTTTCTACTTCATGTTTCCTCATGAACTAAATTCCCTAGAGACTTAGCTAAAGTTCTTATCATCTGTATTCAGGATCATAATCCCTGAAAAGTAGAGAGAAGGAGGATGAGGCAGCTTTTTACCTCAGTGTTGTGCAGTAACTTGGCCTCATGTGTGATCATGCCATTTTGTTTTCCCTGATGATTGCTCCCCAGACAAAACAAGCCATTATAAATAACGAAAGGTATTTAAGAATATATATATAATAAAGTAATATTTAGATATTTTCATTTTCTTAATTCCTGGAGAACCCCTTTAATTAAAAAAAAAGAAAAAAGAAAAAAAGTTTCAAAACTGCACTTCAAGTATTTATACACTAGATGGTGCCAGAGAATCACAGTGTCTGACTAATGCACCAGCTGCATTGGACTCTCAACTGAATTATAATTTATTAAAACACCACAAGATGCTGCACAATAAATGTCCTTCACACAGATAGGTTGGGACTGGTAACCCCTTACATTAGCAAATTTTGTAAAGGAGAAAAAAATATATAATTTTAAATTAGAGTTGTGTCCATACAATGTTAGGCTTTCCAGTGGTAAAATCATTGAAGATTCAGTTTTCAGAATGCAATCAGTTCCAATTGTAGTGGTTATGCGTATTGTATTGCTTTATTGTTCTTTCTGCAGCAGCTTTCTCCCTATCACAGCTCAGGATGCAGTTGGAGGATGGAACTGAGCATGTGCATCCACCTCATCAAGATGGACAGAGAAAGAAGAAAAACAGCAGGTGGTGCGATACAGATACATTTTATTGAATAGTTCAGTGGCTATTACTAAATTTTTACAAAGACAGTAACAGGGTGTCATCAACCATGTGCCAGTAAAAAAAACTGGGCCTGGATGACACTGCTACTTCTGCAGTGGAGTACCCTAGTACAGATGGTATCTGCAAATGTTTTTTAATGTTTTACAATGCTATGTACTCAGAGCCGGGATGATGGGTAGGAGATTGTAGGCATCCACCTAGGGCGCTCCCTCGCTACCCATGATGGGGGCACAGCCTCATAGGCTTCAGGCTCCTAGCCCTGAAGCCTATGAGGGAATACAGTAGCACAAGAGGTTGCGATGATGTCTCCACGACCTCCTGCGCTGGGTCCTCACATCATCACCCGAAAGACAGAGCAGGAGTAGGGATCTCATGTGAAACACCTGCGCCAGGAGGCGGCAACACAGGCGAGAGATCGGAAGAAGTCTGTTGCCTGCAGCGCATACGGCAGCGAGGGAAATAGAGTGAAGTAAGTGTTTTTGTTTTTTTTAAACTGAGCAGTGGTGTACTGGGGGCACGAAACAGCATTAGGTACTGATAAGTAAGGGGGGAGCATTAAATACTGGCACTAGGTGGGGGGCATTATATACTGGCACTAAGGAGGGGGGTCAGCATTGTATACTGGCACTAAGAGGAGTGGACGCATTAAATACTGGCACTAAGGTGTTTGTGTGTGTGTGTGTGTGGGGGGGGCAGCATTATATACTGTTACTATGGGGGACGTAGGAGCATTATATGGTACATGTATATGTTAGCACTACAGAGGGGGTGGAGGAGCATTATATGCAAGCACTACAGGGGGCATACCTATATTGACACTACAGAGGGGGGACAGAGGAGCATTATATACTGGAACTATGGGGGAAATATATATATACAGTTGTGTTCAAAATTATTCAACCCCCAATGCTGTAAAGGGTTTTAGGGAATTTAGTGTACATTTGTAATTGTGTTCAGAATGAAATCTTACAAGGACTTTTTAACTTCTTCAGGACCGCCGTACGCAGGATTGCGTCCTGCGGGCGGTCCTGTTCTTCTGATCGGACACGGCGGCGCGTCATCTCGCGAGACGCGAGACTTCCTGTGAACGCGCGCGTGCGCGCGCGCGTTCACAGCGTCGCGCGTCTGAAGATTTGTACTACAGCCTGCCAGCGATGATCAATCGCTGGCAGGCTGTAGATGCGATATAAATCGCATCAAACAAGTATATCAGACGCTGTTTTGTGAACAGCGTCTGATATACCTGCTACCTGGTCCTCTGGTGGTCCCATTTGCTGGGATCGACCACCAGAGGACCAGGTAACTATGTAAAGTTGCACCAAACACTACGCTAACCCCCCCCCCCCTCACCTATTAACCCCTTGATCACCACATCTAGACCCCTGATCACCCCCCTGTCATTGATCACACCCCTTGTAAGGCTCCATTCAGACGTCCATATGTGTTTTGCGGATCCGTGGATTCACGGATCCGTGGATTCACGGATCCGCGGATCCGATCCGCGGATTCGATCTGCGGATCCGATCCGCAGATCCTCAAAACACGGACACCGGCAAGAAGACACCCCAAGGTATTCGCTGAGGGGCATAATGAGTCCATGAAAAATTAAACTTTTTGTCAAAAGTTAGCGGAAAGGGAGACTTTGTGAGAAAAACAATAAAAATCAATTTCCACTAACTTGTGCCAAAAAAATCTTCTATGAACTCGCCATGCCCTCATGGAATACCTTAGGGTGTCTTCTTTCAAAATGGGGTCACATGTGGGGTATTTCTACTGCCCTGGCATTTTAGGGGCCCTAAAGCGTGAGAAGAAAAATGCGTAAAAATGCTCCTCCTAAAAGGTACTCATTGGAATTTGGGCCCCTTTGCGATCTTGGCTGCAAAAGTGTCACACATGTGGTATCGCTGTACTCAGGAGAAGTAGGGCAAAGTGTTTGGGGTGTATTTTACATATACCCATACTGGGTGAGAGAAATATCTCTGTAAATTGACAACTTTGAATAAAAAACTGTAAAAAGTTGTCGTTTACAGCGATATTTCTCACACGCAGCATGGGTATATGTAAAAATACACCCCAAAACACATTGCCCTACTTCTCCTGAGTATGGCGATACCACATGAGTGACACTTTTTTGCAGCCTGGGTGCACAAAGGGGCCCTAAAACCAATGAGTACCTTTAGGATTTCACAGGCCATTTTTATGCATTTGGATTCTCACACTTTAGGGGCCCCTAAAATGCCAGGTGAGTATAAATACCCAACATGTGACCCCATTTTGGAAAGAAGACACCCCAAGGTATTCCGTGAGGGGCATGGTGAGTCCACAGAATTTTTATTTTTTGGCACAAGTCAGCGGAAATTGTTTTTTTTTTTTTTTTTTTTTGTTTTTTGCAAAGTCTTATATTCCACTAACTTGTGACAAAAAATCAAATTTTACATGAACTCACCATACCCCTCACAGAATACCTTGGGGTGTCTTCTTTCCAAAATGGGGTCACATGTGGGGTATTTATACTGTCCTGGCATTTTAGGGGCCCCTAAAGCGTGAGAAGAAGTCTGGAATCTAAATGCGTAAAAATGCCCTGTGAAATCCTAAAGGTACTCATTAGTTTAGGCCTTTGTGCACCCAGGCTGCAAAAGTGGCACACATGGGTATCGCCAGTACTCAGGAGAAGTAGGGCAATGTGTTTTAGGGTGTATTTTTATATATACCCATACTTTGTGTGAAAAATATCTCTGTAAACAACAACTTTTAAAATTTGTTATACAAAGTTGACAATTTACAGAGATATTTCTCTCACCCAACATGGGTATATGTAAAAATACACCCCAGAACACAATGCCCTACTTCTCCTGAGTACGGCGATACCACATAAGTGAGACTTTTTTGCAGCCTGGGTGCGCAAAGGGGCCCAAATTCCAACGAGTACCTTTAGGTTTTACATGGCGGCTCACAATTTAGCCCCGCCCAAAATGCCAGAACAGTAAACACACCCCACAAATGACCCCATTTCGGAAAGTAGACACCCCAAGGTATTCACTGAGGGGCATAGTGAGTCCGTCTGAGATTTTTTTTTTTTGCCAGAAGTTATCAGAAATTGAAACTTTTTTTTTTTTTTTTTCTCAGAAAGTGTCATTTTCCGTTAACTTGTGAAAAAAAATGAAATGATACATGAACTCACCAAGCCCCTCCGCGAATACTTTGGGGTGTCTTCTTTGTAAAATGGTGTCATTTGGGGGGTATTTTTACTTTCCTGACATTCTAGCACCTGAAGAAACATGACAGGTGCTCAGAAAGTCAGAGCTGCTTCAAAATGCCGAAATTCACTTTTTTGCACCATAGTTTGTAAACGCTATAACTTTTACCCAAACCAATAAATATACACTTATTTGATTTTTTTTATCAAAGACATGTAGAACAATAAATTTAGAGAAAAAGTTATATAGAAATGTAGTTTTTTTTTAAAATTTTACAACAGAAAGTGAAAAATGTAATTTTGTTGCAAAAATTTCGGTCATTTTTGATTAATAGCAAAAAAAGTAAAAATGTCAGCAGCAATGAAATACCACCAAATGAAAGCTCTATTAGTGAGAAGAAAAGGAGGTAAATTTGGTTCATTTGGGTGGTAAGTTGTATGACGGAGCAATAAACGGTGAAAGTAGTGTAGTGCGGAATTGTAAAAAGTGGCCTGGTCATTAAGGGTGTTTAAGCTAGAGGGGCTGAAGCGGTTAAAGAACCAAATGCAACTAAAATGACATCAATTGTTTTTGTAATACAGTATTAAATGTTTTTTTTGTGATTTCTTTATTGACACAATTATTCAACCCCTTAAAGACTACCACTCTTAGGGTCCATTCACACGTCCGCAATTCTGTTCCGCATTTGTGGAACGGAATTGTGGACCCATTAATTTCAATGGGGACAGACGATGTCCCGGCCGGGTCCACAATTGCAGATCCGCACTTCCGGGTCTGCAATCGCGTTCCCGAAAAAAATAGAACATGTCCTATTCTTATCCGCAATTGCGGACAAGAAAAGGCATTTTGTATGAGAGTGCCGGCGATGTGCGGTCCGCAAATTGCGGAACACACATCGCCGATGTCCGTGTTTTGCGGATCTGTGGATCCGCAAAACACACACCAACGTGTGAATGGACCCTTAAGAACAGAGGTTCATTCAAGTGTTTTCGATCAGGTATTGAAAACCCCTGTGGATGTCAAGGAGCAGCAATCAAGCATAATAAGCACCAATTAGGCAGATGTAAAATGACTGTGATACTCAGCTCCTTCTAGACATTTACTGGTGTGTTTACAGACATGGTGAAGTCAAGAGAATGGTCCAGGAAGACAAGAGAAGAGGTGATTTCTCTTCACAGGAAGGGCAGTGGCTATAAGAAGATTGCAAAGATGTTAAACATACCAAGAGACACCATAGGAAGCATCATTCGCAAATTCAAGGCAAAGGGCACTGTTGAAACGCTACCTGGTAGTGGCAGAAAGAAGATGCTGACTTTGACTGCTGTGCGCTACCTGAAGCGCAAAGTGGAGAAAAGTCCCCGTGCGTCAGATGCGGGTACTGAAGCTTCAGCTCAGACAATAAGGCGCACACTGCGTAATGAAGGCCTCCATGCCAGAACTCCCAGGCGCACCCCCTTGCTGTCTCCAAAGAATAAGAAGAGTCGACTGCAGTATGCCAAAAGTCATGTGGACAAACCACAAACGTTTTGGGATAGTGTTCTGTGGACTGATGAAACAAAATTAGAACTGTTTGGGCCCATGGATCAACACTATGTTTGGAGGAGGAAGAACAAGGCCTATGAAGAAAAGAACACCTTGCCTACTGTGAAGCATGGCGGGGGGTCAATCATGCTTTGGGGCTGTTTTGCTTCTACGGTACAGGGAAGCTTCAGCGTGTGCAAGGTACCATGAATTCTCTTCAGTACCAGGAGATATTGGATGAAAATGTGATGCAGTCCGTCACAAACCTGAGGCTTGGGAGACGTTGGACCTTTCAACAGGACAATGATCCCAAGCATACCTCCAAGTCCACTAGAGCATGGTTGCAGAATAAAGGCTGGAACATTTTGAAGTGGCCATCGCAGTCACCAGACTTAAATCCGATTGAGAACCTCTGGTGGGACTTAAAGAAAGCAGTTGCAGCGCGCAAGCCTAAGAATGTGACTGAACTGGAGGCTTTTGCCCATGAAGAATGGGCGAAGATACCCGTAGATCGCTGCAAGACACTTGTGTCAAGCTATGCTTCACGTTTAAAAGCTGTTATAACTGGAAAAGGATGTTGTACTAAGTACTAAGATTGAATGTCACTTGGGGGTTGAATAAAACTGATAATGATGTGAGCACAGAAAAGACATTTGTGGTTATTTCATTATAAATGTTATGTTATATTTGTCTGCCTTACAAGGGCCTCTTTGATTTAATTGTAAACAAGATGACTGAAATGATCAAAATCAATGTCAAACTGGCCAAAACACTCAATTTCAGTGGGGGTTGAATAATTTTGAACACAACTGTATATACTAGAAAAAGTAAGGCAGCACCATCCTATAAACAATACTGCGGGTGCAGGCTCAAAAGGGCAAGCTTACCTAAAAATCCAGTCCAAAAAAATAGAGCAGCACTCCAGGATAATGTGGAAAATGGTGGTTTATTCACCCATTGGTGACGCAAATGGGTGAATAAATTACCATTTTCCACATTATCCTGGAGTGCTGCTCTATTTTTTTGGACTATATATATATATATACATAAACAAAAGTGTGTATGCCCAAGTCACAAAAGAGCTATACCAGACACTTGGTAATAATCAAATGTATCTTTATTAAGGGAATTCAAGTAAAATCAGTAAAAACCACGTACAATGGAGTCCATAAAATCACAAGGGGACTAATAGAGGAACACTGGGGGTTGTGATTTTATGGACTACATTGTATGTGTTTTTTACTGATTTTGCTTGAATTCCCTTAATAAAGATACATTTGATTATTAACGAGTGTCTGGTATAGCTCTTTTGTGACTTGGGCATACACACTTTTATTTATGTAGGTTTGTGTTTGATTATAGTGTTGCCCCCTTTTTTTGATCCAATATATATTGTTAGTTAGTTTGGCTGCAAAGCCAATCCGGGCCGGCTCTTACTGGGAGTAGGCAAAGAGTTGGGTGGGTGCCTACTCCCCACGGTCCAGGCCGGACTTTATCCGGGCCTTTAAAAGGCAGCCTCCTCAGCAGCTGAGGGTGTGATTGTCCTGGAGCTGCAGATGGTGCTGTGGAGCTCTCTGGGCTGGAAGCAGGAGCCCAGCAAGGAGGAGTGCAGACGGCCTGGAAGCCTGAGGTGGATTATCTTGCGGCTGGGCCGACAGCCAGGTGCGAACCCGCACCTAAAACCTCCCAGGTGATTAGAACCTGTGTTTGGACATTTTGTTTTACCTCACGTTTTCTGATGTGTGTGATTTAACACCAAGTGACTGTTCGCTGTTTATTTTTGATGCAAGTGTGAATAAAACACTGTTTGCTGCACCTTCTGGACTCCCTTTTGCCTCTATACTGCACCCGCACCGCTATCTACCAGAGCGACTCCCCACAATATATATATATATATATATATATATATATATATATATAGGCACTACAGAAGAGTTATAAACACAAGGGGGCATTCGAGCAGCAGGATTACAGTGGTCTGTATAAATTTGGGGACTGATCTGGGGTCTGTATGAATTTGGTGGCCGATTTGAAAAATCTGTTACAGTCCCCATCTACCATGTGGTAATTCTGGTGTTTTCTTAGGTGGCAGAGGGGGCTGCACACAGCTGACCAAAGATGTCTGTATATGATGGTCCAGATCAAATGGAGAAGAAAAGGAAAATGAACAACTGAAATCCATGGAGATGTCACCTGTAAGCTACTGGATCCCTGACTGCTTCTTTTAAATGTGTTAATACCTGGCATAGCTATGCACCACGTAGGCACAGCCAGGGTTAACTCATCCTGGCCCAGCCCTCTTAGGAGCTTAGGGTGTGGGCTGGCTCCCTCTCTAGCTATAGAGTGTTCTAGTCAGTTGTAGCCAGGAGATAGGATGGAAGTTGGAGTAGACGCCATGTGCTCCTCTCTTCAGACTCCAGCTTCAGCTTCAGAGACTCACAGATCTCTGTGACTTGCTACAATATCTACAAGAGAGAGGGAAGGAGAGACAGTGGAGACATTGGAGAGTCAGCATGGCTGAGTGAGGAGTCAGTCAGCAAGGTAACCTGTTACTTCAGCTATTTCAGACTTTTCTGTCATAGAGGGTTAATGGGTTAAGACACCTTACACACTTGGACCCGGTTTGGACAATTGCAGTCATTTGGCCTGCACCTCACAGTGTGAATTGCAGGCGTTATTGCCAGAAAACAGTCGTCATCTAGAGATTTCACTACAAGAGATTTTAGCAATAAAGTATGTAAAAGGGTCATAACTTCCAGCTTAGCGAAACCCATGCATTGCCTTCTGGGGTAGAATCTGGACTGTGCACAGATTATTGTTCTTCCAACTATGGCCTGGTTTCCTGATTTTGGCCACTGAATGCGCTACCTGCCACTGCAAGCTCTACATGCCCTGCCTTGCACCCATATGAACATTTAACATAAATGGCACTCCAAACTACCATCAGGCAGGGAACCCCAGTGACAGAGAGTGCCCTGAGGGAAGAAAGGGTGCACCCTCCTCTCATTGTCCTAGGGAGCAACGGCCTGGGGGTAACTGCTGTGACACATCCTATAGTCTGAGCCACAAACAGTCCGGTTCTCCGCTCCGGCTCCTCTATAATTACACCCCTACCAGTGGGGCTGGCACTCCCCTATCACTCCCCTTGTTGCTGCTTTGACACACCCATGGACATAACATCACAGGAAATAACAAAGAGCTGCATAGACATGGTCATGTGACCACTGCCCAGAACGGGAGATAGGAGCAATAAAGGTAAAAAAAAATACATAAAAAATTTACAGTGACCTTTATAAAGGATTATTTTAAAGGGTGTTCATGCACAGGATCATATTTTTCTTCAGTGTGTGATCTGTTTTTTATTCATAGATAGTACACTCATCCATTGATTTCTGTGGAGCCATTCGTCATTCACACATCTATTTTTTATTTTTTTGCTGAATTCTGTGCTTGATCTGCCAGTCTCAGTGCAGGTCCTGTCTACCAGTCTCAGCATAACCCTTTTTATTGACGGGAGTGAGAAAAATACGGAATGCACAACAAAACTATCTACATTTTGATGGATCTATCATGGATCAAAATAAAGGATCTGTTTTGTATTTTATTGTTTTAATCAGAAGAATGGAATTCAAAACGGTGATGTGAACGTGGCCTATGCTGATTTATGCCCAAATCAAAGCTCACATATCAAGATTCATCAGGCCAGGTGATGTTCTTCCAATCTCCAAGTGTATAGGGTTGGTGCCATGTTCTTAGCTGACAATAGATGCAAACCTGGTCCTTAAGGTTTGATGGTAGAGTGGCTCTTCTGTAGATCACAGCTGTATTTCATGCTTATTTGTGTAGTTACCTTCCTGTTGATATGTAACACCCCAGAGTGGCATTACCACCCTTTTTGGAGCCCCCACTATCTTTAATGGTGTATCCTGTTCATCTTATATATTTATTGCCATGTCCTGCAAAATGTGTATAGGTATTTCCTTTTAAATGACTGTTTAAGTGTAATGTGCCTGGTTTACCAGCAGATGGCGGCAATCTTGGCAGAGCTAGTTTCCCTGGAGTGAAACCTTCTATCCATGCCAGCCCTCTCTAGAGAGGGAGGTGTTAGTTAGAGTGCAGTTGAGCTTACCCCCTATAAGGGGAAGGGTGTGCCAGCAAGCAGAGCCTGTCTACTCGGCTAGGCCTAAGAAGAGAAATACAATCTTCACCAGCCAGGAGTAAAGATTCCCTGGACAAAGACAAATAGAAAGATAAAGAGAAAGAATAAAGATACAGATTCAGATAAAGACAGACCAGAAGCTAAGTACAGCAGAAAGGAAAAGTTCCTATTTAATCCTGATAGCACAGCAGAGCTAGAGAAAGGGACAGATATAGATTTTTTATACCATTTTTAGACTATTAAAAAGCTTATTACAGAGACATATAGTTGAGTGCCCGTAACCTTCGTCTTTGAAGTCTGTAAAGCATTTGCAGAAATGTTTATTGAAAGTAAAGTTGTGTTCAACGTTAATACAAGTCTGGACTCAAGTTATTTCTTCACCCACTTCATCCACAACCCTATTTGCACTGCTTCAAACTACAACGCCTGGGGTTCCGGATATCCAGGTAGGAGCACCGTGACAAGTGCTAAAGCCACACCTATGGGACACTATAGGTAGACCTCATACCCCTCTGGTAATCCTACACCTGGGGTCCACCATCACCTTCTACATAGGGGGACCTAGTCCCTCGTTGCTAAAATGCAACTGGCGTCACGACAAAACCTCAAAAACTCTTTCCCTTAGAGGGATCCCCCGGGCGCTCCTAGTAGGCCTGTTGCAGATATCCCTATACACTTACATTTCTGAATAAATAGCACACGCTGACTAAATAAATAGCGGATCATTCAGCATCGGTGAGATGTCCACATGACAGGTTTATGTCTGCTCACGTTTCAGTGCAATGATTTATACACTTTTCATAAAATGTCAACAGTAAATTCAATGTCAATTTCGGTATCTATTACTGAGGCTTCAATTTTCTGTAGTTTATTGAACATTTGAATGTGTGAGCAATCTATAATCCATCTCCTGGAGTAATCTATCATCCATCAGTTCAGAGACAGGAAGCAGCAGGAACCAGGGCCATGTTTTATTAACCCATGATACTAGAATTTAATTGTGGACTGGTGAGAGATCTAAGTCTAACTCTGTATCCAGTGTCTGCGTGCATATACCATATGATTGTAGTGGGTGTGCACACACTGTGTGAATGTAGCGAGTGTGTATATACAGTATGATTGTAGTGAGTGCTTGCATATATTCAGAGTCAGAACTACCACCGTAGCAGCTGTATTGGCTGCTACAGGGCCCGCAGCAGGGAGGCCCAGGCTCTGTATGGCTACTGGCAGGCGAGACTCGGGCCATAATGGATAACAGACACAGTGCAGTGTGCCACTTAGTGTGGCCATGGGCACTTTAAACTTTTATATGCTTATCAAATGTCTTTCTGTATTTACCTGTAATTCCTATTAACAGGCTTAGGCTGTCATTACATTCATTAACCCCTAGGTGGTGCTGGCATCACTTATATATATATATAGACTGGGGTATGCTAATGGTTGGAAATTGGAAGTAGAAGAGAGTCAGTGTGTGAGGAAGTGGAGGAGGAGAACAGGCCTAGTCCACCAAGTAGCTGCTATTTCACCCCCTTGGCTCTGGCCAGGCCAATGGACAACAGAACAGCATTATAGCAGCACAGCACAGACCAGTGAGTCTACATCTGGTATAAGGAAAGTCTAGTGGAGATTAGAGCTAAATTAACCAATGGACTTCACAAGCAACAGTGAGCGGGAGAGGCCTACAAGCACCTGGACACAGTCGGGTGACTGATGCGCAAAGTCGTCCTTTACCACATGCCTCTATGGCCCCTATTCTGTACAAAGAATGGAGCAGAATTTTTGCCTGCTATTAGGGAGTAGGGTGACCACATTTCCTAACTGCCAATTAGGGACACTTACTTTCACAAGTGCATTTTGTCAAACTTATACTTGAGACTGGCAAAAACATATCTTCCTGTGCATTTTTCAGTATTTCTTAGTGCCATAGTGCCCCCATAATGTGTTAGTAAGAAATACCCTTATATAGTGCCCCCAGTAAATGCCCCCATAGTGCTCCTCTCCCCCCTCCCTCATAGTGCCCCCCATAATGTACCAGTATAAAATGCCCCAGTAGATGCCCTCAGTGTCCCCCATAATTTGTAAGTATAAAATACCCCTTCTCAGTGCCCCCGTAGATGACCCCATAGTACTCCTCTCCCCCTTCCCCATAGTACCCACCATAATGTGTCCCAGTATAAAATGCCCCTATACAAAGTCTCCATATAATGTGCCAGTAAGAAGTGCCCCCAATGTGCCAGTAATAAGTTCCCCCATAGATGTCCCCCAATAATGTGCTAGTAGCCATAGGGCCCCCCACTATCATGTCCAAGTAGCCATATTAGGCCCCCCCATCATCATGTGCCAGGCCCAGTAGCCGCCAGTACAGTAATGACAACAAAAAAGAAAAAAGCACTTATACTTACCTCCTTGGCAGCGAATCGCGATGTGAGTGATGCAGGCTGTGTATCGCACTGTACGGCTCAGGGCTCGAGTCAGGCGGCGCGATGACATCATCGCGCCGCCTGCGCTGGCCGCTGATAGGCTCCGGTCTAGTGCCTGCAGCCTATCAGAGGAAGGGGAAGGGACACACCTCTCCTCCCCTGCCCTGCTGCACAAGTGCACAGCCATCTGTATTGCTGTCCTGAGGACGGTGATACAGATGACTGGAGATGAGCGCTTCCACATCTCCGGACCTCCGACTCTCCAAATGCGGGACTGTCCCGGGCAATCCGGGACACGTGGTCACCCAATTAGGGAGCCGCCCTGTGGATTTCTAAATACAAGTAAAAAGTTATTATATCCAATACCTGAGGTATACTAGAGGTAGGATCTAGTATAGGCAGGTATAGGAAAGAAAGAAAAACTCCTCAACTTACAATTACCAAGCCTGTTATAAGGAATACCGCTGAACCAATATTTACATCATTGCTTTATCATATAAATGAACTGTATTGACTACCTAAAGATAAAGAATTGCTCAAGTAAAGTTCAACTGTTTTATTATAACGGACTTCTCATCCTTTACATCACCAATCTTTGCACCTAACAGTGCTGATGTCACGAACAACTGGGGCCCCAGCCTCAAAAGCACCCTAAACACCTATACCATCAAGGGCACCTCAACCACCATCTGGCTGGCGATCCCCGTACTAGAGAGTGCCCCGGAAGATTTAGTGCTGTCTTTCCCATCACTGCACGCCGGCCCAGGAATGCTTTGCTATCAGTGAGTATAAACAACTACTATCCCCATCGGACCACCGTAGCTCACGTGTTGCTCCTGTGGCCCGGTCGCTGCAACAGCAGCCTGCTGCTGTGTATTTTATCTATCACCCTGGACTCTTCCCAGTAGATATGATTTAGTGGCATCATAGCACCTGTTGGGCTGAGTAGGTGGGCACACAGGCAGATAATCACCCCCTGTCTTGTACACTCTCCTGCTCTGCATGACCTGCGTATTGTCGAGTCGTTTTACCTCCTATCCTCCCCATTCCCAACCCAATAATGACACACTAAGCAAGTGGATTATATTGGCCACAGCAGCCGTTTTATTAATAACATAAATACAATAAATAATAACCAACCCAAGGCCTTCCCACCTGAAGGCCCCACCCAAGAACCTTACCAAGAACCCAGGAAAAATGCCAGCACAGGGAGGGTCCTTGGAGCCCCGTAAAAAAAAAAAGACGGATAACTGCCCCGCCCTCAGTTAAATTACCTCTAGCCGATAAACGCCTGCTCAGAGGCAGAAAACGGTAACCAAGGGCAACAAACGTGGGCTGATACCAGCCATATCACACCCCAAAAACAATACCTCACCACGCCAGAGCCACCATAACCACCCACTCCAAGGACCCACCAGCACCCAGGCCGCTATGACAAAGGCAACCAACCAGCCACTGCCCGACCAAACTACCATCCACTCGTAACCACCCCGGCCCTACCCTACAAATTTACAACGCTTCAGGAAACTGCTGGGTGTTGACTGCTACAACACTGTTTGCCCTACAAAATGGCCCCTTTTCTTGCCCTTGCTACCCTTTTTAAACCCTAAACCCCACCCTTAGCACCCCTCCCATCTCTATTCCTACTCCTTAACCCCATATGTCCCATAATCCACTCCCTCCAAGCCTCTGTCATGCCAGGCCTCCGTCCAGGCTTGCAGCCCTAATTCAGGCCTGTACTTGACCTGCATATTGTTGGGTCATTTTACCTCCTAACCTCCCCATTCCCAACCCAATAATGACACACTCAGCCAGTGGATTTTATTGGCCACAGCAGCCGTTTTATTAATAACATAAACACAATAAATAATATAAATAATAACCAACCCAAGGCCTTCCCACCTAAAGGCCCCGTCCAAGAACCTTATTAAGAACCCAGAAAATGCCAGCACGGGGAGGGTCCTTGAAGCCCCGTCAAAAAATGACGGATAACTGCACCGCCCTCAGTTAAATTACCTCTAGCCGATAAACACCTGCTCAGAGGCAGAAAACGGTAACCAAGGGCAACAAACGTGGGCAGCTACCCGCCATCTCACACCCCAAAAACAATACCTGGGGAGAGTCCAGAGCCCCTTTGGCTCCCTCCCCACCACGCCAGAGCCACCATAACCACCAACTTCAAGGACCCACCACCGCCCATGACACAAGAAGGTGAAATCTCACCTCCTTGCGTCCCATCACACCTGCAACGCCAATTCAATCCCGTCCTGCAGACCTGAACACCATAAATCAATCCCTACAGCATTCAGGTGTGCCCCATCCCTTCTCCAGAATGCCCCCTCTCCCGACTCCAGCTCCCTATGCCAAACAGCAATACCGCCATTCCTCACTACAAACCTGCCCACAGTCTTGTTAACCTTTATCTTTGCTTTGTTCTGCCTTTCCACAGACCTCACGTCTCTATTGCTTGCGCGGCACCATTTCTGACCAAACCGTCACCATTCGCGGAAACTGCGCCCACAACCGTAGCAGGTCAAACTTGATATCCTTCGTAAGCTCCCGGAAAGGGCGCGCCCCCAAATTGTTCCCCTCTACATACAACACCAAAACTCCCGGGGCATAACTAACCTTGCAAACTTGTGAAACTCAGTAAGGACCCGACTCCACAGCATGCCTCATACCTCCAAGCAGTGGATCAATGCCACCTCTTTTGAAAAACCCAACTGCATTTCGTCTGGCCTGACCGCTGCTCACAACCCTCCCCAGAACATGTAAGAGTGCCCCATAATCCACACCAGACAAGGTGAACCAACTGCAGGGAACACAAAATATAACACATCAACAAACAACCCCCCGCTAAGCCCGCAACGCTGCCAAAACCTCTCACCCATTATAACCACGCGTGTCTGACATGGGACCGGAACCGAATAGACTCCCATCGGCCAATGCGACGAATAACTTCATCCCCCAGTCCCCTCCTAGCCGCTTCTGTGGCCGCGCCTATCCCAAAAAAATGACCCCCATACAACGAGGGGTCCCTTTCTAACCCCCTCAAGCAGGCTTCACAGCTACAAACTGGAAACAAGAAAGAAACGACCCATCCTCATCATGAACCCACAGTGGCCCAACCCCCCCCCCCCTTTAAACAGCCAGACCTCCCCCACCGACACACGAATCCGCTACAACTGCCCCATCATATCTACCAACAATGCAAAAGAAACCGGTCGACGCTGATCCACCCCCGGTACCCGCTTACTACAAACCCCTTAAGGCCTGCACAACCAAAAACGATTTCGTTACATCCGCTGCCGCCCGACACCTACAACCAAAAGCCACCCCAGCCATAAACGTATTAAATCTAGAAACCGACCATCCTTCCTCCCTACAATGCCCAGAACCGCCGGCGCCCCCCGGAAAGGACTGCCCTGCCCTAACCGGTGCCATCACCCGCATCCACAGACCAATGTCCTTATGGTCCCAACAGATACTAGGAACCCCTTTTCGCTGCCGGAACTGCTCATCGTACCTCAACCACCCCTGTCCCCCATACACTGTGTACGCCTCCCCTATTGCGTCCAGGTAACAGAAAAGCGCAGAACAATTTTCTGGCGCTTTCTCCCCAATGACACTGGGCAGGATCACAAATGCCTGCAACTAGTTAGAAAACGTCAGCGGAATCAAATGGTAACGCATCTTATCTTCCTCCTCCTTCTTCCTATCCTCCCTCCTATCCCTATCTAAATTAAAACGTTCAAGCGAAAGTAATGAAAATATGTCCACGTAATCCCCTTTCCAAATTTTTTCCCTGACCTCGTGCTTTAAGTGGGCCCCTCAAAACAAACATAAACTTTCCCTTTAGCCCTTTAGCCGCATAATCCACACGCGGCTCCCCCATCTCTCTTTTTGGCCCCTTTCCTCTCTTTTTCCCCGTCCTTATCCGCCAATCCTTGCTGCGCTGCCCCCAACGACCCCCCAGCCCCTGTGACCACAACGCTACTATCCCCTGTTCCACCTGCTTGCCCTGCCGCACAAGTACTCGTTGACCCTGATCCTTCTACACCCCACGCCGCCAATGGTGACTCTGCCACAGACCCCGTACCTACTAACCCTTCACCAAATCTTGCAGCCCCAATAATAAGTCCCCCAGCCCTCCCGTAACATACAAGCCTGAGCCCCCCCAGCCCTGGGTGCCCCCCCAATACAAGCCATCGCTAATGAGGATTCCCCGCATATCTCTCCTGGCTGCGTAGACGCTGTGATTCCACCTGCCGGATCATGAGGAATTGGGACTTGACTAGCGACGAACTCTCTTCTAGCCGTCCTCTGATCTTTAGCACCACCTGTGCCCCTTCGTGCTGCCACCGACACCAAAGCCTGCAGTTTTGGAGCCTCGCCACTAGATGCCGCCCTCATCACAACTGGAGTCCCCTCTGAGCCAGCCCCGCGCTCCCCGATGATAGAACCAAGCACAGGGCCACCAACTTGACCCCGCCGTCCTGCTGCCGCATCCTGTGCCTCCCTCCATCGCTGGGCAAGGTTACCACGTCCTGGCCCCTCCGCCGATCCAGGTCCGGACTCCCCACCAACTGTATCTGAGGAGGGGGAATCCCGCAATCCCCTCCCGGGGTCCCACCTCACTACAGGATTCCTCCCGACATGCAACCGTCTAGATGCCCTGGTACTCACTGCGGCTCGTGCCAGAGGGTCCCTGGAGGGGCACCTTACCCGACCTGGGACCCTCGGGGTCCCTTCGGGACTAAGGCTTGCTGGAGGCCTAGTCCTCCATGGACGGCTGATGGGGATAGCCGATGGAGCCGCATCCCCCGACCCCGGAAGCAGGCCTTGTACTGAATTCTGCAGCCATCCAGATCCTCTGCTCTCCATTGCCGCACTGAGCTGCGCCAGAATCGCTTCCACCTCAGACATCGTGGGACAAACTTCAGCGTCACAAGAGGTAATGCAGCAGTTCAGACAAGGGCTGCTGCAACACTGCTGTCCCTACAAAATGGCCCCTTTTCCTGCCCTTGCTACCCTTTTTAAACCCTAAACCCCAACCTTAGCACCCCTCTCATCTCTATTCCTACTCCTTAATCCCATATGTCCCAGAATCCACTCCCTCCAAGCCTCCGTCATGCCAGGACTCCGTCCAGGCTTGCAGCCCTAATTCTGGCCTGTACTGGTGCAATGATGCCACTGCATCTCATCTGCTGCTGGGGACAGCATGAGGTGGTCGATTCATCGGGGGAACAGGGCTAGGTGAGAATTACTTTTTTATTTTATTTACACTGCAAAGGCTTCACTACTGTTAGGGAAACTACCGGGGGCCAGTAAGGGGGCACTGAAAGGGCAGCACTACTATAAAGAGGCAATAAGCGGCAGGCACTACTATAAGGGGTACACTTTAGGTTTGCAATTCTTGCTCTGCATAGGCTTACTTTATGCTCGTCTTATCATTGAATGTAACGCTAACTGTATGCAGTAACCACCTAAGCTTCTTTTATGTTTTAGAGTACTGTACATGGACAAGTTGGACATAGCAAAACAAATGTTTTGCACATGCTAGTGGTTACCTTGATTTGCATTAAATATCAGGCTTCTATTCAGACCTCCTGATGCATACAGTAGTTTGCAGCCTGCATGTAGTTTCAGACTTTTCTTATATGAAAACATCCCTCTTAGTTACATGCTGAATGTAAGTTGTGTGTGTCCAGGATACTGCTGTCTTCACTAGTTCTCATTTATCAGCACATCATAGATACAGTACTTCTTTTTACTTTTACAGACTATAATAGATCTCCTCTCTTTTGTGGTGACAGTCAGTGATGTTGTTGCTGGGCTATCTCCTTTCAATCTATCTTCATACATATCCCATGTGATCTCTTCCTCCTCCCCTTGCAGACTGCTTTGTGTGTGCCTTGTGTCTTCTTTATCTACAGTGTGTGTGATCTGTTGTCTCTAAAAGCCCAAACGGTTTCCCCCTTAACACTTGACAGGGGTATGGATTACCTGTCGTTCGACCCTCCCAACATCCCCATACCCACCACCCTAATCCTCACCCCGATTCAACTCCAACCCAACATCCCTAATCTCCTGTCCCATAATAAACACTCGGACACCAAGCTGTAATGAATCGGCCACAGCAGCCGTTTATTAATATACAACATGTAAAATATAAATATATGAATAAATAACAACAATAATAACCATAATACCTTCCGTGCAAGGGGAGGTCCTTGAAGCCCCAAAACTCGAACAATAATCACACTGTGGTGCCATCTTGCCTCCAGCAGTTCCCCGCCAGCTCAGAAGCACCACTGAATGGCCCCCTTCAAATGGTCCTCAACTGGGAGTCCAGCCCCAACAGCGGAGCCCTCCCATCATCATTACCAGCGAATAACCAACTTCAAGGTCCCCCCCCCCCCGCTACAGCCGCCGTCACAAGACAAAATTCCACCCATAAGACCCTACCTCTGCCCCCCAAACATATACCTCAACCAACTCCATATGCCTACCACTAACCCCCAGTTACCAAGTAAATAAGGGTGGGCGGGCAGGCCACTTTCCAGTTTACCTAAAATGGCAGCCTTCTTCATCCAGGCGCCACCTTTTAACCCCTCGTACTCCACCTCCCAATTCAATCTGACCAATCCCTATCCCCTTAAAAAAAAAAAAGACCCACCCCCTTAGTTACCCAACCTATCCCTAACCCTCACATAAAAAGAAGGAAGGGAAAAGGAGAGAAAAGAGGGAAAAGAGAAAAGGAGGGTCTCCCTGAACCCAACCCCCGTCAAGCCGGCCTCCCCTTCTAAACACTGAGAAAAGAGAGGAGAAAGTAGAAAAAGCCATTAGAACCAGTGTACTGTCTGCTCTATGACAGAATCAGCAAGACAAACAGTTATGTGAAGGAGTCTACCGAAGCAAAATGCTAGGATCCTTTTAATGAAGGCAATAGAGAAAGATGTTTAATTTATTTACAGTAGGAAGCGAACAGAAAAAAACGGTCAAGCTGTCTGTATAGGAACTATATAGAAAACAATATGGGAAAGAGGCATAAGGCCTTTTTCACACTGAATCACAGACATTTGTCATAGTGTCCATATTCTCCATGGACACTACATGGATCTATTGATATGTTTACTCACATATCTTTGTTCTTCCACTGATCGACAATGCAGACATGCATTACTTTGGTTGATGATGTGGCCTGTTAGGTCTCATGGTTATATTCACTGTCTTATTGCTGTAATTGCAGTGTTTCCTTGTTGGAAGTTTGTCCCCGCTATCTCCTGGTAGTAGTCTGGCTCTGATGTAATCAGCCTTCCCCCTCGCCTTTTCCTGTTCTTGGCTCAGTGGCATCTCATCCAATAGGCAAACCATGCAGCTGCTATGGGGTCCATGGAGGAAGGTGCCCAGCCACAGACATAAGGTCCTGCCCCCTAATTACTCCGTGCCTGGTGCTTAGCCCTGTCTTCTAACTCCCTTCTCTCTCTGTACTATGCTGGCCAGGTATGGCCCCCTTTACGCTGCAGCTGCTCCCGCTCGTGTCCTGATAAGGCAGGATTTTTGCCAGCAAGTGACCTCACACCAGCACTGTCGTCTACCTGCAGGCAGCATCACCTTTATCTGCCCCCTGTAACCTTCCAGCACAAGTATTTAAAATCAGCACTAGTACTACCACCTGCCCACTGCCACTAAAAATTCTAAATACAATTTTTATTGGGGCTGGGGTCCAAGACTGTGAATGGGGGTTATGGCACATTACATAATAAGCAGACAAAGTTCATAGGGTTGAGTGGTATGGCACACTATATAATATGCAGCAGGCACAGTTCATGTGGGGTATGGCACACTAGTTAATATGCAGCAGGCACAGTTTATGAGGATATAGCACTATATGATATGCAACAGCAGACAGTTCATGGGGGTATGGTACACTATATAATACACAGCGTGCACAGTTCATATGGGGTATGGCATCCTATGTAATATGCAGCAGGCAAAGTTCAAGGGGGGTATGGCACGCTATATAATATGCAGCAGCAGGCACAGTTTATGGGGAAGGTATATAGGAAACCAGCTCTCTTGCTATATTCGGAACAGCTAAATACGCTGTAGTGCACGGATCATTCAAGCAGAGACTTGTACGGCATCATGAATCAGGTAAAGAAATCCAGCACCGGAGTCACCAATTGAAAAAGCCAAAATTACCTTTGTAACGTTGCATTAAAATACAAGCGACAGCTCTGCCTTGACACATGGAAACACTCCCGGTCTACGCGTTTTAGACACACCTGTCCTTAATCATGACCACGTTATCACTTCTACTAGCAAGGGCATTTAAACTCTGCTACACCGATAAATAAAGAGCTTAATCCACCACCACTGCGCCCCATTGTATCTGGCATTGGTTCCCTCAATGAAAGATTGGGTGAATGGCTTGATAGTATTCTGCAACCATTGGTGAAAAGAGTCACAGGCTTTTTGAAGGACACGGGTGAGGTACTAAGGGCTTTTTAGTTAAGAGGTATAGATGGCTCAATACGGAGAAAATATAGATACCCGGTGCTCTTACTCTAAAAACCGGTTCACCCTACCAGTAGGTTCAAAATAGACAGTATATAAAGGGTGAGTAGGCACACGGACTATGGTAGCATGCAGAATTTAATCAAATCAGTCACAATATATTCAAACACAAAATAAGCTATGCTGTAAAATTTATAAAATATGCTGTAAAATTCATAAAATAAATGTCCCAATATGCCTACGTACAGTAGTTCTGGGCTATATCCTCCAATCCAGTAACTCTTCTGGATATATAAGCTACCAACCATAAAACAGCCCTTCTGATGATTATGAAGTGATACATTGATTTTAAGTAAAACCTGAAGTGAAGCCAATTTGAAAGACTGGACTTACAATTATTAAGCCTAACTGTGCAGGAAGTCCGTCCTTAATTGGAATACTGGATTTTTAAAGAGTTACTGGATTGGAGGATATAGCCCAGAACTACCGTACATGGGCATATTGGGACATTTATTTTATGAATTTTACAACATATTTTATGAATTTTACAGCATAGCTTATTTTGTGTGTGAATATATTGTGACTGATTTGATTAAATTCTGCATGCTACCATAGTCCGTGTGCCTACTCACCCTTTATATACTGACTAAGGGCTTTTTACAGCATAAAATGGGAAGCCAGATTCACTTGGCTATCGACAGATGTCATTTCCCTGTATGCCTCAATACCCCATGATGTGGCTCTTTTAAGTCTGGAATATCACCCACATCAATATAGTAGATTTCATGAGGATAAGATTAACTATATTTTGGAAGTCATAGACTATCTACTGAAACATAACTACTTTGTATTTGATGGACAATACTATCTACAGACACGTGGTGTCTCAATGGGAGCCAAATTTTCCCCTTCCCTTGCAAATTTGGTTTTATCATACTGGGAGGAGCGGTACATTTTCTCCAGTGACAACCCTCATGTGGGATCCATAGAGTGGTATGGCAGGTACATCGATGACCTGCTCATCATTTGGTCGGGCGATGTACCTGCCATACCCTCTTTCATTCAATATTTGAATGATAATAATTACAATTTGCAGTTTACATACACCAGCAATAGAGTGGAGATTAACTTTTTGGATCTAACGTTAAAGGGTTCTGCAGAAAATGTCATTGAAACTTCTACCTATCGGAAACCGGTGTCAGGCAATGCCCTCTTAAGGGCCAATAGCCAACACCTCATATACACCATTAAATCGATCCCAGTGGGAGAATGTATCAGGGCCAGGAGGAATTGTATTACCGATGTAGCATTTGAAGAGGAAATTAGAATCATTTCCAAAAGTTTCCGGGATAGGGGATATGCACAGTGGATGATCACTAGGGGCATTAACATAGCCCGTGGAAAAAATCGTAGAGTTGCTATTTGGCAGTGTCAATAAAAATAATGTCAAGACACTGTCAGCTCTTCCCACAGTAGTGCTTACGTACAGTAGACATTTTGAGAACATCAAACATATCATTAAGGATAGTGTTCCTATCCTCTTTGAAAATAAAACATTGTATCAGTTATGTAAAGAAGGCATTAGAGTTGTACCCAGACGATCATCTACTCTTTCCTCTATGTTGTCCCCTTCTTATTTTCAGCCATTAGATACAAACAAAAATATCAAGACATGGCTTAAGTATACAGGCTTCAGTAGGTGTGGAAGGCATCCTTGTGAAATGTGTAGCTACGCATCTCCGGTGAAAAAATGTAGTGATTCAGAGCAGAGCAGGGAGTATGACATAAAAACATACATAAATTGCAATAGTAATAATGGGATTTATGTCATAAAATGCACACAGTGCGATTTGCTCTATGTAGGAAGTACCACAAGAAAGTTGAAGAATAGAATTTTGGAGCATTTGAATTATATAAACAATCCTTCTTATATGAATGTGTCAGGTGCAGCGAAACATTTTATCTCCATACATAATCGAGATGCATGTCATTTTCGAGTGTATGGCATAGAAAGGATCCTTCCATCTCAAAGGGGAGGGGACATCAAGAAAAAAGTGCTGCAAAGAGAAGCCTTTTGGATTTATAATCTCAAAACAAGATATCCCAAAGGTTTGAATTATAAAATAGAGTTCATGCATTATTATTGATAAGGAACATCTAGCACAAGTTTTCCCACAACTTCTAACATCAGCGTGTGCCATAAGCAGGTTTCTTAGGATTTTGCGTTACACATGGGTTCACACCTTGCGGTTTTTTATGATGAGGAAGCGGCAGGGTGGAACTCAGAATGTATACTTAATGTGGGAGTATGAAGTTACCTGAACATGTATTACTGTTGGGTGAGTATTAGGTACTCCCGATCCTAATGTGGAACATTTTAATGCAACATATGTAACTGAATGACATTGAATCAACTTCTAGCAGGGTGTGTTTGAACACCAGGTGAGGGTTAATATCCTCAATGCTAAAGGAAAATGATTGGTGTAGCAGAGTTTAAATGCCCTTGCTAGTAGAAGTGATGACGTGGTCATGATTAAGGACAGGTGTGTCTGAAACTCGTAGACCGGGAGTGTTTCCATGTGTCAAGGCAGAGCTGTCGCTTGTATTTTAATGCAACGGAATAAAGGTAATTTTGGCTTTTTCAATTAGTGACTCCAGTGCTGGATTTTTTTTTACCTGATTCACAGTTTATAGGGGTAAGGAGTATGGCATACTATGTAAAACGCAGCAGCAAACTATATAATAAACAGAAGGCACAGTTCTTGGGTGGTGTTGGATACTGTTTAATTCACAGCAGGCACAGTTCATAGGGGTTTGGCACACAGTAGTATGCAGCAGCAGGCATAGTTCATGGGGGTATAGCACCCTGTATAATAAGAAGCAGGTACATTTCATGGGGAATATGGGACACTATATAATAAACAGTTCATGAGGGGGGTGGCCCACTATATAACACGCAACAGAAGGCATAGTTCATGGCGGTGTGTGGCACGCTACATAATACTCAGCAGCAAGCACAGTTCATGGGAATGGTAGTGACCAAGCATGGGTAGTGGAAGGAGCTAGGGATTGGGCATGGGGGGGCCAATTCAGATTCTTACTATGGGACCCAATGATTTCTATGTATGCCTCAGCAGCTGTAATTTACATCATACTTTGGTACTGTTTGCGATCAGTTGAACGCTGTAAAAAAACCCATCTCTTTACCTACTGCTTATGGATAATCCCAAGGATTCAGCCTAGAAATAAATCTCATCTGGATTCTTCATACATGCCTCATCAGCGGAGTTAAAGCTGCCTGAGTTATCATGTGAAGTTGGTTAATACAGAGAACCAGAGCCATATTGTCTCATGAACCTCACTCTTCAGCCTAGGTATTGAGTCCGAACATGGACCAAACAAGCACACTGAGGTATGGGTGTCTATGAGAATGTTCTATCAGCGGTTTTCACTGACTATGGGATTGGAGATGCTCTAGAAATCCCTCATCATGTGCACGTGGGAAACGGAAGATGCATGGAAGACAAAAAATGGGCACACAGACCAAACATGGTGATATTGTCTTGAGACACATGCCGTCACAGACACGGATTTGTGAATGCGATCTAAGGGCAACGTTACATTTTAGGGTTTTTTTGGCTGTTTTTTAAGCATTTTTAGTTTTTTTGGTACATTTATTTCCTAGCAATTTTTGCAGCATTTTTAAACAAAAACCATTAACCTTAAAATGCTTTTATTTCTGTGGTTTTTCTTTAATTGCAGTGCAATTTTGCCGGATAGCATCTTCTGGTGTTTTTGTTCCACAGACATGCATTTTTTCCTCTTCTTGAAAATACAGTGGCAATGTGTGTTAATAATGTTTTTATGGTGTTTTTACATGGCATTTTTTTTTTTACCAATGTATTCATACTGACCTACACACAACATTAGAGGGGGTACTATTGAAAAACACGTCTTTTAAAAAAGCTCCAAAAAAAGTGAAATTTGCTGTAACACACTTTTTGGACAAAACGTCACAAAAATGCTACAAAAAACACAGCACAAGTCAGGCATTGTTGTAGGCATTAAAATAAAACAACGCACAACAAATGTAGTATAGCAGCACCCTAAGTCCTCTTTCACATCGGGAGATTTCTGTTTGGGTGCGATGTGTGAAGCAAATGAATAGCATCCAGACTGAATTCTGACCCATTCATTTCAAAAGGTCTGTGTCCAGCGTTTATGAAAAACCGCAGCATGCTCTATATTGTGTGTTTTTTCACGCAGCCCTGGCTGAGGTTTGAATGAGGTTTGTGTGAAAAACGGAAGATGCAATTTGTTTCGCGTGATGGTTGCTAGGAGATCTAGTTTGTAATTCTTCATTTTTTTCAAATGTGTGAAAAACGCATAAAAACATTGCATCTGCCCGGAAAAAAACAAAACACTGAACGCAATCGCAAACAAAACTGACTGAACTTGTGTGTAACACCATTGTTGTTTTCCTGAACAGATCCTGACACAATCCGTATCGCTCTCGCGAAGAAGGCCTATAAAACGGACACAAGTGAGCATTTTTTGGTATGAAGTAAGGCCTCTTGCACACGGGCGTCATGTTTGACGCCCGGATAAGAAGCGGGTGCGTTGCGGGAATATGTGCGTTTTTCCCGCGCGGGTGCAAACGTTTGCAACACGTTTTGCACGCGCGTGAGAAAAAACGCCATGTTTGGTACCCAACCATGTTATAAGGGAAATAATAGAGATTGGGTCCCGTTGCTAAGCAACAATGCGGGAAAATCGCAAAGCATCCGCACTTGGTTGCGGATGCTTGCGATTTTCCCGCAGCCCCATTCACTTCTATGGGGCCTGCGTTGCGTGAAAAACGCAGAATATAGAACATGCTGCGATTTTCACGCAACGCAGAAGTGATGCGTGAAAATCACCGCTCATGTGCACAGCCCCATTGAAATGAATGGGTCCGGATTCAGTGCGGGTGCAATGCGTCCTCCTCACGCATTGCACCCGCGCGGAAAACTCGCCCGTGTGAAAGGGGCCTAATAGTGCAGTAAGAGGAGCAGTGACAACGTGGTTTCTGTTCCACAGAATCGTATCCTGTTACGTGCTGAAATCATGGCTCCATGGTCGAGTTTCTTCTGATAGAGATGAATTGTCTTCTCTAACACTTCTTAGTCGGATATCACATAGAGTCAATAGCATGTAGTACACAGCACTTACACGAATGACTCGCCATGTTTTATAGGAGCAGGGTGATCTGGAGGTTGGACATATTGATTTCTCATGACATGACAGATTACAGCGGTGTATTAATCTGCTCCATCACTGCTTCGCTTCAGCCACATGTTCCAGCAACACATACCTCAACCTCAAACCACCCAACCAATTCTTACAGTATGTGTCCACCACACCAAAACTGCAAACAATTGGAGGATGCAGCTAGAACATGCAGTTAAAACTGTTTTCATATGAACATTTACAGAAAAAGAAATTGTAAAAAAAATATGTTCGTGTCTTGAAAGTGTAGCTGAAGCTGGTGTAGTGTTCTGTTTATCACTGAGAGTTGGGCTTTTCTACCAACTATATTTACAGAGAGGCTACAGATAATGAAAAGACTACACGCTTAATTCACCCCCTTCACTTGTTAACATATTACCAAGCTTGTATTTGGGTATACTACTGATTTTTGTCAACAAATTTAATGGGTTTTTGGGGTCACGAGAAAATTGTGTGAAAGTACATTAAACCCTTCAGGACCCAGCCATTTTTTACCCTAAGGACCCGGCCATTTTTAGCAAATCTGACATGTGTCACTTTATGTGGTAATAACTTTAAAATGCTTTTACTTATCCAGACCCATTCTGAGATTTTTTTCTCGTCACATATTGTGTTTCATGATAGTCATAAATTTGAGTCACCTTTATTTATGTAAAAATCCCAGATTTACCAAAAATTTTGAAAAATTAGCAAATTTCCAAATTTCTATTTCTCTACTTTTATAATAGATAGTAATACCTCCAAAAATAGTTATTACTTTACATTCCCCATATGTCTACTTCCTGTTAGGATCATTTTGAAAATGACATTTAATTTTTTGGGGACTTGAACGCTTAGAAGTTTAGAAGCAAATTTTACCATTTTTAAGAAAATTTCCAAAACCCAATTTTTTAAGGACCAGTTCAGTTATGAAGGCTTACATATTAGAAACCACCCATAAATCACCCCATTTTGGAAACTACACCCCTCAAGATATTCAAAACTGATGTTACAAACTTTGTTAACCCTTTAGGTGCCCCACGGGAATTAAAGGAAAATGGCAATGAAAATTCTAAATTTCACTTTTTTTAACAGATTTTACATTTTAATCTATTTTTTTATGCAACACATCAAGGGTTAACACAGCCAAACAAAACTCAAAATCTATTATTCTGATTCTGGAGTTTACAGAAACGCCCCATATGTGCTCAAAAAATGATGTATGGGCGGACAGCAGGCTTCAAAGTGGAAGGAGCACCATATGGCTTTTGGAGAGCAGATTTAGTTGGAATGGTAATTGGGAGCTATGTCGCATATGAAGACACCCTGAGGTGGCCCTAAAGTGGAAACCCCCAAAAAGTGACCCCATTCTGGAAACTACACCCCTCAAGGAATATGTCAGGGTGTGTAGTGATCACTTTGACCCATCAGGCGTTTCACAGAATTAGGAAACACTTGGCTATGAAAAGGTAAAATTAAAAAAATTTCCAGAAAAAGTTGATTTACACCCACATTTTTCACTTTCACAAGGGGTAACAGGACAAAATTCACCCCACATTTTGTTCCCCATTTCCCCCCTGAATAAGGAAACACCCCATATGTGCTCAAAACATGATGTATGGGCACTCAGCAGGCTTCAGATTGGAAGGAGCACCATATATCTTTTGGAGAGCGGATTTAGATGGAATGGTAATTGGGAGCTATATCGCATATGAAGACACCCTGAGGTGGCCCTACAGTGGAAACCCCCAAAAAGTGACTACATCCTGGAAACTACACCCCTCAAGGAATATTTCAAGGTGTGTAGTGAGCACTTTGACCCATCAGGCGTTTCACAGAATTAGGAAACACTTGGCTGTGAAATGGAAAAATTAAAAAAAATTTCCAGAAAAAGTTGCTTTACACCCACAGTTTTCACTTTCACAAGGAGTAACAGGACAAAATGCACTGCACAGTATGTTATCCATTTCCCCCTAAATACGGCAACACCCCATATGTGCTCAAAAAATTATGTATGGGGGGGGCCTAATGGCACATAAGGGGGGACTACTGGCACATAAGGGGGGCTACTGGGACATAAGGGGCACTACTGGCACTTAAGGGGCTGCTACTGGCACATAAGGGGACAGCTACTGGCACATAAGGGGGACAGCTACTGGCACATAAGGGGACTAATGGCACATAAGGGGGGCAACTGGCACATATGGGGGGACTAATGGCACATAAGGGGGCTACTGGCACATAAGGGAGACGGCTACTGGCACATAAGGGGCGGCTACTGGCACATAAGGGGGCGGCTACTGGCACATAAGGGGACAGGTACGGGCACATAAGGGGGACAGGCTACTGGCACAAAAGGGGACTAATGGCACATTAGGGGGCTACTGGCACATAAGGGGAGGCTAATGGCACATAAGGAGATGGCTACTGGCACATAAGGGGCGGCTACTGGCACATAAGGGGAGGCTACTGGCACATAAGGGGGACGGCTACTGGCACATAAGGAGGGACGGCTGCTGGCACATAAGGAGGGACGGCTACTGGGACATAAGGAGGGACAGCTACTGGCACATAAGGGGGGACGGCTACTGGCACATAAGGGGGGACTACTGGCACATATGGGGGGGGCTACTGGCACATGGGGGGAAGCACAAGAGAGGCACTTATTGCTGGCACATGGGGGAGAGGCACAAGAGAGGCACTTATTACTGGCACATATGGTGGCATGGAGAGGCATGTGTTACTGGCACATTATTATGGGGCACTATGGGGGCTTCTACTGAGGCCACAAAGAATGGGTATTTTATATGGGGGGCTCTGTGTGGTACTAGTATTACCAGGGGTATTATCTGTTTCTGCAGTGTAGTATTGGGGAGCACCGCGGCACAGTATTGGGGGTAGTAGGATGATTTGTCCAGAAGATGGGAGGATGATGGAAAAGTAGTAAACTGAGATTTTTTTTTTGTTAAACTGCAGAGATGGAAAATGGCGACAACATTGCGGTCTGGTCTGAACGTCTGAAAGGAGAAGACGAGGACAGAAAACATCTACATCAAAGGAGACGTCACTGGACGTTAATAGGTAAGTGCCCTGTATTTCTGTAGTGATGGGATCAGAGGCATAACGATGGCGGTGTGACCAGGTAGTGGAGGCGGGATATAGGTGTGGCTGGAGGTATAACATGGGCATGGCTGGAGGTAGGGCATGGGTGGGGCCTGGAAGGGGGCCCTTGATTTTTTTTGCCCAGGGGCCCTGAGGGTTCTCAGTCAGCCCCTGTCTCCAACCTCCTGATAGATCCCCACACATTCTGTAATCTCTGATTCTCCAAAGACCTCCATCCTCTCCTCTCCAGTCATCTCCAAGATTTCTCTCATGACATCCCCCATACTCTTGAACTCCAACATTGCAACTATCAAAAGCAACCAGAAAAACGTGCCTCTTCAGGAAATCCCACAACATACAATAATCCTGCTATCACTGCACTACCATCCGGGCAACATCTACCCTCACCACTGGGTAACACTGACATGGAAAAGGACTTAGGAATTTTAATAAGCAGCAAACTAAGCTGTAGAAACCAGTGTCAGGCAGCTGCTGCCAAGGCCAATAAGATAATAGGTTGCCTCAAAAGGGGCATAGATGTCCGTGATAAGAACATAGTCCTACTACTTTACAAATCACTAGTCAGACCACACATGGAGTACTGTGTACAGTTCTGGGCTCCTGTGAACAAGGCAGACATAGCAGAGCTGGAGAGGGTTCAGAGGAGGGCAACTAAAGTAATAACTGGAATGGGGCAACTACAGTACCCTGAAAGATTATCAAAATTTGGGTTATTTACTTTAGAAAAAAGACGACTGAGGGGAGATCTAATAACTGTGTATAAATATATCAGGGGTCAGTACAGAGATCTGTCCCATCATCTATTTATCCCCAGGACTGTGACGAGGGGACATCCTCTGCGTCTGGAGGAAAGAAGGTTTGTACACAAACATAGAAGAGGATTCTTTACGGTAAGAGCAGTGAGACTATGGAACTCTCTGCCTGAGGAGGTGGTGATGGTGAGTACAATAAAGGAATTCAAGAGGGGCCTGGATGTATTTCTGGAGTGTAATAATATTACAGGCTACAGCTACTAGAGAGGGGTCGTTGATCCAGGGAGTTATTCTGATTGCCTGATTGGAGTCGGGAAGGAATTTTTTTCCCTTAAGTGGGGAAAATTGTCTTCTACCTCACAGGGGTTTTTGCCTTCCTCTGGATCAGCTTGCAGGATAAGGTCTCTTTCACACGGCCGTAGTTGTCCCTTGCCTGTGCTGCGGGCCGCAAATTGCAGCTCGCAATGCACGGTCACCGACCGTGGGGCAGCGCAGCGGATTGTGGACCCATTCACTTGAATAGGTCCGCGATCTGCCCGTTCCGCAAAAACATAGGACATGTTCTATCTTTTTGCGGGACGGAAGTACGGAACGGAACCCAGCGGAAGCACTCTGTAGCACTTCCGTAGTGTTCCGTTCCACAACATTCCGCATCTCTGGATTTGCGAACCCATTGAAATGAATGGGTCCGCATCCATGATGCGGAATGGCCACGGAACGGTGCCCGTGTATTGCGGATCCGCAAATGCGGTCCGCAATACGGGCACGTGACACCTACGGCCGTGTGAAAGAGGCCTAACAGGCCGAACTGTATGGACAGATGTCTTTTTTGAGCCTTATAAACTATCTTACCAAGGTTTTCTTTTATTTGTGAAATTGCTCTTTTATAATCAGACCACCCTGCAGCCTTGCTTGTAATGAATGCTCTGAGGGCACGCACTTACCTGTCCTGCACTTTTTATAGCCTTTGAATATTTAAAGCGCGGTTTCCATCTGCAGGTGTCAGGGGTGCAGGTTTGAGGAGAGGTTGAAATGAGTGTCTGCACCCGAGGGAAAAGTGTTATTACAAAAAAATGGAAGCCGGAGCTGCACAGATGATTCACTGCTATAATTTGGATCCTGTTAGGAAAAGATTTGATGTATGAGGGGTCAAGCTGCCTCCGTGTAGCACCCTTACAATGACTGCTGCAGGGACTGTTTTATTGAAGCCTGGCCTTAGTAATGGTTGCCGCGCATCAGTGGCTTCATACTGCTCCTGTCTTACATTGTATCCCTGGAAGGTCTGTATTGTATTGTGCAATGTTCTAATGTTCTCCTGAACAATAACTGTTATTTTTTGCAGCATAATAGGCCTTTTTTTCAAAGCCGAGTCTGAAGCCTTTATCTGCTGAGCCACATCACGTCCAGCCCGGGCCCTGTGAATGCCGAGCTCCTGATTAAACACACACATTGCTTCAGATCATTCTCACCACAGGGGCCCCGGTGACCTCATGTCACTGTCGCACTCACATACACAAAGAGGCTTTGTAGAAAAGCAGCAGTTTGCCTGAGATGATAAGAAATAAATGCCAAAAACACTGCACAACATCACCATTGAAATGGTTTATAATGAAGCCTGTGGAGAAGAGGTGGAGGATTTAAAGGGAAGATGGGGACCTCTTTGGTACCTGCGCTGTCACTGATCTCACAATAGCTCGGCTCAGGATACATGAAAGTCAAGTTATTGTGAGATTCAGACACGTACACGAGCGAGGCGGCAGGTAAGGGCCTATTATATGGCCTCTAAACTGTCATTTAGGTCCTTTAGAGAGAAAATCTTGTGGTGATTGAGGTAAACCTAGCACACAGTGCAGCTCCCCAGTCATATACTACTACAAACTATATTAGTGGCCATATAATACTACCTATAAGGTAAAACAAAAGAGAGCCGCTTGTGTAGGACTGGAGGGCCAGGGGAGGTTGACAGGGAAGGGAGAGCCTCTCACCTGACGGCATTCTGCTACATGCACAACCTCACTTGCATACAGTTCATTAGATGCTTGCTGCTGCCTGTCCTCCCGCCGGTACTAGAAGATCCAGCGTTCAAGCTGAGAGGTGAAGAGGAAGAAAAAAGGGAAGACGCGGCTGGCGCTGCAAAGGAGAAATGAAGAATCCTTGTCTTGAAAGGAACTTGAATTTATTGATGGGAGTACAACGCGTTTCAGGGTCATACCTACCCCCTTCCTCAGGTAAATACATCAAGCTGATGTATTTACCTGAGAAAACATGAATATGTCATCCGCAATTGCAGATCCATTTCCCGGAAATAGACCAAAAAAATTTCTTTAGTACCCCAGCAATAGTGAAGACCGGCAGGGGCAATATTCGAATTTGCAATATTTCGCAAATATTTGGCCGAATATTCGTCATAAATTCGTGAATTCGAGAATTCACCATTATTTTATTGATTGCGAAAATCGGCAATGTAATATGCGCGTACTGCGCGCACAATACAGACGTGGGTCACTTTTGCTACATTTTTCAAGCTGCTAAAAGAGGGGCCTGTAGAGGGGCTTGTAGATAAAGGGCTCCAATATATTAGCGATTGCACAAATCGGCAATTAATGATGCGCATATTTTGGCGCAATACGTGCAACTTCACATTTTAGCAGGTCTGACTACATATTACTGATTGGGGCACTAAGTATTGTTGTGAACTTGTGACATCACAGCACTATGTCTGCAGCATGTACTGTATGTATGGACAGCAGAGCCTATCACACTACCTAACACCCTGCACTGGAACCTGTCAGCTACACCATATCACTATCTAACCTACACTGACTATCTCCCACTAACTATCTGTATTATATATATATATATATAAACTAACTAACTATATAATGTAATGACACAGGCAGGAAAGCACAGAGCACAGCAATGACACTGCTGTCTCTCTCAGAACTGCAAAAAACTACAGAAAACGGCTGCTGGGGAGGTTCTTATATAGTAAGGGGTAGGCAACTTTCCTATTGGTTGCTATGGATGTTCCTAAGCTCAGACAAAGACATTGCAGCCTTCTCATTGGGCCACAAGCAAGAAGCAGGGAGGGATCATGGGTTCAGATGAAAAAAAATCTAAAATATTCGTGAATACGAACATATAGCACTATATTCTAAATCTTTGCGAATTCTCAAAGTGGTGATATTCGCGATTAAAATTCCCGATTTGAATATTCGCGCCCAACACTACCTAGCAACATATATTCCACCTTCAGTTTTTATTGCGGGAAAAATGGAAAGGATGCGGATGTACAATTGGTAAAAACTGAAGTTTTTTTGCGGAAACACGGATCTGCAAAAATCGGAATCAAAATTTGGAAAAGAAAAATAGTGACGTGTGAATGGACCCTTACCCATTTCTATGTGTCTGCAGAAAAACGGACAATGCACAGATGTCATAGTGCTGTCAGCGTCCGTGTGTCTGTTCCGTAGATTATAGAACATGTCCTATTCTTGTCTGTATTGCCGACAAGAATAGTAATTTCTAATGATAGGAGTGAGAAAAATGCGGATTGCACATGGAAGGCGTCTGCATTTTTTAGATCTTTGCTTTGCGGACTGTAATACGGTCAAGGTTGAGTGCATGAGGCATAAACTTGCGGCTGTTTTACGTCAGTTTTTGGTCAAAATGCGTTTGATAAAAAAGTTTTCAAAAAGCCCATCGCAAAGCAGGATGAATTTGACAGCTGTTAAAGAAGTTATACCACAGAGTTAAGGAAAAGAATATCTGGAGTGTGTGCCTTAGGCCCCTTTCACACGAGCGAGTTTTCCCGCATGGGTGCAATGCGTGATGTGAACGCATAGCACCCGCACTGAATCCTGACCCATTCATTTCAATGGGTCTGTGTACATGAGCGTTGTTTTTCACACATCACTTCTGCGTTGCGTGAAAATCGCAGTATGTTCTATATTCTGCGTTTTTCACACAGCTCTGGCCCCATAGAAGTGAATAGGGCTGCGTGAAAAACGCATTGCATCCGCAAGCAAGTGCGGGTGCAATGCGTTTTTCACTGATGGTTGCTAAGAGATGTTGTTTGTAAACCTTCAGTTTATCACGCGCTTGAAAAACGCATCAAAACGCATTGCACCCGCACGGGAAAGACTGAACTGAACGCAATTACAGGCAAAACTGAATGGCTTTGCCTGTGAAATCGCAGTTTTCAAAACAAAAAAGACAAAATCCATTAAAAGAAGTTACAAAAAGTCTAGGTGTAGAAACAGCGTTATGTATATACAGCGAGACCTAGAAGGGTGAAGGACAATTAGGCTGCATTCACACGAGCGTGATTTCCACGCGGGTACAATGCGTGATGTGAACGCAAAGCAGGATGAATTTGACAGCTGTTAAAGAAGTTATACCACAGAGTTAAGGAAAAGAATATCTGGAGTGTGTGCCTTAGGCCCCTTTCACACGAGCGAGTTTTCCCACATGGGTGCAATGCGTGATGTGAACGCATAGCACCCGCACTGAATCCGGACCCATTCATTTCTATGGGGCTGTGTACATGAGCGTTTTTTTTCACGCATCACTTCTGCAACGCGTGTAAATCGCAGCATGCTCTATCTTATGCGTTATAAACGCATCCGCAGCCCCATAGAAGTGAATGGGGCTGCGTGAAAAATGCATTGCATCCGCAAGCAAGTGCGGGTGCGTTGCGTTTTTCACTGATGGTTGCTAGGAGATGTTGTTTGTAAACCTTCAGTTTTTTATCACGTGCGTGACAAACGCATCAAAACGCATTGCACCCGCGCGGAAAAAACTGAACAACTGAACGCAATCGCAGGCAAAACTGAATGGCTTTGCCTGTGAAAACGCACAGTTTTCACTGAACGCATCCGGACCTAAATCCATCACGCTCATGTGAACCCAGCCTTAAGCCCTTAGTGACCGCCTATACGTGTTTTTATGGTGGTCACTAAGGGACCCTAGGCTGGACCGCCGCTTTTTTATGGCGGCCCATTCTAAACACTGCACGGGTCTCCACCTCTCACATGAGAGCCGCGGCCCTGCTCTAACAGCTCAGACCGGCATTAGTGCCGATCCGGGCTGTATAATACTTTACATGCCGCAGGCAATGGCGCCCGCCGCATGTAAAGCAGTGACAGAGGGAGCAAACTCCCTCTATCTCCCATCAGCACCCTGCAAATGTGATCGCAGGGTGCCAATGTGTGTGAAGGCTTGCTGGGGTCTATGAAGGCCCCAGACCAGCCTTCAGAAATTTCCAGCATGTTGAGCCTGCTGGTTAATGTTAAAATAGCATTGCTATTAAAATGCTATGCATTCTAGGGATAATGTACTGCATTTTAAAAGCAATCAAAACACTGTCTGTTATAGTCCCCTTGTGGGACTATTACGTGGTAAAAAAAGAAGAAAAAAAACACATTTGTTAAATTTAAAAAATTCAATGAAAAAATTACACTTTTTTCCATTAAAAGTACACTTTTGTAATGAAAGAAATTGCAAAAAAAAATCTCCCCCGAATATTTGGTATTGCTGTGTCCATAAACACCCGGACTACATAAATATCACATAAATTATCTCCTATGGTGAACGCTGTAAAAAAAAAAAAAAAAAAAAAAAAATTGCTAATTTATTCTTAGTTTCCACCGAAAAAACATAATAACAAACGATCAAAAAGCGCCATTTACTCCAAAATGACACCAATAAAACATACAAGTCGTCCCGCAAAAATCAAGCCCTCGTGTAACTCCATAGAAACAAAAATAAAAAAGTTATGGGTCTTGGGAAGAGGCAATGTAAAAACATTTTTTGCTTTTAAAAAAAAAAGGTTTTATTGCAAAAAAGTTGTAAAACCTAAGAAAAACTATATGTATTTGGTATCACTGTAATCGTTCTGACCCAGAGATATTATGTTATTTATACTGAAAAATGAACGCCGTAAAATTTATAACGTAAAAACGCAATGGCAGTATTGCTGTTTTTCCCATCTCCCTCCCAGAAAGAGTTATTAAAAGTTAATCAGAAAGTTATGTGTACCCCAAAATGGCACCATTAAAAACTACAAGTTGTCCCACAAAAAACAAGCCCTCATAAAGCTATATAGACGGAAAAATAAAAAAACCATAGCTCTTGGAACACGACGATGAAAAAAGGAAGATAAACGTTTGGTCAATAAGGCCTAAAACAGGCTGGTCACTAAGGGGTTAATTCTTAGGCAGCAACAATTGTTGGATTTGGTGGCACAGCAGAACCCAAGTAGCATGGGAGGAACAGTGGAGCCGAATAAGGATCAAATGGCAATAGGACTGCGCAGCTGACGCAGATGCTGGCCACCCAATCTGGCAACATCACTGAGGAGACCAGAAGAATACAATGCCAGGATGTGATGCGGTAAGTTCGTGAGTGACCTCCATATAATACAATACCTCTCAACTGTCCCGGATCTGTCAAAAACTCACGGTTATCATTCACTATCCCACAGTTCCCAGAAGGGCCGAGGTACCTCATTTTCAAAAGTTGGGAGGCATGATAATACCAAGGAAATAAAAAAGGAAAAGGTCCAGAAAAAACACGTAGCCTTTATTTCACAACTTTACAATCCACGGGTGCAGGTTGCCTTGGCTCTTGGATATGTGCACCTTGTACCGGCAGATTTTAATGTTGTGAAATAAAACATACCGTACCTCATTTTCTTAGTTTCCTTTTTCTCTTACATTTCTCACACATAAGGGAATAATGTTTTTTTTTCTTTGATTACCTTGTGTCCATATAACACTACCAGCCACATACTATAAGTGTCTGTAAATCCAGTTCTGGCTGACAAAATTCACCATGTATAGGAAATGAACTGCTGCTGATCGCGGCATCTGATAAAAATAACAGAATGTAAAAAAATAAATCATACTTACCTGATCCATTTGTTTGCAACGTCATACGTCACCGTGCACAGGGTTTCGTGCAAGATCAGCAAGTAAGATGGCGGTGGCTGGCTCGTCGCAAACAAAAAGATTAGGTATGATATTTTTTTAAAATTTTTACACTATTTCAGGTTAAATAGATTCGCTACCACAAAGCACGAGTTAATTAGGCTTTGTGACAAATTAAATTTATCTTGAAATAAAAAAAATAATCATACATACCTAAACCATTTGCTTGCTTGAAGATCTGGCGCAAAATTTTGCCTGGCCTGTGATGACGTCAACGTGCACGGGAATTCGTGAGAGATCTTTGAGCGACATGTCGTGGCCGGCCCGTTGCGAGTAAATGGATCAGGTAAGTATGATTTTTTTTTTTAACACTATTTCAGGTTAAATTGATTCCCTACTATGAAGCACGAGGAAATTTGGCTTTGTGGCAAACCTAATTTATCCTGAAATATGGATCGAAGTCCACTTTGAGGACTTCGATTCGCTCAACAATAATGCATATGAAATGTGCCACCCCCCCAGGGCCGATTGTGCAACGTGCTCCTTCCCCTTGGGCCCTCTGTAAGTCTGTATAACATGTCCCAGGTGTAGGAAATGCCAAGTGGTGTAATGGTCTTTATTTGTGTCTCTTTATGTGTGTCACAGTGCTCCTACCTGGATACCGCTGGACCACAGGCTTTGGCTCTGAAGCAATAAATAAAGAGAACAATTGAGGGGTTAAGGAAGAACTTGAGTCCAGACCTTGAGATGAAGTTCAATGGCAGCTTTACTTGAGTAAACGTTTTTCCAAAACAGATTTCAGGCTTTGTCTTGGTTTCAGCAGGCTTTAGCATTAAAATGGCAGACAAACTCCCCTCTGGTATATCTGACTCTGCTGTCCTGACAAGCTTAATTAGTGTCTTTGCTTTCTTCGTGATGCTGTGTTTCACTCTTATGCTTATGTTCAGCCAAAGGATGTGGTAGAATCCGGTGAGCTCCAACATGGAGTCCCTGCCAACACACACACTAGCACTAGAACAGTTCCCCACCCTTCCTGTAGGAAATAGGACTCGCCCACTTCTCTCCAGAGAGGGGTTAGAATGGAATAGTTATCTCTATTCTACATAATTACAGCTCTGCCAGGTTTGCTGCCACCTGCTGGTAAACCAGGCATATTACATGTTATAAACAGTTGCAAACATTATGATAGATGCACATTATGGAGAGGACCTGAAACATAATGCATAGATGACTTTATGTTAGACCATTAAGGACAGTAGCAAGGTGTAGGAGTGTAAACATCACTCGGGTGTGTTACAATTATGTCCCAGGTCTACAGGAATACCAAGTGGTGCGGTGCGGCCTTAACAGTCTCTCTGTGTGTCACCGTGCTCCTACCTGGATACCGTCATTGTAACGGTCACGTCCACACACACACAGGGGGAAGGATAGTGACCACTGCGCTCCACCCTCACCCCTGGCCCTGCCTACTTGCCTCACGAGTCCTGATGACAGGGGACAACTGGATGACAGTACCTTACTTAGGTTATATGTGCAGGGAAGACAGACAAGACAAAATATGGAACGTGAACGGAACGGGTCAGAACCAAGAGAGCTACGCAGTACAAAGGGTTAAGCAAAGAATGGTCAGGAGAAGCCGGGGTCAAATACCAGGAGAGTAGAGAAGTACCAGAGGAGTCCGCAAAGAGTAGTCAGGTGGGAGCCGAGGTCACAATACCAGGAGGGATGTGCAGTACAGGAGGAGCAGGCAAAGGATCATCAGGAAACAGGATCAGGTGAGTATTCAGAAGTCCAACAAATAGCCATGAACCTAGAATTAACAGGCAACCTGTGGTGAGCAGGCTGCCTGTATTTATAGTGGGGTCTGAGGGTCCTGTGACATGACCAGCGTCACATGACCAACAGACAGACTTGTCGAGCTCCCGAAGCTGAGCAGCAGGTCTGTGGCTGATGGGAGACAGAGTGCGCCTTTGGCGCCCCGTGACAGTCATTCCACAAGGCTTGTCTCTGAAGCAATAAAGGGGATGAGTAATGATGGACGTGGAAAATAAGTAGAGTCCAGACTTTTATAAAGTTCAACAGCTTTAATTGCATCAACTTGTATCCAGACAATATTCAGGCTTTCTCTTGGTTCCAGCAGGCCTTGGCATAAACTGGCAGGCAAACTTGGGTACTCTGCTTTTTCTCTCTACTGTGCTAAACTCGGCTCTATTATGGCAGATGGACTTTAGAATTGTTCTGGTATTTCTGGAGTCGGGTGCCTTTGGCTATTGAGCACCTCACAATACTCTGTCTCTTAATCTGTAAGGAGTCAAGGTGCTCTATGAGCTGCTTTCCTCTGGAGGGACTCCTGGTACAGGAGGGGAAACTTTCCCCTTGCTGCTACATCTTGGCACATCTTTTCAGCTCCACTATCTAGACTAGACTGTAATAAACTAGAACTGCAACCCCTCACTTTGGTAGGAAATAGGACTAGCCCACTTCTGCCCAAAAGGGGGAGAATAGAATGGTAAGTTGCATTCTATCTAAGGATCTCTCTTTGCCAGATACACACTGCCATCTGCTGGACAACCAGGAGCATTACATGAACATAACAGTTTCAGAGCAATATTTTAAATGCATAGTGACAAAGGACCTAGAATAAATACACAGATGACCTTGTGGTTAGCAATTAGAGATAGTAACAGAGTGAAGAAATGGTAATACCACTTAGCTTGCTAAGTTGCTATATGTGCATTCATGTAGAGGATTACTGTATCTGAATTGCCAATGTATCAATTTTCATATTGCAAATTTGGTTGAATTGTCGGTATGTGATGGGCTATTGGTATTATGAATTCATGGGCTGAACTGCTATTTTTTTCTTACAGTAGCTATTGGATGAATTGGGATGGTTGGATTGTCAGGGGTACATTTAGAGATATCCATTTGTAGTCTTAATAAATCTCATTCTGATGAATCTTCTCGATATACTTCCAGAAGAACAAAACTATTTTATCTCGTCGTCTTTTCTTCTCATATGATGTATGGCCAAGGATCCACTATTTTCATTGCTATTCAAAGTACTAAAAGTTTTCACTTACAGCGAGGGTCAAAGACGTCAATACTTTTCAAGTCCTATGTCTTGAAGGGCATGTGTTACCAGAAAATGACTGTTTGTTTGAAACACATTTTTATGTTTAACATATTTTTAAAGAATTTTGGTGGTTATTTTTAATTTTCCATGTCAATATCTATAACTAAACAAACACCATAACATCCTGCAGTTTTTGCTTTGGCCACTAAGCCACTTCTTGGGCTGCAAAGATCACTTTATTGCAGTTACCTGCTTATCTGTCATTCTAATCCTGCCTGTAATGATATCACCTCTGTGTATAAAAAATACAGGATCCACCATCCACAATAGGTGAGTGTCAGAGCTTATCTATTCTTCCCTTGTACAATGACCTTTGCGCAGGGCACAGAGCATGCCCAGAAAACTCTCTGACAGAAGTCACTGAGATCCCCTCCTGACCATTGTGCCACAGGCTTTCTAAATGCTAAGAACAGCTCCAGCAACAGCGCTGTTATCTGTTTTTATCTGGAAGATACAATTTTTGGTGACGCCTTTTCTTTTAACTGTCCAACCGCCAGGTATGCTGGAACATCTCTCACTTGTTAAAGAGGACCGGTCACCTCTCCTGACATGCCTGTTTATATAAGAGTGTGTACCCTAATGGTCACCCATATGTTAGAGTACCCAGCTGGTTTGTAGAGATGGCCCGAACTATTCGCCGGCGAACAGTTCCCGGCGAACATAGCTTGTTCGCGTTCGCCTCTGCCGGGCGAACATATGCGATGTTCGGTCCGCCCCCTATACATCATCATTGAGCAAACTTTGACCCTGTACCTCACAGTCAGCAGACACATTACAGCCAATCAGCAGCATACCCTCCCTCCCAGACCCTCCCACCTCCTGCACAGCATCCATTTTAGATTCATTCTGAAGCTGCAGTCTTAGTGAGAGGAGGGACAGTGTAGTTGCTGATGATTTAATTGGGAAATTGATAGCTAGGCTAGTGAATTCAGTGTCCACTCCAGTCCTGAAAGACTCATCTGATCTCTGCTGTAAGGACAGCGTCCTGACAGCACCCCAAAAAGCCCTTTTTAGGTCTGCTTTTTTTCCCCTTTATATGCATATTGCAGTTGCATGGCCTGCCTGTGTGTGAGGAGCTGCAGGCCCACAGACTGTAGTGTGCCCACTGCCAGTGCCCACCCCTGTCATTCCGTGTGGTACAGGACTTTGCATCAAAAAAAGGCATTTAATTTTTACACTTTAATCTAAGGTTAGTTGCCTGCCAGTGTGTGTCAGGCAGACTTCCACTGACTGTAGTGTGCCCACTGCCAGTGCCCACCACTGTCATCCCGTGTGGTACAGGACTTTGCATCAAAAAAAAGGCATTTAATTTTTACACTTTAATCTAAGGTTAGTTGCCTGCCAGTGTGTGTCAGGCTGACTTCCACTGACTGTAGTGTGCCCACTGCCAGTGCCCACCCCTGTCATCCCGTGTGGCACAGGACTTTGCATCAAAAAAGGCATTTAATTTTTACACTTTAATCTAAGGTTAGTTGCCTGCCAGTGTGTGTCAGGCTGACTTCCAGTGACTGTAGTGTGCCCACTGCCAGTGCCCACTACTCATACCGGCTGGCACAGGACTTTGCATAAAAAAAGGCATTTAATTTTTACACATTAGTCTAATTTCAGTTGCTTGCCTGCTGCCAGTGCGTGTCAGGCCCACTTCCACTGACTGTAGTGTGCCCACTGCCAGTGCCAACCACTGATACCGGGTGGCACAGTAGCTTGCCGATAAATAAGGCATTTCATTTTTACAAATTAGTCTAATTTCAGTTTTTTGCCTCCTGCCAGTGTGTGTCAGGCCCACCTCCACAGAGTGTAGTGTGCCCACTGCCAGTGCCCACCACTGATACCGGGTGGCACAGTACCACTTATCGAAAGAAAAATGACAGGCAGAGGCAGGCCACCCCGCAGGGGCCGTCGTGGTCGTGGTGCTGTGATTTCCACTGTCCCTGGAATAATGCCTAGTGTTCAGAGGCCATGTACCCTGAACCCGAAAAATTCTGAGGACGTAGTTGACTGGCTTAGACAGGACACCCAATCTTCAACAGCTTCCGCTAAGAACCTTGACGCACCATCCTCCTCCAGCTCAGCTTTGGTCACCTGCTCTCAAGTTACCACGCACCCGCCCGCCGCTGATAGCAATAGTACTAGTTAAGACATCACTCATATAGGGTGTCACAGCACATTGCTTTGTGCACGCGCAGTGCCCCAATTTGGGAGTATGAGGACCGACCAAGCTGCTTTTTCCATCTCCCGGTTCCTGAAATCAATTCAGTTTGGTGTATGAGAGTTTGGTCTGTCATTGTGAAGGCAGTCGAAGGTACCCGGCCTAAATTTTTTTTCACAAAAGGCAATCCCTGATATGGGATGTAACAGGGATTAAACTGATGAGAATAGTACTACAGAATATACCACTCATATCGGGTGTGACAGTAAATTGCACGGCGCAGACGCAGTCACCGTGGTTTAAAACAGAGTGGAGGGAGCCAGCGTTTTTTTAACCATCTGCCCGTTCGAAAAATCTATTCAATAAATGGCCCCCAGATTGGGGACGTTAGAGGGATTAAACTGATGAGAATAGTACTACAGAAAATACCACTCATATCGGGTGTGACAATAAATTGCACGGCGCAGACGCAGTCACCGTGGTTTAAAACAGAGTGGAGGGAGCCAGCGTTTTTTTAACCATCTCCCCGTTCAAAAAATCTATTCAATAAATGGCCCCCAGATTGGGGACGTTAGAGGGATTAAACTGATGAGAATAGTACTACAGAAAATACCACTCATATCGGGTGTGACAGTAAATTGCACGGCGCAGACGCAGTCACCGTGGTTTAAAACAGAGTGGAGGGAGCCAGCGTTTTTTTAACCATCTCCCCGTTCGAAAAATCTATTCAATAAATGGCCCCCAGATTGGGGACGTTAGAGGGATTAAACTGATGAGAATAGTACTACAGAAAATACCACTCATATCGGGTGTGAGAGTAAATTGCACGGCGCAGAAGCAGTGACCGTGGATTAAAACAAAGGGGAGGGAGCCAGCGTTTTTTTAACCATCTCCCCGTTGAGAATCGAGCGTAACCCTTACACTACCTGATCGATACAACATCATACCTGATAGTATACACACACTGGATGTTTTAAAGCATGTTATTCCAAACAATTTAGGAATGTTAGTTGATTTATGCCCTTTATGGATTAAAACCCGACTCTGCGTCCACTACGTAATTTTCCATAGGAGTTTTGCCATGGATCCCCCTCCGGCATGCCACAGTCCAGGTGTTAGTCCCCTTGAAACAATTTTTCCATTACTATTGTGGCCAGAAAGAGTCCCTTTGGTTTTTAAAATTCGCCTGTCTATTGAAGTCTATAGCGGTTCGCCCGGTTCGCCTGTTCGCGAACATTTGCGGAAGTTCGCGTTCGCTGTTCGCGAACTGCAAATTTTATGTTCGCGACATCACTACTGGTTTGTCCCATTCCCCTTGTTATGGGGTAGTGCAGGATATCCCTCCCCTGAGGAGCTGCATTATTTCCAAGCAAGGAAAAGCGATTTGACCAGTGTCCTGGATGGCAAAACCTTTCACCTTCATGGGGGCCCAGTTTAAGCTTACTAAGGTAAACTCTTCTTTATGCTCCACTGCCAGTCAGCTTCAGGTTTCCTACTGATAATTTGGCAGAAATTAGACTTTAGGTAAGCTGGAGTAATCTTCGACAGGAGTGCTATCCACTTTGCTGTTGACAGGGCTGTCAAGAGTGGTGAACATCAGAGACCTGAGCCTTCTTCCTGTCTGAATTTTCACAGAAATTAAAGAAGATGCACATAAAATATGAATTGCAGGATTTGTGTGTGACAGCCCCTCGCTGCTAAATAACCCCAGCAGCAGTGTGCTATAAATCAGCCAGCCGCACAATGGTTGGTACATGAGAGGAAATTGGTAAAATGTAGATCGATAGAATCTCACATTGTGCAAAGAAACTCATTATCCAAACGTCTCTATGAAAATATAATGATGTCAATCAGTAAATACAGATGATCGCCTACGGTGGAAACCACCTCTGTATAGAAGATTGGGGTCACAGTTTAATATGTAAAAAACATCACCAATGAGAAGCACACACGGCTGGCTGCTACCGAGTCTCCTTCATCACTTCCCTCCTTCATAGGGACTTTATCATACTATCTGAATAGTGACGTTTATTTTAAATCATTTATGAACCCCTACGGATATTATGACGGAGGTTATAATTTATCACAACCACATGATTGATGAAAACAACCCGCTAGTTACTTATAGATAATCATTACAGTCAAACAGAAAGGACCTTAAGCTCCTGGAACCCAGGACAGAATCTCTGACATCACCCCTCCATGTAGAGGGGCTCCTGTATCCTTGTTCCTGACTTCTTCCCTGTCCTGACCTTACTTTTATTTGCTACTATGGTTTAATCCCTTGCTTTTGGCTTCAGAATCCTCAGTCATCTGAACAGGGCTTGCAGGAATACCTGCACCTGCTGCAGAATGAACCCCACTCAGATATATAACAGTTTGTGAGTACCCCATGCTCTGGGGTACTGCATATACATAAAAAAGTTACATAAAAACATACCTTGGAGAGTCGGTGAATTTGAAGATGGCTTCCACCAGTGTTAGTAATACTGTATTTAGTCACAGTTAAAGGGGTTCTCCAAGATTTTAATATCCCCCGCTGGTACCTGGTACCCCCGCTGATCAGCTGGTTGAAGAGAAAGCTACTCTCCATGCGAGTGCAGACTTCCCTTCATTGTTTGCCTGCTCGCCGTGGACATCACAGCAGCGGTGAGCAGGTGTAATTATAAGCCGTTCTATTCACTTCAATGGGACGGCTCCTTCCTATTCAAGTGTATACTACAGAGCCGACCCTAGAAGCGAATAGGAGGCTTCTTGTAGTTACACCTACTCATTTCTGCAATGTGGCTGGTGAGCAGGTAAACAATAAAGGGAATTCCAAAAAAAAGCAAGTCTCTGTAAAGGATATTTGTCCCCCTCAGGTGCTGCAAATCCTAGAACAATGTGGGTAAAAAAGTCCTCTAAATGTAAATGATAAAAGTAGGGATTGTGCTACAAGAGAAGATTCTTTTCTTTTTCTTTTCTTTCTCTAATGTTCGTAGTATTCTTCAGTTAAACGGATCACATACACTCAATAACTCTCAAAATATGGCATGGAAACCTGAAATATAGTAACAAGACGCACTTTGGTGTAGTATGTTCTGAACACCTATCACACCTAAAGGGTGCGGTATACTCACAAGACTCCACTTGCAAAACGCGTAGATGGAATTCTCTTGTGTGACTTCGACAGGAGAGCTTTATCCATGGAGAGGGCGAAGACCGAGAGCAGTAGGTTCACCTTCAGCGGGTTTTGATCCAAACCGCGATCCCACCAACAGAGCATCACTTGCAGAAGATATCACCCAACTCACACTTCCATAGATCTCAAAGGAAGGAGGGCGCAAGGATAGTGAAGTACGTACCAGTTGTCACAGATAAAAATGGTTTAATATACTCACAAAAATACAAAGATAAAATCGTATCATGAACAATCTGTGCTGCCCGACCCGGGTTTCGCCATAATGCTTCGTCTGGGGCGGGCAGCACAGATTGTTCATGATACGATTTTATCTTCGCCCTCACCACGGATAAAGCTCTCTTGTTGAAGTCACACAAGAGAATTCCATCTACGCGTTTTGCAAGTGAAAAATACTACGAACATTAGAGAAAGAAAAGAAACATTAAGGGGAAGGCTGTGCTCACACCAGCTAATCGGTGGTGGTGCTGGGAGTTGGACCCCGCCGATCTGATACTGATGACCTATTAGGGTAGGTCATCAATATTAAAATCAGGGAAAACCACTTTAAAGGGGTTGTCCCATGAAAAATATTCTACAGTTTTCAAACCAGCACCTGGCATCTGAATACTTTTGTAATTTCATGTAATTAAAAATTTTGCATAGCCAGTGAGTTATTCAGTAAAATGTATCTTTATAGTGCCACGTAATTTCTTATTTCTTTGTCCTGCTCACTGAGAAGGCCGCACATGCTCAGTTTCATTCTTTAACCAGCTCCTGAGCTGTGATAGGGAGAGCATGGACACGCCCCCTTAGCGGCAGTTAAAAAGACACTCCCATTCAGCTGCCAGCTGGGTATAAATCTAGCAGAGAAATGAATGGGGAAATCTCTGGATCCATGTGAGGTACAGGGCTGGTTCTAGCTTTATTAGAAAAGTATTGTCATGTCCTATATAATGTCTGATTTAAATTTTTTACATTATTCATGGGATAACCCCTTTAAGGAAGGTCAATGAGACAAATCAGCTTATCCAACAGGAAGAACAAACATCTATAATCTAGTAAAAGAGGCTCAGCGAAAGAGAAACCTAAAGTACAGGCCACCAGTAGACTGAAAATGACTCTGTAAGCAGCCAGAGATGAAGAGAGACCAGCACTATCGCATATTGGGACGTCAGTGTGCCCATTGCAAATCTGTCCTTGAATGTCTACATAGACATGATTCCTCTCTAAATTCAATCATTGCGTGTTGATACTGTAGATGTTTTCTTCCATATCTAGCAAGGACCCAGTTATTGATCTGTGTCTGCTTTTCCTGTATTGTATTAGGTGAAAGATTAAAGTATTGCAACACTGTGGAAGACTGGGTCCTCTCCTCTGTTGATATCTGACCTCTCTGCTACCCCAGCCTGGTGATTACTCTCCTGCATGTCACCTGCCAGTTCTCCACCATTTTGATGACGTGGCTGTTTGATGCCAACCATCACACTCCTGCCGGCACCCAATTTCTAGTCCTAGAAACCTTGGCTTGTGGCCACACCTGGACCACTGGTGTCTCTGCAGCGACCAGGCCGCATAAGCAAAATGTCAGTTATGGTGGGCCAATGAGGGTATTAGTAGTTTACTCACAGTTCCGTAGAGCTCCCTGGGCTGCCGTGCAGTGAATAGAAGGACAGCACCAGTTCCTTCGGGGCACCCTCTGTTGTCCAGGGATCCCACCAGATGGTGGTTGAGGTGCCCTTGGTGGTCTGGGTTTAAGGTGCCATGGAGGCAGGGTCCCTGGTGTTCGTGACACCAGCACCGTAAGATGCAAATCGGTGATAAGTTCACACAATAATGAGACCAGTTCTCTTAACAAATTCCCAGTACTTTACTGAAGATGATCCAAAGTTCATCAATGTGAGCAAAAGTCATTTACAGCAAGGCAGCTTCTACAATGGCTCAGTTTAGCTTCCAAAAGTTGCATAAGGGGTAGTTTTCCTCTATGACAATCAATCCCTTGTTTCTCCAGGCTGGAGGGATGGACTATCTCTGCTGTACTGTATAGTCATATACTTCTGTATCCTCTCTAGGAATACTATCTCCTGACAGGTGGCCTTTCTGTCTTTGGTTATGTTGGGCAGCTGGTATCTTAGAATCTTTCCACCAGATGCAGAGGAGACTAGAGCCTGATAAACGACAATTACCTTCCTTTGCCAATATTCTCACTCCCTCTCTGAGTTGCCTGGATCTTCTGTAATCTTTCCCTTCTATGGGCTGCTACATGGAACTAACTAGAGTTTTGATAACTCTCCAACTCTCCAAAATGGCTGCTGAGGTGCAGCTTTTCCAAAGACATCACGCTGTCCTCCTTCTTCTTCTCTTCTCAGAGAGCAGGGCGGAGTCAGCACTGGGAGGCTTATTAGAACCTCCCCCTCCCTGTGCAACTTTATGAGAACTTAGACACAAGTACATTTTCAGACACAATCACAATATTCATATTTCAAGAAAGAGAAAGAAAAAGAGATAGGATCGCACATCCACAAGCTCAGCTTCTCAGCGGGCGGTGGGATCCAGCCGCCAAACAGCACCCCTGCTGTCTGGCAATGCCACCATGGCACCGGGTCCCGCCAACCCCCCAGCGCCGCGCCCCAGCAAACAATGGCCGCCACACAGTACTGCACCATGTGAACAGTTGGTAACTAGGACCTGCCCTCATTGCACTTTTCCATATGGGTTAACTTAAAAGTACTTTTTCTCTAGAATGAAGCAACAGATCACTAAGTGAAAGATATCGATACCATCAGCTGAGCTAGCCCTACAAGACGTTGGGGGTGATTTATTACTTATTATCACCAGAAAAGTGGAAAACACACGTGTTTAAATGAGACTTTTAAAAAGTTACAAAGGGCAGTTTTTACGCTGCCCTTGCTACTTTTTAGAATGGGGGCGTGGCAAGTCTGAGGAGGGGGCGTGGCCAGCCACTGCATCTTCATTTACGCCAGTTTTCTGGAGCAAATTAAACCAGAAAGCAATGGCTTCTCTGATTTGTTTGGACACAGGGACTGTAAGAGGATGCACCTAATTTAAAATGAGGCCTGCGTCTCGTCATAGATTAGACTCATCCTCCAGCAGCACAGGGGATATCAAGACCGACACAGAATGTCTCAGTCTTGATAAATCTCCTCGCCATTGTGCCAGACTAAACTAGCCGAGCAGGAGAAACGGGAGTAAAGGAAATCTGACTTAGTTGCCCTTAGCAACCAATCAGATTCCACCTTTCATTTTTCAGAGCTTGTTTGGAAAATAAAAGGTGGAATTTGATTGGTTGCAAAGTCAGTTTTCCTTTACTTAAGTTTTGATAATTCCCCCCTAATGACTCCCTTGTTCTTGGGCACAATGGCAAATGATCAGACACATTTGGCCTCTCATGCATACACCTGTAGTTTCGGCTGACATCAGCCAAGATTTTACATCCTGGCCGATGACTTTTTTGGCAGAAATAAGCCTGCAGCTGGCCATCGCAAATGGTCGTTTGCTCTCGGTTTTCAATGATGATCAGCCAATATGGCCGATACCTGCCAACATCCATCTGATGTGTATGGCCAGCTTTAGTCTCGGCCTCTCATTGCACCTGTATGTATGTCTAGGGGCTGAGATTCCACGTGGACTGTAATTGTTGAGAGAATTTCTATCTATACAGAATTGTTCATTTAGTCTTTTTTGACAATGCTTTGAATAGAAATGACATTTTGAGTGGAATCAGTTACATAAAAGCAGCACTGTACCATTGACTTTATAGGTTCTTATTGTTTTCAGCTGAACCTCTGAGGCTATCCGGAAGCCTCCTGAGATAATTATGTATGTTTCCAGATACTGATAATTAGCAGGAATATCAGTAATAATGTGTCAGTGTGTGATGACCACGGTGCCCTTAGTGCATGCGGCTGGAACTAATACCCCATTAAGTGCTGCGATGACATCAGTTCCTCAGCGATGAGCCTTCTCCCACTCATAGATCAGGATTCGGTGGCGTGGGTCAGCCGCTCAATTGTGCTTGGCCTCTAATGAGTGTAATTCTGCCTTTACAGTTGACATAACCAAGATAAGAAACCCATAGAAGTTATCATAGGAACTGGATGTTAAAGGGAACCTGTCATGATGAAAATGGTGTCTGAGCTGCAGGCGCCATGTTATAGAGCAGGAGGATCTGAGCAGATTGATATATAGTCTTATGGGAAAAGATTTAATAAAACTTGTATTTTATCCATTTATAGTCCTGCTCATTCTGATTTTTGAAGTCCAGGAGGCGGTCCTATCAGTGATTGACAGCTATCGCTGTATACACAGTCATAGAGGGAAGGCTGTCAATTGAGTGACTTCAAAGCCCGGAATGAGCAGGAATATAAATGGATAAATTACAAGTTTTACCAAGTCAATATATTAAAGGGGTTATCCAATAGTACAAATACCCACCACAATGCCCCAGGCCAGGCCCCTCCTATAGATGATACTTACCCAGCCCCCGGCACTCATATTCCTCCGGATCGCTTCATAGCCTCCGTTGCAAATCCCCGTCACTCGGATCAAAGCACCCGGCCACTAGAGGCGCAGCCAATAGCAGGCCGTGAAAGTGACCAGCCTTCCTAGCATTGCGGGTGACACTAGGGAGGCTGCTCACCATCACGGCCTGTTCCCCCAGCTGTGCTGCAATCCGGAGGGATGCGGGTGCCAGGGACCGGATAAGTATTGTCTATAGGAGAGACCCGGGCATGGTGGGGGAGGAATTTCTACTATTGGATTACCCATTTAATCTGCTCAGCTCCTCTTGCTCTATAACATGCTGCTGAAAGATTACACTACATTTTCATGGGGAAAGGTTCCCATCAAAGACCATGTATCAGCAGAAGCAACCCTATGAAACCAGGCATAATGTCTGGTAGGGCTTCCCAGCTGATTAAAACCATACCGTCCTTCTCTTGATCCATTGTGACAATTAGGAGAATGCTGTTTTTTAACCAATATACAAGCTAGGGCTTAAGTGCACCAAGGGTGGGCCCTAATCACTCAGTGCTCCTTAACCCCTTAAGGATGAAGGGCGTACATGTACACCCTTGCGTCCTGGGACTTAAGGACCAAGGGCGTACATGTACGCCCTGTGTTTAAACTGCTACTGCACCCGATGTGGGCGGGGTAGCAACATGGTTCCTGCTGATGTAGATCAGCAGGAACCATGTTCTAATGCCAAGGGGGGTCATGTGACCCCCCGTATCGGCGATCGCTGCAAACCGCAGGTCAATTCAGACCTGCGGTTTGCAGCGGTTTTAGCGATCTCTGATCCCCGCGATCAGAGAGTTAATTGCCCCAAATATATTCATTTTAACCCCCCCTGCAGCCCCCAATCTTGTTATGGCGGCGAGGGTGCAGGGGGGGGTGGTTGCGGAGGCGGGAGGCGGTGTGGGAGGCGGGCGGTGCGGCAGGCGGGATCGCAATAGCGATCCCCCGCCCGCCTCCCTTGTAATAATTCCCTGGTGTCTAGTGGTTCTATCAGAGTGCCAGCACATTGCTGGCACTCTGATAGAAAAACGGCTGGCATCTGTGCTGCAGATGCCAGCCATTTAACCCCTTCCTTACCGCGGTCCGGACAGACCGCGGTATGGAAGGTGTTAACAGGGAGGGAGCTCCTCCCTCTCCCATCGGGGGCTGCTGTGCCTATGCAGCCCCCAGGATGGGATCGCAGAGGAGGGAGCTCCTCCTCCCTCATCCATCACCCACTGCTCTCTAATGGCAGTGGGTGATGGTTACCATGGCAGCAGGACGCTTTCAGAAGCGTCCTGCTTGCCATGGTATAGCAGCTCTGGTCAGACTTCTGCTAAAGGCAGAAGTCTGACCAGACTGTGAAAAGTAAAAATACAGTGCAGTACACTATATAGTGTACTGTACTGTATTATACTGACACCAGATCCACTGGATCTACAAGAACCAAGTGGGTCTGGGTCCAAAAAATGTAAAAAGTAAAAAAGTAAAAATAAAAAAACACAAATCACTGAATAAAAAGTAAAAAAATAAAATACACTACACATATTAGGTATTGCCGCGTCCGTAAAAAACAGCTCTATAAAAATATCACATGACTGAACCCCTCACGTGAACGCCATAAAAAAAAACAAAAATGGTGTAAATAAGCCATTTTTGGCACCTTACATCACTAAAAGTGTAATACAAAGCGATCAAAAAGGCGTATGCCTCCCAAAATAGTACCAATCTAACCGCCATCTCATCCCGCAAAAAATGAGCCCCTTCATAAAACAATTGCCCAAAAATAAAAAAACTATGCCTCTCAGACTAAAACATGATTTTTTTGTTTCAAAAATGCTTTTCAGTGTTAAATGTAAAAAAATTAAAAAAAGTAGACATATTGGGTATCTCCACGTCCGTAAGAATCTGCTCTATAAAAATATCACATGACCTAACCCCTCAAGTAAACACTGTAAAAAATAAATAAAAAACTTTGTCAAAAAGCCATTTTTTTGTCACCTTACATCACAAAAAGTGTAATAGCAAGCGATCAAAACGTCATATGACCCCCAAATAGTGCCAATCTAACCGCCACCTCATCCCGCAAAAATTATACCCAACCTGAGACAATCGCCTAAAAACTGAAAAAATATGTCTCTCAGACTATGGAGACACTAAAACATGTTTTTTTGTTTCAAAAGGATATTATTGTGTAAAACCAAAATAAATAAAAAAAGTATACATATTGGGTATCGTCGAGTTCAGTAACGACCTGCTCTATAAAAATATAACATGACCTAACCCCTCAGGTGAACGCCGTAAACATAAAAATAAAAACGTTGTAAAAAGTCATTTTTTGTCACCTTACATCACAAAAAGTGTAATAGCAAGTGATCAAAAAGCCATATGCACCCCAAGATAGTACCATTCAAACCGCCATCTCATCCCGCAAAAAATGAGCCCCTACATAGGACAATTGCCAAAAAAAAAAAAAAAAACTATGGCTTTCAGAATGTGGAGACACTAAAAAATCATTTTTTTCAAAAATGCTTTATTATGTAAAACTGAAACAAAAACCCCCAAAAAGTAGACATATTTGGTATTGTCGCGTCCGTAACAACCTTCTCTATAGAAATAGCACACAATCTAACCTGTCAGTTCAACGATGTAAATAACAAAAAATACAAAACTGTCCCAAAACAGCTATTTTTTTTGCAAATTATCCATTTTAATCCATTTTTCCAGTAACAAAGCAAGGGTTAACAGCCAAACAAAACTCAATATTTATTGCCCTGATTCTGTAGTTTGCAGAAACACCCCATATGTGGTCGTAAACTGCTGTATGGTCAAATGGCAGGGCGTAGAAGGAAGGGAATGCCATATGGTTTTTGGAAGGCAGATTTTGCTGGACTGGTTTTTTGACACCATGTTCCATTTGAAGCCCCCCTGATGCACCCCTACAGTAGAAACTCCAAAAAAGCGACCCCATTTTGGAAAGTACGGGATAAGGTGGCAGTTTTGTTTGTATTATTTTAGGGTAAATATGATTTTTGGTTGCTCTATATTACACTTTTTTTGAGGCAAGGTAACAAAAAATAGAAATTCCGAAATTTCATCTCCATTTGCCAATAACTCTTGTGGAACACCTAAAGGGTTAACAAAGTTTGTAAAATCAGTTTTGAATACCTTGAGGGGTGTAGTTTCTTAGATGGAGTCACTTTTTTGGAGATTCTACTCTAGGGGTGCATCGGGGGGCTTCAAATGGGACATGGTGTCAAAAATCCAGACCAGCAAAATCCGCCTTCCAAAAACCATATGGCGTTCCCTTCCTTCTGTGCCCTGCCGTTTGGCCATACAGCAGTTTACGCCCAAATATGGGGTGTTTCTGAAAACTACAGAATCGGGGCAATAAAAATTGAGTTTTGTTTGGCTGTTAACCAGAGCCGGATTAAAAGCATCATGGGCCTGGTGCTGAAGATTTTAATGGGCCTTTTTTTTATGTCAGCGAGTATCACCACCCCACCCCCCATCATTTCCAGCATGTCAGTCAATATCACCACCCCACCCCCCATCATGTCCAGCATGTCAGCGAATATCACTACCCCACCCCCCATCATGTCCAGCATGTCAGCCAATATCACCACCCCACCCCCCATCATGTCCAGCATGTCAGCCAATATCACCACCCCACCCCCCATCATGTCCAGCATGTCAGCCAATATCACCACCCCACCCCCATCATGTCCAGCATGTCAGTCAATATCACCCCCCATCATGTCAGCGAATATCACCACCCCACCCCACATCATGTCCAGCATGTCAGTCAATATCACTACCCCACCCCCCATCATGTCCAGCATGTCAGCCAATATCACCACCCCACCCCCATCATGTCCAGCATGTCAGTCAATATCACCCCCCATCATGTCAGCGAATATCACCACCCCACCCCCATCATGTCCAGCATGTCAGTCAATATCACTACCCCACCCCCATCATGTCCAGCATGTCAGCCAATATCACCACCCCACCCCCATCATGTCCAGCATGTCAGCCAATATCACCACCCCACCCCCATCATGTCCAGCATGTCAGTCAATATCACCCCCCATCATGTCAGCGAATATCACCACCCCACCCCCATCATGTCCAGCATGTCAGTCAATATCACTACCCCACCCCCATCATGTCCAGCATGTCAGCCAATATCACCACCCATCATGTCCAGCATGTCAGCCAATATCACCACCCCACCCCCATCATGTCCAGCATGTCAGTCAATATCACCCCCCATCATGTCAGCGAATATCACCACCCCACCCCCATCATGTCCAGTATGTCAGCCAATATCACTACCCCACCCCCATCATGTCCAGCATGTCAGCCAATATCACCCCCATCATGTCCAGCATGTCAGCCAATATCACTACCCCACCCCCATCATGTCCAGCATGTCAGCGAATATCACCGCCCATCATGTCCAGCATGTCAGCCAATATCACTACCCCACCCCCATCATGTCCAGCATGTCAGCCAATATCACCGCCCATCATGTCCAGCATGTCAGCCAATATCACCACCCCACCCCCATTATGTCCAGCATGTCAGTCAATATCACCCCCCATCATGTCAGCGAATATCACCACCCCACCCCCATCATGTCCAGCATGTCAGCCAATATCACCGCCCATCATGTCCAGCATGTCAGCCAATATCACCACCCCACCCCACCCCCATCATGTCCAGCATGTCAGTCAATATCACCCCCCATCATGTCAGCGAATATCACCACCCCACCCCCATCATGTCCAGCATGTCAGTCAATATCACTACCCCACCCCCATCATGTCCAGCATGTCAGCCAATATCACCACCCATCATGTCCAGCATGTCAGCCAATATCACCACCCCACCCCCATCATGTCCAGCATGTCAGTCAATATCACCCCCCATCATGTCAGCGAATATCACCACCCCACCCCCATCATGTCCAGCATGTCAGCCAATATCACTACCCCACCCCCATCATGTCCAGCATGTCAGCCAATATCACCCCCATCATGTCCAGCATGTCAGCCAATATCACTACCCCACCCCCATCATGTCCAGCATGTCAGCGAATATCACCGCCCATCATGTCCAGCATGTCAGCCAATATCACTACCCCACCCCCATCATGTCCAGCATGTCAGCCAATATCACCGCCCATCATGTCCAGCATGTCAGCCAATATCACCACCCCACCCCCATCATGTCCAGCATGTCAGTCAATATCACCCCCCATCATGTCAGCGAATATCACCACCCCACCCCCATCATGTCCAGCATGTCAGTCAATATCACTACCCCACCCCCATCATGTCCAGCATGTCAGCCAATATCACCACCCATCATGTCCAGCATGTCAGCCAATATCACCACCCCACCCCCATCATGTCCAGCATGTCAGTCAATATCACCCCCCATCATGTCAGCGAATATCACCACCCCACCCCCCATCATGTCCAGCATGACAGCCAATATCACCCCCCCCCCCCAAATCATGTCCAGCATGTCAGCCAATATGACCCACCCCCCACATCATTCATGTCAGGCTTGATTTAAACCCCCCCCAACACGGCACCCCCCCACCTGCTCCAAGCGACTCAGTTTCTGTGAGGGTAAGCAAGTCACACTCACAGTCTCAGCTCCTCCTCAGTCAGGACTCCGACACACAGCAGCAGGCAGTCACGTGGGCCTCTCTCTGGCTGAGGCTGCTGCTGTGAGAGACAGTCCCTGCGGCGCCACTCGTCTCGCCGGCCACGCCCCCAATTATCATGTGACCCGGGCCGGGCCGTGTGCAGCGCAGCCAGCCCAGGAGGGTGAATAATTACTAATAATGATTATGGCGCAGCGGGGATGGATATGAGGCACACGCCGACCCACCCGCGGCAGGCTGGTGCTTAAAGCGCGTTATATAAAATTAAAAGAAAGTTTTTTTCTGGGCGGCTGGGGCTGGGCCTATCTTCACACAGGGGCCTGGAGCAGCAGCTCCATCCGCCCCTATGTTAATCCGGCCCTGCTGTTAACCCTTGCTTTGTTACTGGAAAAAATGGATTCAAACGGAAAATTTTCCAAAAAATCTAAATTCTGAAATTTTATCTCCATTTGCCATTAACTCTTGTGGAAAACCTAAAGGGTTAATGACGTTTGTAAAATCAGTTTTGAATACCTTGAGGGGTGTAGTTTCTAGAATGGGGTCATTTTTGGATGGTTTTTATTATGTAAGCCTCACAAAGTGACTTCAGACCTGAACTGGTCCCTAAAAAGTGGGTTTTTGAAAATTTCTGAAAAATTTCAAGATTTGCTTCTAAACTTCTAAGCCTTGTAACGTCCCCAAAAAATAAAATGGCATTCCCAAAATGATCGATACATGAAGTAGACATATGGGGAATGTAAATCAATAACTTTTTTGGGCGGTATTACTATGTATTATAGAAGTAGAGAAATTGAAACTTGGAAAATTGCTATTTTTGGTAAATTTGATATTTTTTTATAAATAAAAATGAAATTTTTCGACTTAATTTTACCAGTGTCATGAAGTACAATATGTGACGAAAAAACAATCTCAGAATGGCCTGGATAAGAAAAAGCGTTTTAAAATTATCACCACATAAAGTGACACTGGTCAGATTTGCAAAAAATGCCCTGGTCCTAAGGTGAAAATGAGCCCGGTCCTTAAGGGGTTAAATACTCAACTTTGCATTTCAAGACACTTCACCCTCCACCTGAATGACATGGTCAGGCGTTCGATTTGTTAGAGATATTAAGGAGGAGCTGAGGTGTGCACCGAGGGGTTAGCGCCCGCCCTCAGTGCACTTAAGCCCTTATCTGCAAATTGTTTGTAACACTGAATTTTCCTTAAAGGGGTTATGCCATGACACATGTAAAAAATGAAAATCATACATCATATAACACATAAAATCTCTTTCTAACAAAGCTAGAACCAGTCTTGTACATCACATGGTACCAGAGATCTCTACTAGTGTTGAGCGAACAGTTCAAGCATAGTTCGGGTTCGTACCGAATTTTGGGGTGTTCGGGACACGGACCCGAACATTTTCAAAAAAGTTCGGGTTCGGGTCCGTTGTTTGGCGATTTCTTCGCGCTTTCTGAAGGGCGTTTTACTTCTTGCCCTAAGAAGCCATCACAGCCATGTCTACTAATGGCATGGCTGTGATTGGCCAAGTGCAGCATGTGACCCAGCCTCTATTTAAGCTGGAGTCATGTAGCGCCACACGTCACACTGTTCTGATTAGTGTAGGGAGAGGACGCAGCTTCTGTGAGGGCGAGATTAGGCAGGGAAAAGTCAGCAACAGCAACTAATGAACTGATCGATCTACAGCTGTGAATGACTCAACTTCTGTTAGTTAATTGCTCACTGGTTTTTAGGCTGCACAGAGCGTTTTTCTGTCACTTTTTTCGGGGGTGATCGGCGGCCATTTTGTGACTTGTGGTGCACCAGCACAAGCTGCCACCAACTCCATCAATCCATCGATACTAGTTTTTTTTTTTTGCTATATCCTACATCAGGGGCTTGGCTGTGCTTATTGTCAACCCTAGAAACTCAGGATAGAAATTTCTATATTTTATAAAGGAGCTAAATTCAATTGCCAAAATAGCAATCCCCTAAATCTGGTGTCCCAGCTGTGGCTAGCCAAGTGTAATACTGTCTGCTGTCTGGCAAAGGATAGATAATTTTCTGTGGTGAAATTCAATTGCCAAAATAGCAATCCCCTAAAGCTGGTGTCCCAGCACTGGCTGGCAAAGTATAATAGTGTCCGCCAAAACATATATTTTGTTCTGGGGTGAAATTCAATTGCCAAAATAGCAATACCATAAATCAGTGGTTTCAGCTGTGCCTGGACAAGTTTAATAGTGTCCGGCAAAGGATATATTTTGTTCTGGGGTGAAATTCAATTGCCAAAATAGCAATACCCTGAATCTGGTGTTCCAGCTGTTGCAGGCCTAGTTTAAATCTGTCCGTAACAGGGTATATTTTGTTCTGGGGTGAAATTCAATTGCCAAAATAGCAATACCCTGAATCTGGTGTTCCAGCTGTTGCAGGCCTAGTTTAAATCTGTCCGTAACAGGGTATATTTTTTTCTGGGGTAAAATTTAATTGCCAAAATAGCAATACCCCGAATCTGGTGTTCCAGCTGTTGCAGGTCTAGTTTAAATCTGTCCGTAACAGGGTATATTTTTTCTGGGGTGAAATTTAATTGCCAAAATAGCAATACCCTGAATCTGGTGTTCCAGCTGTGACTGGCCAAGTTTAATAGTGTCCGGCAAAGGATATATTTTGTTCTGGGGTGAAATTCAATTGCCAAAATAGCAATACCCTGAATCTGGTGTCCCAGCTGTGGCTAGCCAAGTGTAATACTGTCTGCTGTCTGGCAAAGGATAGATAATTTTCTGTGGTGAAATTAAATTGCCAAAATAGCAATCCCCTAAATCTGGTGTCCCAGCAGTGGCTGGCAAAGCATAATAGTGTCCGGCAAAGGATATACAGTATTTTGTTTTGGGGTGAAATTCAATTGCCAAAATAGCAATACCATAAATCGGTGGTTTCAGCTGTGGCTAGCCAAGTTTAATAGTGTCCGGCAAAGAAAAGATTTTGTTCTGGGGTGAAATTCACTTGCCAATATAGCAATACCGTAAATCTGGTGTTCCAGCTGTTGCAGGCCAAGTGTTAATCAGTCCGTAAAACGGTATATTACACTCAAGGTGTATATACAAGTGCTGAGAGGGTCATCCTCAATAACTTCACACGCTACCCGTGCATCTCCCATTGTATTTCTGTCCGTTAAAGTGTATATTACACAAAGTGTTAAAATACAATTGCTGAAGGCATAATCCTACATATTTTTTCACATGCTACTGTGCATCTCCAAGTGTAAATCTGTCCATAAAAGGATACCTTTCATACCGGGCCTAAATACTAGCCCTAAAAGAGATATTCCCCTAAATCAGTGGTTACTGCTGTGCCTGGATTAGTGTAATATGCTACATAAATAAATAGGCAGATAGTGTTTGGTGCCTGTAAAAAAAGGCCTGAATTTGAAATCAATACATTGGGCCAAATATTTTTATTTTTTTATTGTGGTGCTTGGTGAACGGTAACAATGAGGAAAACATCTAGTAAGGGACGCGGACGCGGTCGTGGTGGTGTTAGTGGACCCTCTGGTGCTGGGAGAGGACGTGGCCATTCTGCCACAGCCACACGTCCTAGTGAACCAACTACCTCAGGTTCCAGTACCCGCCAGAATTTACAGCGATATTTGGTGGGGCCTAATGCCGTTCTAAGGATGGTAAGGCCTGAGCAGGTACAGGCGCTTGTCAATTGGGTGGCCGACAGTGGATCCAGCACGTTCACAACATTATCCCCCACCCAGTCTTCTGCAGAAAGGTCACAGGTGGCGCCTGAAAACCAAGCCTATCAGTCTGTCACATCACCCCCATGCATATCAGGGAAACTGTCAGAGCCTCAAGTTATGCAGCAGTCTCTTATGCTGTTTGAAGACTCTGCTGACAAGGTTTCCCAAGGAAATCCACCTAGCCCTTCCCCAGTGGTGGAAGACATAGAATGCACTGATGCACAACCACTGATGTTTCCTGATGATGAGGACATGGGAATACCACCTCATCTGAGTCCGCACGTCTCAGATGATGACGAAACACAGGTGCCAACTGCTGCGTCTTTCTGCAGTGTGCAGACCGAACAGGAGGTAAGGGAGGAAGACTGTGTGGAGGACGATGCAGGGGACGATGAGGTCCTAGACCGCACATGGAATGAAGGTCGTGCCACTGACTTTCATAGTTCAGAGGAAGAGGCAGTGGTGAGACCGAGCCAACAGCGTAGCAAAAGAAGGAGCAGGGGGAAAAAGCAGACCAGCCGCCATCAAGAGAGTTCGCCTGCTACTGGCCACCTCCACCAGGGACCGAGCACCCCAAAGGCAGCTTCAAGGAGTTCCCTGGCATGGCACTTCTTTAAACAATGTGCTGACGACAAGACCCGGGTGGTTTGCACGCTGTGCCATCAGAGCCTGAAGCGAGGCATTAACGTTCTGAACCTTAGCACAACCTGCATGGAACTCACTCAGGCTCCCCCTCTTCTGCTGCTGCCCCGGCCTCTTCCTCTGCCTTGGGAGGAATGTTGGTACCTGCCGCCCACCAAACAGAGGATATGCTACCGACACCACCACCTGCGTCACCAAGCATCTCCACCATGTCACACGGCAGCGTTCAGCTCTCCATTTTACAAACCTTGGAGAGAAAGCATAAATTCCCACCTAGCCACCCTCGAGCCCTGGGCCTGAATGCCAGCATTTCTAAACTACTGGCCTTTGAAATGCTGTCATTCAGGCTGGTGGACACAGACAGCTTCAAACAGCTGATGGCGATGGCTGTCCCACAGTATGTTGTTCCCAGCCGCCACTACTTCTCCCAGACAGCCGTGCCTTCCCTGCACAACCAAGTATCCGATAAAATCAAGTGTGCACTGCGCAACGCCATCAGTGGCAAGGTCCACCTAACCACAGATACGTGGACCAGTAAGCACGGCCAGGGACGCTATATCTCCCTAACTGCACACTGGGTAAATGTAGTGGCGGCTGGGCCCCAGGCGGAGAGTTCTTTGGCGCACGTCCTTCAGCCGCCTAGGATCGCAGGGCATCATTCTTTGCCTCCTGTAGCCTCCTCCTCCTACTCGGCTTCCTCCTCCTCTGCTTCCACCAGCTCATCCAGTCAGCCACACACCTTCACCACCAACTTCAGCACAGCCTGGGGTAAACATCAGCAGGCCATTCTGAAACTCATATGTTTGGGGAACAGGCCCCACACCGCGCAGGAGTTGTGGCGGGGTATTGAACAACAGAACGACGAGTGGTTTCTGCCGGTGGGCCTCAAGCCTGGCCTGGTGGTGTGCGATAATGGGTGAAATCTCGTCGCAGCCTGGTGCATGTGCTGAATTTGGTGGTGCAGAAGTTCATTCACAACTACCCCGACATGTCAGAGCTGCTGCATAAAGTGCGGGCCGTCTGTGCGCGCTTCCGGCATTCACATCCTGCCGCTGCTCGCCTGTCTGCGCTACAGCGTAACTTCGGCCTTCCCGCTCACCGGCTTATATGCGACGTGCCCACCAGGTGGAACTCCACCTTGCACATGCTGGCCAGACTGTGTGAGCAGCAGCAGGCGATAGTGAAGTTTCAGCTGCAGCACGCACAGGTGAGTTGCTCGGCGGAACAGCACCACTTCACCACCAATGACTGGGCCTCCATGCGAGGCCTGTTTGCCCTGTTGCGCTGTTTCGAATTCTCCACCAACATGGCCAGTGGCGATGACGCCGTTATCAGCATTACAATACCACTTCTATGTCTCCTTGAGAAAACACTTAGGGTGATGATGGAAGAGGAGGAGGCCCAGGAGGAGGAGGAGGAGGGGTCATTTTTAGCACTTTCAGAGGCCAGGTACAAATGTGGCCAGCCAGGGCTCACTACTGGAGGACGAGGAGGATGAGAAGGAGGTGGAGGAGAATGAGGATGAAGCAGGTTCACAGCGGGGTGGCACCCGACACAGCTCAGGCCCATCACTGGTGCGTGGCTGGGGGGATATGGAGGACGATGACGATACGGCTCCCACAGAGGACAGCTTGTCCTTACCTCTGGGCAGTCTGGCACACATGAGCGACTACATGCTGCAGTGCCTGCGCAATGACAGCAGAGTTGCCCACATTTTAACGTGTGCGGACTACTGGGTTGCCACCCTGCTGGATCCCCGGTATAAAGACAATGTGCCCACCTTACTTCCTGCACTGAGGCATAATAGGAAGATGCGCGAGTACAAGCGCATGCTGGTAGACGCGCTCCTGAGATCATTCCCAAATGTCACAGGGGAACAGGTGGAAGCCCAAGGCGAAGGCAGAGGAGGAGCAAGAGGTTGCCAAAGCAGCTGTGTCACGGCCAGCTCCTCTGAGGGCAGGGTTAGCATGGCAGAAATGTGGAAAAGTTTTGTCTCCACGCCACAGCTAACTGCACCACCACCTGATACGGAACGTGTTAGCAGGAGGCAGCATTTCACTAACATAGTTGAACAGTACGTCTGCACACCCCTCCACATACTGACTGATGGTTCTGCCCCATTCAACTTCTGGGTCTCCAAATTGTCCACGTGGCCAGAGTTAGCATTTTATGCCTTGGAGGTGCTGACTTGCCCGGCGGCCAGCTTTTTGTCTGAACATATATTCAGCACGGCAGGGGGCGTCATTACTGACAAACGCAGCCGCCTGTCCACAGCCAACGTGGACAAGCTGACGTTCATAAAAATGAACCAGGCATGGATCCCACAGGACCTGTCCCTCCCTTGTGCAGAATAGACATTTATAACTGCCTCCCCCTGAACCATGTATTCTTGTACTCCGGGGCACTTCTTTATTGAATCCTCATTTTTTTAACTTTACCATGATCTTGCGGTGCAACCCAAAGTTGAATGAACCTCTCCTCAATCTGGGCGCCGGGGCCTAAATAACTGAAAGTGGCCTGTTACAATGGTGGGTGACATGAAGCCTGAACCTCTGCCATGCGACCTCTCTCCTCTGTCTGGGTACTGTGGGCTAAATATCTGGAAGTGGCCTTCTCCAGTGGTGGGTGATATGAAGCTTGATTCTGTGCTATGGGACCTCTCTCCTTTGTCTGGGTGCTGGGGCCTAAATAACTGAAAGTGGCCTTCTCCAGTGGTGGGTGATATGACGCATGATTCTCTGCTGTGGGACCTCTCTCCTCTGTCTGGGTGCTGGGGCCTAAATAACTGAAAGTGGCCTTCTCCAGTGGTGGGTGATATGACGCATGATTCTCTGCTGTGGGACCTCTCTCTTCTGTCTGGGTGCTGGGGCCTAAATAACTGAAAGTGGCCTTCTCCAGTGGTGGGTGATATGACGCATGATTCTCTGCTGTGGGAACTCTCTCCTCTGTCTGGGTGCTGGGGCATATATTACTCAAAGTGGCCTTCTCTAGTGGTGGGTGATATGACCATGATTCTCTGCTATGGGACCTCTCTCCAATTGATATTGGTTAATTTTTATTTATTTTATTTTAATTCATTTCCCTATCTACATTTGTTTGCAGGGCATTTACCTACATTTTGCAGCCCTCTAGCCCTTTCCTGGATTATTTTACAGCCTTTTTAGTGCCCAAAAGTTCGGTTCCCCATTGACTTCAATGGGGTTCGGGATGAAGTTTGGGTCGAGTTCGGATCCCGAACCCGAACATTTTCGGGAAGTTCGGCCGAACTTCTCGAACCCGAACATCCAGGTGTTCGCTCAACTCTAATCTCTACTAGATTTATTTCAAGCTGGCAACCCAGAGGGTGTGTCCTTTCTCAGGGGGCCTGCCCTTACTGCTATAGTTATTTCCCTGTAACTGCCACAGTTTCCAGCAGAAGGTATGGCTGGTGGCAGTTGAAGATTTAAACTGAGCATGTGTGACCACCTTAGTGAGATGGACAAGAAATAAGAAAAAAAACCAAACAGGCTCTATTCTAAAGGTCCAGTATGGCCAGACTAGGTCGCAGCTAAGAGCAGGCCAGCATGATTGGGTTTGGTTGTGAGGGTCAGGGAGGTTAGGGGTTAATGCATTTGAAAATTGAGGCTGGGAAGTGGGGGGTGTTGCCCAGGTGGGGAGAAGTCCGTGGGGCTATATATGGGGGTGGTGGAAGGTGAGTGGGTGCCATTTTGTATGAAAGAAAAGCTGGTAAGATGTCCTAGGCCCAGAGCGGGGCCCAGAGGTTAAGCTCTCAGATGGCTGGCATGTTAATGGGGGAGGTGGTGGGTACTGTCAGCTCACCGCCTGAAGGAAGACGGACGCGGCGGGTACGTCCGCCGGCGTGCCTGAGTCCTACAGAGAACCCCCGGGTTCGTCACTGCGTCAGGAGCCCCTCCAGGGACCCTCCACCTAGGGGGAGTGCAGGGCAGTCTTCATCCTCGTCCTCCCGGCGTACAGCGTGGGAGGAATCCTAATGGCAGGCGGAACCCAGCGCAGGGCAGGGGGACCCTACGACCGAACTGTGTTTTTTGGGAATCACAATTGATACGGTTAAAATGGAATGTAGACTCCCTGACGATAAGGTGCGGGATTTGCGGGTAGCTGTGGAAAGGGCGGGGAGGGCGAAGAAAATCAGGTTGAAGGATCTTCAATCGTTGTTGGGGAAGTTGAACTTCGCATGTCGCATTATGCCGATGGGTAGAATTTTTTGTAGGCGGTTGGCGGCGGTGACGGCAGGGGTGACGGCTCTGCACCATTTTATTAGGCTAGGGAAGGAGTTGAAGTCAGATTTGAAGGTGTGGTGGCCGGAGTCATGGGTGAGTAGGGGATCGGTGCGTAATTTGGCGTTATTGGAGCTCTTCCCGATAGTGTTAGCGGTGGTGTTGTGGGGTGATGAGTTTCGGGATAGAAAAATAAGTTTTCATTGTGACAACTTAGGGGTGGTGCAGGCGATCAATTCATTGACCGCTTCTTCCCCTCCTGTGGTGCGGTTGTTGCAACATATGGTGTTACAGTGTCTGTCTATTAATGCGTGGGTGGTTGCGTGTCATGTCCCGGGGGTGTCTAATTCAATTACTGACGCTCTTTCTCGTTCGCAGTGGGAGCGGTTCCGGCAGTTGGCACCAGAGGCGGACCTGGAAGGTTTGGTTTGTCCGGCGTCAATGTGGAAAATCTTAGAGGTACTGAAGCGGGACTGCTTAGGGCATCCCTGAGTGGCGGGACATTGGCAGCATATGAGAAGGCTTGGGCTGGTTGGGAGCGGTGGTGTGCAGGATTAGGGGTGGGGGTTGATGGGGAAGAGATTCCTTTGTTGTTATTTTTAGGGCAAATGAAAGAATTGGGGTGGTCGGTGGCGCAGGTGAACAGGTGCATGGCAGGCTTTGGATTTAAGTTCAGGGGTTTAGTTGATGTTTTTAAAACCTTTTTGGTTACACAGGTTTTGAGGGGTTGGAGGCAGGGTATCCGGTATCAGGACAGCAGGAAGCCAATATCGTTTGAGTTGCTGTTGGGGATTAGGAGGCAGGCTAAATTGGTATGTTCTTCATTATGGGAACGTCGGCTGTTTAAGTTGGCCTTCTCGTTAGCGTTGTTTGGTGATTTTCGTTTGGGCAAATTGGTTGGCAGGAGTGTTCTGTGTTTGGGAGGTTTGTCTGTGGAGAACGTAGATGCGGGATGGGATAGAGTAGTTATCCGGTTGAGGGGGTCCAAGACGGATATGGAAGGCAGGGGTTGTAGGGTTACTTTGTTTGTGGTACCTGGGTTCATGTTGTGTCTGGTTGCCACTCTGGTAGAATTTAAGAGGTGTACTAGTTTTGTGGAAGGCCCCTTGCTCAGGCATGAGGACGGATCGTTTCTATCGAGGTAACAATTTGTGGCGGTGTTAAAAAAATGTCTGTCAGCTTTGGGGGTGGATTCTGCGAGGTATTCGGGGCATTCGTTTAGGATCTGGGCTGCGACTGAAGCAGCTAGGTTGGGGCTGAGTGATGAGCAGATTATGAGGATCGGGAGATTGGAATCTGTCAGGTTCCGGTCGTACATCAGGTTGGATCGTTTGGTGTGAATGGGGTTAAAGGGCAGGATGCTTAATGTGGTTTTTGTTGTTTCAGGCTCTTCGGCGGCTCTTGTTTGGATCCTGGGCCACTCCTTCGTATGGTGGGGAGTGCTTAGGGCGGACGTGAGGAAACATGATCGACAGTTGGGGTTGTCGGAAGAAGTGGCGGTGGTAAGGTGGTTGGGGTTTAGGGGTATGTTATTGGGGGGGGGGTGTTACGCGAAATACATAGATTGGTGCGTTTGGATCGGGCCCCAGATGTGCTGGTGGTCCATTGTGGGGGTAATGATTTGGGAGTCACGCCGGTGCGTAACTTGATCCGGGATGTTAAATTTGATTTATTGAGGCTTTGGTCCTTGTTTCCCGGAAAGGTGGTGGTGTGGTCTGACATTGTGCCTCGTAGGAAGTGGAGGGAGGCACGGTCATTCGATAGGATCAACAAGGCTCTGATTAAAGTTAATAGGGCTATCGGGAAATTTGTGGCGAGACACGGGACGGTTGCTGGGAGGCATAGGGAGTTGGAGGACGGTATGGGGGAGTTCTGGAGAAAGGATGGCGTGCATTTGAATGCAGTGGGCATTGATTTATGGTCACTGGGGTTGCAGGATGGAATTGAAAGAGCCTTGGGTGTGTGGCGGAACGCGCAAGCTTGAGGTGGGTGGGGGTCAAGTTGCGTGTTGTTGGCGGCAGGAGGTACTGGAAGCTGGGAGTACTGATCGAGATTTAAGGTTGAGAGGGTCCCTTATGGTGGGGGCTGGACTCTCATGGTGGGCCTTACCTGTTTGGTTTGCTGAGGCGTCCACCACCGGGTGTCTCCGAGCTAGTATACCGCAGCTGGAGGCAAGGTGGATTTGCCTGTGCAGGCTCGGACTGGCCCACAGGGGTACAGGGGAATCCTCCGGTGGGCCCCTGAGCAAGGTGGGCCCCTAGTCCCCCCCAACCCCTGCACAAGTGGCACATAACACATTAGATTTACTGCACTTCATACATACATTCAATGTACAGCACCTCAACCAGCCTATGTTCATATACAAAACTTGTTAGTTTACTATATTTGAATGTATTCATAGGTTGGCCCCCAAAATAAATTTTACTGGTGGGCCCTAGGTACTCCAGTCGGAGACTGGCCGTGTGGTTGTGTAGATGGACAATTTGGGGGCTTCCAGGACCTCCTTCGTCTGGGGGTTATGTTATATATCAGGGATGCACAACCTTTTCTGGTTGGGGGCCACATTGTCAGCCTGAACCAACTCCAAGGGCTGAAAATAAAACTTAAAGGGGGATTACCAACTGAAATACTGTATTTTTGGCATATTAAACATACATCATATACTATAAATGTCTAGTTACAGTTCTAGGACTCCCATCTTATAGGAGAATACGTGAAAGATACATATACGAAGCCATAAGGCATAGACCTACATGTCTTTTACTAGATGTTTGGGGGCCGCACAGAATGGTATCGAGGGCCTCATGTGGCCACCGGGCCGCAGGTTGTGCACCCCAGTTATATATGTTATGTATTTTATGTTGATAATAAATGGCTTCTGTGGCCAATTAAATTGACTTGAGGAGTTGTGTGTTTTTTTTGGGGGGTGATGTGGGTGGATCAGTATGAGGACGGGGGGATTGGTGGGGAAAAGAAGGGGTAAGACCCGGAGTATCAACCAATACCTGAATCATGTAAGTGTGGGTCCTAGAGTTGGGACCCGCACCTATCAGACATTGTGAGCATGTCCTAGTGATATGCAACCAATGTATGAAATGAGACAACCCCTTTAAGTCTGGACTGCTTTTATTGAGGAAGAATTTGAAGAAAAATTATGGTGATCCTACAAAGCCGTGTGATGTAAATAGGTTTTAGACCATTATATGGCTGCACTGAAAAAAAATAAAGGTGATAAAAAAGCATAATGACTGGGAAGCTGAGGATAGACGTGGATGATTTTTCACAACTAGTAAAATACATGAGATGGAAAGGTATGCGAACATTTACAGAATTGATACATAACCCATTTTCAAATACACTGTACTGCTTATCTTCCGATGATTCTGATTTACAGCCTGTATTATATTCCAGAGCTGTATCTGCAATTCTGCTGGTTGTTATAGGAAACAGCCCCCTGAGCTTCTAGCGTGCATAAGAGGGCTCATTTTTTTCCTACAACAGATCACAGCCTGCAGAAAAAAGGGGACACTGTATGAAAATAAAGAGAGCAAGTGTGTTTTTCCTGGTGATCTGTTCCATACCTTGGGGGTAGTGTTGAGCGAATAGAAGTATTTGAAGTAGACTTTGATCCGAATTTCAGAAAAATTTTGATTTGTCACAAAGCCGAATTGGTAACGAATCGATTTTTCTTAAAATGGTGGCTGAAGAATAAAAAAATCTTATCCACTTGCTCGCCGATGATGTCACCGTGCGCTGCCGGTGTGATCATGCGGTGACGTCTTTGTCAGGTTTTCGTCAATCAGGACGGGAGTGGATGGCCTCTCCGCGAGAAAGTGGATGAGGTGAGTAATACTATTTTTTTAACCCCTTATTACCCCTGAAAGGCTGAATGTGAGTCACAGATGCAACAATTAGCGTTGAATGTGGCATCTGAGGGGTTAAATGATAGGGAGGCACAAGTGATTTGTGACAACGTAGTTTGTAACAAATCGAATTTCTTGTCCAAATTTGGATACATAGCATGAGAGTAAATAGTAAAGTAAGGAATTACCCCAAACTCTCAGCCCTCAGCAACAGTGCCATCCTTAGGTTACTTTCACACTAGCGTTTTGGCTTTCCGTTTGTGAGATCCGTTCAGGGCTCTCAGAAGCGGTCCAAAACGGATCAGTTTTGCCCTAATGGAAAAGGATCCGCTCAGAATGCATCAGTTTGCCTCCTATCAGTCACTATTCCGCTCTGGAGGTGGACACCAAAACGCTGCCTGCGGCGTTTTGCTGTCCGCCTGATGAAGTGGACCCAAACGGATCCATCCTGCACACAGTGTAAGTCAATGGGGATAAATCCGTTTTCTCTGACACAATTTGGCACAATAGAAAACGGATCCGTCCACCATTGACTTTGAATAGTGTTCATGACGGATCCGTCATGGCTATAGAAGACATAATACAACCAGATCCGTTCTTGATGGATGAATGCGGTTGTATTATTGTAACGGAAGCGTTTTTTGCAGATCCATGACGGATCCGCAAAAAACGCTAGTGTGAAAGTAGCCTTAGCATATTAAATATGGGCATAAATTCTATCCAAATTTATGGACCAATTCGGAATGACCTGTGCAGAGGAGACCTGTGGGGGCCTTTTAATATTTTAAAGATCTTCCTCAAACTATAGGTGATAGGAAGTACAGTCGTGGCCAAAAGTTTTGAGAACTACATAAATATTGGAAATTGGAAAAGTTGCTGCTTAAGTTTTTATAATAGCAATTTGCATATACTCCAGAATGTTATGAGAGTGATCAGATGAATTGCATAGTCCTTCTTTGCCATGAAAATTTACTTAATCCCAAAAAAAACTTTCCACTGCATTTCATTGCTGTCACTAAAGGACCTGCTGAGATCATTTCAGTAATTGTCTTGTTAAATCAGGTGAGAATGTTGACGAGCACAAGGCTGGAGATCATTATGTCAGGTTGATTGGGTTAAAATGGCAGACTTGACATGTTAAAAGGAGGGTGATGCTTGAAATCATTGTTCTTCCATTGTTAACCATGGTGACTTGCAAAGAAACACGTGCAGCCATCATTGCGTTGCATAAAAATGGCTTCACAGGCAAGGATATTGTGGCTACTAAGATTGTACCTCAATCAACAATTTATAGGATCATCAAGAACTTCAAGGAAAGAGGTTCAATTCTTGTTAAGAAGGCTTCAGGGCGTCCAAGAAAGTCCAGCAAGCGCCAGGATCGTCTCCTAAAGAGGATTCAGCTGCGGAATCGGAGTGCCACCAGTGCAGAGCTTGCTCAGGAATGGCAGCAGGCAGGTGTGAGCGCATCTGCACGCACAGTGAGGCAAAGACTTTTGGAAGATGGCCTGGTATCAAGAAGGGCAGCAATGAAGCCACTTCTCTCTGAAAAAAACATCAGGGACAGATTGATCTTCTGCAGAAAGTATGGTGAATGGACTGCTGAGGACTGGGGCAAAGTCATATTCTCCGATGAAGCCACTTTTCGATTGTTTGGGGCATCTGGAAAAAGGCTTGTCCGGAGAAGAAAAGGTGAGCGTTACCATCAGTCCTGTGTCATGGCAACAGTAAAGCATCATGAGACAATTCATGTGTGGGGTTGCTTCTCATCCAAGGGAGTGGGCTCACTCACAATTTTGCCCCAAAACACAGCCATGAATAAAGAATGGTACCAAAACACCCTCCAATAGCAACTTCTTCCAACAATCCAACAACAGTTTGGTAAAGAACAATGCATTTTCCAGCACGATGGGGCACCGTGCCATAAGGCAAAAGTGATAACTAAGTGGCTCGGGGACCAAAACGTTGACATTTTGGGTCCATGGCCTGGAAACTCCCCAGATCTTAATCCCATTGAGAACTTGTGGTCAATCCTCAAGAGGCGGGTGGACAAACAAAAACCCACTAATTCTGACAAACTCCCAGAAGTGATTATGAAAGAATGGGTTGCTTTCAGTCAGGAATTGGCCCAGAAGTTGATTGAGAGCTTGCCCAGTCGAATTGCAGAGGTCCTGAAAAAGAAGGGCCAACACTGCAAATACTGACTCTTTGCATAAATGTCATGTACTTGTCGATAAAAGCCTTTGAAACGTATGAAGTGCGTGTAATTATATTTCACTACATCACAGAAACAACTGAAACAAAGATCTAAAAGCAGTTTAGCAGAAAACTTTGTGAAAACTAATATTTGTGTCATTCTCAAAACTTTTGGCCACGACTGTAGATGCAGATAATTATGTACACCTGTCTTCGTAGTATACCCTTTCTTTCCACTCCCCTCTCTTCCTTTCCCTTCCTCCCCTCGCTCTTCTTCTTGAACTTGGTGTCTTGCCTCAAACCGTTGTTCCCTTCTGTCTATTATGTTTCATTTCTTTCATTTCTACATTCTTCATCCTTCTTGACGCAATCTTTCCTTCCTTTCCACTTTCATCCTTCCTCTCCTCACTCTTCCCTTAAAGGGGTTATTCCATGACTAATGTAAAACATTAAAATCAGTCATCATATAGTACATCACGATCTCTTCCTAACAAACCTATGACCAGCCCTGTACCTTACATGGACCCAGAGATCTCCACATTCATTGCTCTGCTAGATTTACATCAAGCTGAAAGCTCAAGGGGAGCGTCTTTTCTGCTGCAGCTAATGGGGCGTGTCTCAGCTCTCCCTATCACAGCTCAGGAGGCAGCTGAAGGATGAAACTGAGCATGTGTGGACACCTCAGTGAGCAGGTCAAAGAAATAAGAAAAAAAAAACTGTAGCTGGAGCTATACAGATACATTTTATTAAATATCTCAGTGGCTATGCTAAATTTGAATTACATGCAATTGCTAATAGTATTCAGATCCAGGTGCTGTTTTGAAAACAGGCCGATATTTCTGCTGAAAATCGCTAACAAGAGTTCGCATGAATGAGAAAACGATCGTTCATCGGGCAATTCAGATTTTTGAGCATGCTTAAAAATCAGCGCTTGCTGGTGGCAGATTGTGCTGTCTAATAGCGATCCGGCAAACCACTAGACAGTATGGGGACGAGCGATGGCATAGAGATTGCTCGTCTGCATGCTGTGAAGGAAATCGCCGCATGTAATAGCTGTGGTCTGCTCCACTAGCTAGCCAGCGATTGCTGGGAGGAAACACTTCCCTCCCGACAATCGTTTGCTGATCTGCCTGTCTAATTCGGGCTTTAATCCTTATACATTCACTGCTTTGCTCTCATCCTTTACTTCCCACACTATTGCCTTTCTTCCCACTATCTTCTCTTTACCACACTCACCCCTTCTTTCCCGGATCTTACCTTATTTCTTAATTCATGTGCATTCCTTACATAGTTCTTCCTCCTCTTCCTCTTGTCATTTCTTCCCTTCCTTTCCACTTTTTATTTCTTCGTTTCACACTTACATTTTATGACCAAATTGAATCCTACGCTGTGCAGACCCTAGAAGTAATGTAAAGTTCTGGGGCAATGTGTGGGTAAGGAGGTTGTTGCAAAAAAAAAAAAGTCCATCATTCCTTTTATTGTGTCTTTTCAGTGCTCGGTGTGGACACCTTATAATGGCCTCTACATCTATTATTACCAGTGCAGGGCATGTTATCTGCAGGCAGTTTATGCTGCTGCTATTTTCCCCAGACCATAAGATTTCCTGCCATATCTACTGCACTATTAGTTTAAACAATGTCGTGGCCCGCTGTATATGGGAATAAGTGCGTCTCCCGTAACCCTTTCTATAGGGTGAAATGCTCCACAGGCATAAGGATGACTCCACAATGAGCCGGCCTCTGGCAGGGATTACAAGGTCACATTATCTTCAGCGCATTCAGGGCAATGGAAAAATACTAATGGAATGTAATGGAAGTCAAACAGTAGTCCTTGGAGAAAGCCATACACGACAGAGCTATTATTTGCTGCTTCTGAATTCAAATTATACCTCAGGCGTCTCAGATTTTCTTTTTTCTTCAGAGACTGCAGATGAATATTTGCTGGAGAATAATAATAATCTGTATCTTCGGCTCATCCTGATATCTGGAGAATCGTATTCTATGCACATAAATGTAAGTATTCCGCCAATCAGGTTCTTACATATTCCATTTAGAGACATTTCCGACTACTTTCCTAGGATCGCCACTGGCAGACTGATAGTGATACATGCTTTGCTTTACAGTATTTTGCTGCATACTGTACATGTATCTGGGCAAACTTGTTGTGCAGCCGTAGACTAGGCTCACATCTGTGTTGGAGGCTCTGCTGTGGCCATTAAGGTCAATCAGGTCCGTAGGGTGTCGGTAATTTCCATCAAAATGATGGTTCTTCCATTTTTCTGAATAACTGACGCAGATCTAAACATAGCCTAAGGGACATATTAGCAGGAATACAGATGATGGTCATACAGTATATGGGATCATTTGTATGAATGATCCCACCAGCAACAGGAGAAACTAAACTAACTAATGAAGACTGCACTGTATAGTGCAATAGCTTGAAACCCTCGGGTACTTTAGGCACTTTTCCCTGTGATAAGGTGCCTGAGCAATATGTCTCATAGCTTGCTAGTTCTTGCGAAGGTGTGTTGTATTTGTTTGACTGCCTGTGTACAAACCTCTGCCTGTTTACTGGACTCTGACTCTCCACTGCCTGACCTGATCTGTGCCTGACCTCCATATTGACTCTTCACTGCCTTCCCTGACCTTAATTTACCCTCGTACTTTGCCTGCCCTCACCTCGGCCTGTCCCTGACTACATTTTTGCCTAACCCTTTGGTGCACTGCACCCCATGGGTCATCTGTTCTCTACAGAGAGGTTACTAAGCTTGGTGGTTCCTGTATAGGGAAATCCAGATCACTGTATATGGATTAAAGGGTCAATACCAGGATAATGACAATGCCTGGTAGGATTAGCTCAAAGTCAAACCTGTTAAGGTCCCATTACATGACTCGACAGAGCAACAGATTGCTGCTCGCTAGTGCCATCGCTTTTCCCCATACTGACTTGTTTGCCGTCAGCAGTGGTTGTTTAGACAACACGATCTGCTGCCGTCAAACACAGATTTTTGCACAAACAATCGGATTACCTGATGAATGAGCGTTTTGCTCTTTCATTGGGTAATCGACAGTACATTTACACCGCCAGATAATCGCTATCAAGTGTTCATTACCTTTATGATTCTTGGCCGGTGTATAGGGCTCTTTAGTTATCAGAATGATTCACACTACCACACTGCCAATTGGCCTTTATTAAAAATATTGAGCCGTTCTGTCACAAAGGGTTAACTGTTTTTCTAACTGTGTCACTGGTACTTTCACTTTGTACTGGTCATCTAATAAAATAAGAACTGAGCTTTAATAAATATGTATAAGGTCAAAGAGCAGAAATAAGAAGCCTGTCAGCTCTCCAACTGATGGAAAAGACAGAAAATCCACAGGCTGCTACTAGAGCATCTCAGCTTTGTACAGAAAAATGGATTCCATATTTTTCATAAATGCCAATTGAAAAAAATTATTAGTAGCTCAAAATGAGGCCTGTTCTGAGTGGAACCTGTCTTGTTAAACCGCTGCATGGTCTTGGCCATTTTTACTTAGGGGTGTACTCAATTTTTTGCCAATGGTTTAGACATTAATGGCTATGTGTTGTTTTATTTTGAGGGCACAGCAGATTTACACTGTCATACAAGCTGTACACCAGGGGTACACAACCTGCAGCCCTTAATACCCTTCTGTGCAGCCCCCAACCATCTGGTAACAGACATGTACTGTATGTCTATGTCTTGTGGCTGCTCACATGTATCTTTCATGTATTCTCATGTATGTTCAATATGGTATTTCAGTTAGTAATACCCTTTTTAAGTTTTATTTTCAGCCCTTGGAAATAGTTCAGGCTCACAATGTGGCCCCCAACAGAAAAGGTTGTGCAAACCTGCTGTACACTGACTTCTTTACGCTTTGTACAGTATTAGAATGTGATTGGCTCTGATGAGCCGAAGTTATTACTAATAACTTCAGAAATTGATTTATACTGTAAAAAAAACATTTCCTGAACTCGGGTTCGGTTCTAAGTGGTACCTTGGAACAGAACCTGAGTTCGGGAAATAGTTTTTTACAGTATAAATGAAACCAGGTTTCATCCAAAGTCGATTCTCTTATCCCGTCATATCTTCAGTGTTGTCGCATAAAAAGATATAATAAAATATTTACAAAAATGTGAGGGGTGTACTCACTTTTGTGAGATACTGTAAATGCCGACGCAGGTCAGAATTAGTGTTAATCACGAATATTCGAATAGCGAATTTTTAGAATATAGTGCTATATATTCGTAAAAAGCTAATATTCATTTTTTTAAATCTGAACCCAAGATACTGTTAACGATGATAGAGAATATAGTGCTATATTCTCTATTTTCGTTATTTCTAGCAAGCCAACCAATAGGAAAGTTATACCCCGTTCAAAGTTTCATTCACAGTACGCGAATATTACGTAATGTAATATTCTCGTACTGCGAATTAAACTTTGAACGGGGTATACCTTTCCTATTGGTTGGCTTGCTAGAATTTACAAAGATAGGGAATATAGCGCTATATTCGTATTCGTTATCTTTGTTAATTCTAGCAAGCCAAGTAAACTTGCCTATACACAGCTCTAAGTTGGATGCGCAATGCGAGAATATTAAGTAATATTACTCGCATTGCTCATCCAACTTAGAGCAGGGTATATGCAACTTACTTATTGTTTGGCTGGGTAGAAAGAATTAATGAATATGACGAATACGAATATAGCGCTATATTCTCTATATTTGCTAATTCTAGCAAACCAATATGAAATTCGCCTATAGACAGCTCTAAGTTGGATGCGCAATGCGAGAATATTACTTTACCTATTTTTTGCAATAAATAGAATATTTGCAAAAAATTTTAAAAAATAGGCAAAGTAATATTCTCGCATTGCGCATCCAACTTAGAGCTGGGTACAGTCAACTTTCCTATTGGCTTGCTAGAATTAATGAATATAGAAAATATAGCGCTATATTCATATTCGTCATATTCGTTAATTCTACCCAGCCAAACAATAAGTAAGTTGCATATACCCCGCTCTAATTTGGATGAGCAATGCGAGTAATATTACTTAATATTCTCGTTATCTTCGTTAATTCTAGATAGCCAACCAATAGGAAAGTTGCCTTTATACCCCCTTCAAAGTTCAATTCGCAATACGCGAATAATTAAATCACATATTATTTGCGATAAATAGAATAATGGCGAATATTCGATCTCGACGAATATATGACGAATATTCAATCAAATATTTGCAAAATATCGCTAAATCGAATATGGCACCTCCTGCTCATCTCTAGTAAGAATTGGAAGAAACAATTTATAGAAGCAAATGAAAAAAAAATAAGATCTGACCCCTATCTAATGTCCCCTCCCTTAAACCCCCATGGATGCTGGTCTATAAATGTTCTGTTTCCAGTTTGTTTGTATTGTCTTTCAGCAATTACAAGTTTCTCGACAATTCCGGCCTCCAACAAGTAAAAGTAATTATTGTCTGAAGAAAATTATAAAAAAGAAATTGGTATTTACAGTATCTGATTTGTATTAAGGGCTACTGGAACTGACCAAAGAACAGCGCAGAATAAAATAATCATCTGCTGAACGTAATACCTTGTAACTGACTGATGTATGATAGGAAAACCATGGCAGCAACGTAGTGAAACTGAGAATCTGAAGTCTTACATAGGACTGCAGGTAACATCTACTACATTATCTGGATACAGAGAGGTATCAGTGTTATCTGTGGTGTTACACAGGACTGCATGTGACATCTATCACATTATCTGTGCTCAGAGGGCTATCACTGTGCTATCTGTGGTGTTACATAGGACTGCAGGTAACATCTACTACATTATCTGTACTAAGATTTATCCCTGTGTTATCTGTGGTGTTGCATAAGACTGCATGTAACATCTATTATATTATCTGTGCTCAGAGGGTTATAACTGTGTTATCTGTCGTGTTACATAGGACTGCAGGTAATACCTACTACATTATCTGTACTCAGAAGATTATCACTGTGTTATCTGTATATAGAGCAGGGGTGCACAACCTTTTCTGTTTGGGGGGGCCACATTGTCAGCCTGAACCAATTCCGAGGGCCGAAAAGAAAACTTAAAGGGGTATTACCAACTGAAATACTGTATTTTTGGCATATTGAACACACAATATATACTATAAATGTCTAGTTACAGTTCTAGAACTGCCATCTAATAGAATACATGAAAGATACATGTAAGCAGCCATAAGACATAGACCTAAATGTCTTTTATCTGATGTTTGGGGGCTGCACAGAATGGTATCGAGGGCCGCATGTGGCCCCCAGGCCGCAGGTTGTGCACCCCTGATATAGAGTATCATACTGTAAGGAGAGGGGGAATCCCTGCCTATTCACAGGTCCATACACGTATTTCTCTGCACCCTTTGCTCTTTGGCCTCCGGGGATAGCATTGCTTGTTAGGAGGATGCAATGTATTCAGAATAATTACTAGCTGGACATATTAATTACAGATAATTAATTGCAGAGAAAAGACTCACTAGACTCGCTCTATTATCACATTGCACGTGATTGCTTTAAAAATGGGAAAATCCGAGATGAAAACATTTGGAGCCAGTAGTTAAAAGAAGTATCAACAGCAGCAGCAGCGCTGGTACTGTATAACGCATAACCATTATAACATTATTAGGGCTCATGCACATGACCATATGTATTTTGCGGTCCGCAAAAAAACGGATCCGCAATAAAATATGGATGATGTCCGTGTGCATTCTGTATTTTGCAGAATGGAACAGCTGGCCCCTAATAGAACAGTACTATCCTTGTCAGTAATGTGGGCAACAATAGGAATAATAGGACATGTTCTATCTTTTTGCGGAACAGACATACGGAAATGGAATGCACATAGAGTAACTTGCGGACCCATTGAAATGAATGTTTTCGCACATGGTCTGCAAAAAAAATGGAACTGACAAAGAAAGAAAATACGTTTGTGTGCACGAGCCCTTACACAGATCTATTTAAAGGGGTTATCCAACCCCTATAAATAACCCCCCTAATGCCTGGGCACCTCATATAGGTTATACTTACCCCGCTCCACGGCACCTGCGTCACTCCCGATGCCTGCATGGCCGCCACTGCATCTCCCTAGGAGTGATGTGAGTGATGGGGAGTGGGGTAAGTATAACCTATATGAGGTGCTCGGGCATTTGGGGGGTCATTATAGGGGTTGGATAACCCCTTTAAAGTGGGTGATTGTGCCCAAACAGACAAAGAATATGTTCCTATTTACTTATATACAAGGAGAGTCTTTTTATTTGACATGTAGATGCACCAACCACATGTATAGTATATACACCAACCATATTAATCTAAGGCTTTGTTCACAATTCAGTTTTTTTAACTGATGTGTGCTGTCGCATTTTCTGCCCATTGATTTTAATGTGTTTGTTCATACATCTTTTTTCTTTTTTTTTTTTATTGACCGTGGGTTAGTCAAAAAACCATGGAAACGTGCACCACTTTGGTCTGTGATGCAGACCAAACACGCTCATGGAAGTCTATGGGTCCATGAAAAATTACTGACACAATACGGATGGCATCCGTGTTTGATCTATTTTTCCCTGACCACTGATAGGAGATGCTTTGGAAATTAATTTTCAGCTGAGCAGTGTCCGTGGAGTACAGATGATACATGGAGGGCAGAAAAAGGCCACACACAGACCAAACACTGATCCTTTATAGACATCTTAACGGATGATACACAGATAGATTTTTCCATGGTTGTCAAACGGACACGGAAATGTGAACGAGACCTAAAAAAGAATCTTTAACAGCTCTCTACCAGGGCCAGAAGTAGGTTACATGTCGTCCTGTGTAAGAAGTTTTTTGGGTGCTGGACAACTCCCCCCCACACACATACACACCTCTGCAACCATTATGAGCAATTAAATCAACTAAATTAGGTGTTTCAAATTTAAAATACAGCTTAATTTTATGGGGACCCTTGTCTATATCAAGAATGGGAGACGCAAAGTGAATGGAGAGCAAGCAGCACATGTGAAGCCACCACCACATTCACAGCTATGTGACTTCTGATCACTGGCTCTGCTATTTTCTGACATCTCACATCAGTAAATGGAGAGGATCCAAAGCATGTGCAGTGTGCTATTTAAGATATAGTAGTAGCAGTGCAATACCAAGCACCAATTATACCAGAACCAGAACCAAGCAAGGTAAATACATACAGCACCAGAACCAAGCCCTTTACATAAAAACAGCACCAGAAATGAGCTCATTACGTATATACAGCACCAGAACCAAGTTCATTACATAAATACAGGACCAGAAATAAGCTCAGTACATAAATATAGCAGCAGAACCAACCATATTACATACATTAACTACAGCACCAGAACCAAGCACATTACATATACAGTATACTGCACCAGAACCAAGCTCAGTGCAAAAATATAGCACCAAAACCAAGCTCATTAAATACTGCACCAGAACCAAGCTCAGTACATATATACAGTACCAGAACTAAGCTCAGTACATATATACAGCACCAGAACTAAGCCTATTACATAAATACAGCACCAGAAATAAGCTCATCACATAAATACAGCACCAGAACTAAGCTCATTGTTATGCAAGCAGGTGTGTACCCACTGCACCACTGACTGGCTATAATCTGGAGGGGCGTGACTAAGCAACTACCTGGTCTTCACTAGAGCCTCTGAAGGTGAGGATAGGCTTAGCCCATTAGGGTAGTTGCCAGGTGCCACGCCAGAGCAGTTGCAGTACACCACGGGTGTGACATCGACCAGGGGGTCCCTTTACGATGGTTGAGAGTTAAAAGTTTGTTCTGACGCCTGTTGCATTTCAGCAATGAGGGACAAGGTCCCCCTAAGTAAAAGGTAGTGGTGGAACCCAGTGTAGGAATGCCAGAGTGGTGTAAGGGTTGCCTATGGTGTCCCTTAGGTGTGGCTTTTGCACTTGTCACGGTACTCCAACCTGGATATCCTGGAACCCCAGGCGTAGTCGTCTGCAGTGGTGCAACTAAAAAGGATAGGTGGTAAGGATGAGGGTGGAAGAACTTGAGTCCAGACTTTTATTATCGTTGAACATAGCTTTACTTGAATAAACTTTAATCAGAAAACAATCTTACAAATTTGTCTTGGTTATCAGCAGGTTTTGGCATAAATCTGGCAGGCAAACACATTTAGCTCTGCTACATCTGTACTCTCTCAGCTCTGCTTATTATACAATTTACACATGCATTGTAATACATTTAAGGTCCCTTACCCCACATCCTTACACCCCAACTGATGGAAAAGACAGAAAATCCACAGGCTGCTACTAGAGTATCTCAGCTCTGTACAGAGAAAAAGGATTGCATATTTTTAATAAATACCAATTGAAAAAATTATTTTTAGTTCAAAATGAGGCCTGTTCTGTACTCACTTTTTTGCCAGCGATTTAGACATTAATGGCTGTGTGTTGAGTTATTTTGAGGGCATGCAATGACCCGGTCTGCAGGGGCAACACATGAGGCTACGGTGGGCCAATGGGGGTAGTAGTTTATTTAATCACGGGTAGCAGAGCCTCCCTGGGCCGGTTTGCAGTGATGGGGAACACAGCACTAAATCCCCCGGGGCACTCTCTATTGCATGGAAAACCAGCCAGATGGTAGTTGAGGTGCCCTTGATGGTAGTGGGTATGCTTAGGGTGCTTTGGTGGCTGGGCCCCTGTGTTTGTGACACCAGCACCATAAGGTGCAAATGTTGAGAGTTGTAGAAAGGATAAAGAGTCAGTTGTAGTAAAACACAGTTCAACGTTTACTGAAGCAATAGTCTCAGGACAGTGGTTAAAGTTCATTTATATCAAAAGCAATAATCCAGATGTTGGTTTACTCGTGATTCCTTATAATAGGTCTGGCAATTGTCAGTTGAGGAGTCTTCTTAATACTGTTACTTTACAGGCTTTTGAAGAATTGGTAAATTTGCACTAAGCCCACTTTCTAGAACTAAGGTACTGAATATAATGATCTCTTTACTTTATGTTAAGCAATCCAGTGTTCAGGTCTGCTACATCTGTACTCTCTCACCTCTGCTATGCTGGCTGGATTAAATAGGAATTCTTTCTCTTCTGCTGTAAGCTGCAACTTATCTTTCTTTAGTCTGACTCTGTCTTTATCTTTACATGTATTTTTCTCTTTTATCCAGGGAACCTTTCTTCCTGGTTATGAAGCTTTTAGTTTTCTTTTCTTTGGCCTAACAGATTAGAGGGTGCTCTGCTGGCTGACACACAGCCTTTCCCTTACAGGCGGCAAGCTAAACTGATTCTAATTAACTAGAACTCGTCCCTCTCTAGAGAGGTCTAGAATGCATAGAAGGTTCCATTCTAGGGAAACTAGCTCTGCCAAGAATTCTGCCATCTGCTGGTAAACATTACACTTAAACAGTCATTTGAAAGGAAATTTACATACACATCATGCAGGGTATGGCAATGACTACACAAGTACACAAGATGACACAGGATCAACCATAACAGATAGTGATGGGGCGAAAAGAGTGGTAATGCCCCCTAGCGGGGCATTACACTGTCCCCAGCACAGTGGCAGCTACCGGTACCGATGCAAGCACTGAGGGGAAGAACGTGGTCAGGAAGTCTGGGGTCAGGGCAGGCAGAGATCAATAATACATAAATCACTGAAAAAGGTGCACCACAATGCAACTAACATAAGCAACTAACAATGCTGGCTAATCCCTCACGCTGATGTTAAAAGCTGAGATTTTCACCAACATATTCCAGTCAGGAACATATCGGAGCCCTTTTGCACCACCGTCAAGGTGTCTCAGTTTGGCAATGGGTCCTACCACTAGACTACCTATGGTGTGTGAACAAGGTCTGATAGGCACTCAGATCCAACTCACAGCCAGGCTCCCACATACCTCCATAGTAGGATCTCTAATGCAGTGTTAGGTAGAATAAGGCTGCAAGCCCCACCTATAACAGACCATGTGACGCAGGCTACCAGGTGCAACAGAATGTTACCAGCAAAACGCAATGCCACATTTAATACATATATAGAAAAAAAATCAAATGAGATAAAGTGGCGAAAATGGGAGGAACTGCTCAAAAACCCAAACACGGTAGCGTGTTTCTAACCAGGGGAGCAGTTCCTCCGCATGTGGTCTGCTGCTAACGGCAATCCCCAGCAAAAATGCATACAATGGAGGATGTCGTGCGGACCACATGCACCACAAAAGCATCCTACACAAGATGGAATAATGTATGGATGGAAACCGCCAATATAGGCAGACCATGCCATTGCATGGAAGGCCCCACCCCCTACTATTTCTATGAACGCCTCTGCCCCGGGCCAATTCCCTGCTCCCTCCAGTATCTGACCGCTGTCTTTTTCCGGCCTGGGCGCGGTGAACCGCTGTCACGATGAGCCGCATCTATCACCACAGTGCCTTGCAGAATAAGCCTGTTTATGATGAGCGGTTGTCGGGAGACTGGCAGCTGGCGGTGCACCAGAGGTATAGCTGTGTGCTGGGCTTATAGGGGGAAGTGTTGCCGCGGCAAGGAGGCTGTACACAGGGGAGAACTGGCCCTGCCCTGGTGACTGGGCACATATAGCTATGAAAGCCTATGGGCACGTCTCTGGGATATCGCATGCCTATTTGAACAGAAATTAGTATTTCTGGCCAGCCCTTGTTCACATTAAGCGTTTTCACTACCCCAGGGATATGGCTGTGTGCAGAAGGAAGTACCAAGCCATACACTGTAGTGTAACCATAGGCTTCTGTAGTGCAGCCCTGTGCCAAAGATGTGTGCTTGCCCACTGGCATTGTGTTACATGGACTTCTGGAGCCCACCACCCTCAGTCTGTATGCTTATGCTTCAGATGCATTGCCCAGAGGTTTGCTGAACTTAAAGAGGTATTCCAGTAATAAATTTCCACCTGTTCTGGATGTGGGTCCTGGTGACTTTGAATTTAGCTGCAGGGTACATGCTAATCCTCCACCCCATTCTGGTGATCAGTGACCACACCATTCCCAGCAGTTATTGCCTGTCCAATGAATAGGTTATCATTTGTCACTGGAATACCCCTTTAAGACCCTTACATGCCATGTTTTATGATGTGAGTATAGGAAAGTGTTCTTTTTGCTTATTCTTTTTTTTGTACATTTTTCAGAAAAAGTAATTAAATAAAATTTAAAATGCAAGTGTATGCAGTATTAGATTTTGGGGTGAAATTGGCAAATGGGGGTGTGACAGGAGAGGGGCCAGGGCAGGAGGTGGGATGGGTCAGGGGTGGGTAGTGGGTGGAGTTAGGGGCCCAATTCAGATTCTTGCTATGGGGCCCAATGATTTCTATGTACGCCCCTGGATGGAAATATAAAAATAATACATAAATCACTAAAAAAGGTGCACCACAATGATAAGCAAGCAACTAACAATGCTGGCTAATCCCTCAAGCTGATGTTAAAAGCTGAGACTTTCGCAGTTCCTCCTATTTAGGCCACTTTATCTCAGGAAGAGATAAAGCAAGGTCCGTAAACGAAGTCTGAGGTCAGAGGCAGACGGCAAACAGGCAAAATCAGATAATTCCGAAAGCAGTGTCCGGTACACAGGAAAGCAGAACGTGAAAAACACCTTTACACTTGGAACTAGACAAGCTAGTGACCATGAGTTGCTCAGGCATCTTCCTTTAGTAGGAAGCGCCTTTATGTGTGTGGGGAGACACACACCCATGCAGCCCTAACAATTATACAGGTCTCCAGCAGGAAGTAAACTCTGGCATGGAGCACAGATCCAACAGTTAAGCTACCTGCTGCCCCCGCTTGTCAGCACGGTGCATGGCAGCAGGAGGGAAAGAGGGAGCCCAACACCTGTGCCCGTGGGTAGGGGCAACAGCCAGAAGCAATGAGCGCTTCCATCAATACAGATGGAAGCGCTCGTTGCTGGAGCGCAGGGAGCTGGGTCCAGTCACTCATCGCTCAGCTCCCTGTGCTCCTCCCCTCCTTCAGGCCGGCTGCGCTTTGAATGGTGAAGCAGGAAGACTTCTTCCTGCTCCACCATTCAGCCAGCAGGCACGGATCGCGCTGCAGGCCTGTGTGGGTGGAGCCTGCAGCCCGATAATCTGCATAAGCCCTGTCCACACAGTGCTCCAGAGCGATCTGTGCCTGCAGGGAAGAGAGGACTGTGAGCTTCAGGAACGGTACAAGGTGAGGAGTTACTGTTTTTTTGTATTTAATACAGATGGGTCACAGAGGACTTTATTACTATGGAGTGGCCACAGAGGACTTTATTACTATGCAGAGGGCACAGAGGTCTTTATTACTATGAAGGGGGCACAGAGGACTTTATTACTATGAAGGGGGCACAGAGGACTTTATTACTATGGAGGGGGCACAGAGGTCTTTATTACTATGGAGGGGGCATAAAGGTCTTTATTACTATGGAGGGGGCATAGAGGGCATTTCTACTATGGAGAGGGCAGAGGGCATTACTACCCTGGAGGGGGCACAGAGGGCATTATTAATGTGAAGGGGGCACAATGGGCATTTCTCCTATGGAGGGGCACAGAGACAGAGGGCATTACTACAATGAAGAGGGCACAGTGGGCATTATTACTGTGAAGGGGGAACAATGGGGATTTCTAATATGAAGGAGGCACAATGGGGATTATTACTATGAAGGGGGCACAATGGGGATTATTACTATGAAGGGGCACAATGGGGATTATTACTGTGAATGGGGCACAGATAGGGCATTACAACTGTGAAAGGGGCACAGAGAGGGCATAACTACTGTGAGAGGGCACAATGTGGGCATAACTACTGTGAGGGGGCACACAGCAGCAGCATAATGTCCTCACACATCGCCCTGCTGATCTGTGTAGGAGGAGGAGCGGGGTAGGCTTGGAATCAGCCTCTGCTCCTTCTACACAGCAGCGCGATGTGTCACAGTATCCTGCTGCTGATGGGGAGCGCAGATCATGGGACAAGCCAGGTGATTGAGGCGAGGAGTATTTATTGTTTGTTTTTTTCACTTCCTGTAAAGGGGCACATCTGGGCATAACCACTGTGATGGGGGCACTGGGCACATATCTTGGCATATCCACCGTAAGATGGGCACATATCTTGGCATATCTACTGTGAAGGGGGCACACATCTTGGTGTATAAACTGTGAGGGGGCACATATTTTGGGATATCTACTGTGAAGGGGGCACATATCTTGGCATATGTACTGTGAGGGGGCACATATCTTGGCATATCTACTGTGAAGGGGCAAATATCTTTGCATATCAACTGTGAGGGGGCACATATCTTGGGATACCTACTGTGAAGGGGGCACATATCTGTGAGTAGACCTGAGGGACTGAAACACTGGGTAGAAAATAAAAGTAGGCACATAAAAACTGATTCACATATATCCGCTCGGTAGCATGCTCTGTGTAAGGTATTTAATCTATAATACATGCAGTTTCATTGCTGTGAGCACCGTGCAAAATTACATAATGGGGCCCACTGATACTTTATCGCCCAAGGGCCCACATGAACCTGGAGCCAGCCCTGTCTCCTCCCAGATTTTCGAGAACTCTCTTGAAGTTGTATCTGCAGCAGGGATACTAGTAGTAGAAGACACCGGGAGTGGGATATTAAGTTGTTGACCATAAACAACAAAAAATGCTGATTTCTTGGAAGACTCGCTGACATGATTGTTGTACGAAAACTCAACACAGGACAATAGTTCAACCCAGTTGTCGTGAAGAATGTTAGTGAAGTGGTACAAAAAGTTTGTAAGCACTTGGCTGACAGCTTGCAGAGAGCTCTCCAGAATTTTAATGTGAACTGTACGCCTCTATCGGACACAATACGGAGTGGGACGCCATGGAGATGGAAAATATGCTCGATACATTTCTTGGCCAATTGCGGAGCAGAAGGGAGTCCAGGCAGAGGAACGAAATGCGCCATTTTAGAGAAGTGATCTACCACTACCCAAATCACAGAACAATCAGAGGAAGTGGGTAGATCCGTAATAAAGTCAATGGCTATTTGTTGCCAGGGAACCACAGGAAGAGGAAGCAGAAGGCCAGCTGGACGTTTTTTGGAAGTCTTATTTTGCACACAGGATGGACAAGCAGCTACAAATTCTTGGATGTCTTGTCACATGCATGGCCACCAGTAACACTGTGCAATGAACCACTTTAGATGAATGGCCCCATAGTAAGACCTGCTTTCTGAGAGACTCTGCAACAACGTTCTTTCCAGACAGGACAGGCCGAGATTTTAGCGGGATCGATGATATATTGGGTCTCCTCCTCCTGGTCGGTAGAATCAAAGGATCTCGAGAGAGCATCTGCTTTGATGTTCTTATCTGCAGCACGAAAGTAAAGAACAAAATCAAAACGGGCAAAGAACAGGGACCATCTAGCTTGTCGAGAATTAAGTACAGACTGCAGATAGGTGAGGTTCTTTCGGTTGGTATAAATTACCAGGGAGTGACTGGCTCCCTCCAGAAGGTATCGCTATTCCTCCAATGCCCTCTTGATGACCAACAACTCTCTGTTCCCAATCGAGTAGCTGTGCTCAGGAGCTGAGCAGGCCCTGGAGAAGAAGCCACTGGTTGTCATCTTACCTGAGGGAGACTTTTGTGAAAGCACCGCCCAAGCTCCAATTGAGGACGCATCCACCTCCAGAAAAAATGCTTACTGGCATCAGGACGATGGAGTACTGGAGCTGTAGAGAGGGCCTGCTTCAAAGCTTGAAAGGCTGATTCAGCCTCAGCAGTCCAACTTTTGGGATTAGCCCCTTTGCGCGTCAAGGCTGAGATGGGAGATGTCAAAGAAGAGAAGTGTGGCACAAACTGGCGGTAACAGTTGGTGTGCCCCAGGAAACGTTGAATTGCCTTTAAGCCAGAAGGACAAGGCCACTTCAAAATTGCAGACAGCTTCTCAGGATCCATCTGCAGGCCAGTATCAGATATTATATACCCCAAAAATGGAAGCGAGGATTGTTCGAAGATACATTTTAAAAATTTGGCGTACAGATTATTCTCCCTTAGCTTTTGAAGAACCAGACGAACCTGCCTCCGGTGAGAAGCCAAATTGGGAGAGAAGATTAGAATATCGTCAAGATAGACCACAACACTGGAATGGAGTAAGTCTCTGAAGATATCATTGACAAATTCTTGAAATACCACCAGGGCATTGCTTAGCCCGAAGGGCATCACCAGATATTCATAATCAAGATTTTCTTTAATATAATCAGACATGTCTTGTGTCTCTGCTGGTGACAGGGGAAAAATACAATCACGGGGAGGTGAAAAACCAGGAACCAGGTCAATAGGACAATCATAGAGCCTGTGTGGAGGTAACGTCTCAGCCTCCTTCTTATCGAAGACATCGGCAAAGGCTTGATATGCTGCAGGCAAATCTTCAAGATTTGATAGTAACCGGGGTAACTGAGCAGGCTGAACAGGAGAAAGACATTTTCCAAGGTAGGACTGTCCTCAACGAGGCACCTCTATGGACTTACAATCAAGAACAAGTTCATGGATAAGGAGCCATGGTAGCCCCAAAAGGAGGGGATGAGACAGACTTGGAAGAATCAAGAACGAAATTGTCTTTGCAGGCGTCGGACTGGAATACAATATTGGTCCACTATGGCTTGCTGCAGGAAGTTTCCTGCCAATGCGGAATCCAGAGGAGCCTTCTCTGTGAACCGATTATCTCGAAACTACAAAGTTGCCGGCAGAGTCAGGGGTAGAAAGGAATTATCCAGGGAGGTGAGGTCATCCAAGGTAGAAGGAAAATCCCATCCAACCAGCTCGTCCTTAATTTTCCCACAGAGACCTTCCCAAAAGGTAGCCACTAGTGCCTCATTATTCCAGCCTAGTTCAGAGGCCAGCATACGGAACTGGACTGCATACTGGCCCACAGATTGGCTTCCTTGACGCAAACGCAGTATAGAGGATATGAGTGAGGTGGTGGTTCCTGGCTTGTTGAGCACCCTGTGGAAGGCTTCTAGGAAAGCCTGTAAATCGAATATGACAGGGTCATACCTTTCCCAGAGAGGGTTGATCCAGGCCAGTGCCTCTCCAGTAAGGTGTGACATAAGAAAAGCCACTTTAGCTTGGTCCGAGGCAAATTGGTGAGGCAATAGTTCAAAATGAAGGGTTCATTGATTTATGAAACACCGGCACAGCTTAGGTTCACCACTGAAGCATGGAGGAGCTGAAAGGCGAGGTCCAAATCCTGGTACGTAGGAAGATGGCGGAATAGGAGCCGGGTTGGTTCACTGATGATGCTGGGTTAGCAGACATCAGGTCATTTAGACACATATTTACATTACATAAATAGGACAGGATTTGATCCTGGCGCTCACGCTGTTGAGCCAACTCCTGGTTTAACTCGGGGAGACTGGGAGACTGGGAGGGTTCAGCAGGGTCCATGGCCTGAGCAAACTGTTATGCAAGCGGGTGTGGACCCACTGCACCACCGACTGGCTGTACTCTGGAGGGGTGTGACTAAGCAACTACCTTGTCTTCACTAGAGCCTCTGATGGTGAGGATAGGCTTGGGCCATTAGGGTAGTTGCTAGGTGCAACTCCAGAGCAGTCCCTGAGTCAGTGGCAGCTGACCAGGGGGTCAGAGATACCGGTGCAAGCACCGAGGCGAAGTACGTGGTCAGGAGGTCTGGGGTCCAGGTAGAAATCAAGCAAGGTCTGTGAACGAAGTCCGAGGTCAGAGGCAGGCAGCAAACAAGCAAGGTCTGTAAGCGAAATCCGAGGTTAGAGGCAGGCGGCAAACAGGCAAAATACGATAATTCCAAAAGCAGCGTCCGGTACACAGCAAAGCAGAACTTGAAAAACACCTTCACACTTGGAACTAGCCAGGCGAGTGACCATGAGTTGCTCAGGCATCTTCCTGTGGTAGAAAGCGCCTTTAAATACTTCCTGCAATCCAGCCATAGGCTGGTGAGACGGAGGGCGTGTACTTACAAGTTGGGAGAAACACACCCATGCAAGCCCTAATAACAGTACAGGTCTCCAGCAGGATATAAACTCTGGCATGGAGCTACGATGCAACAGTTAAGTTACCTGCTGCCCACGCTTGTCAGCATGTTGCATGGCAGCAGGAGGGAAAGAGGGAGCCCTGCGCCCATGCCCACGGGTAGGGGCAGCAGTGCTGGCATGGACCGCTGGGATAACACTCATCACATCAATACAGCACCAGAACCAAGCTCATTACATAAATACAGCACCAGAACTAAGCTCATCACATAAATACAGTACCAGAACCAAGCTCATTAAATAAATACAGCACCAGAACCAAGTACATTACATAAATGCAGCACCAGAACCAAGCTCATCACATAAATACAGTACCAGAACTTAGGTCAATACATAAAAACTGCACCAGAACTAAGCTCAGTACATAAATACAGCACCAGAACCAAGCTCATTACATAAATACAGAACCAGAACCAAGCTCAGTACATAAATACAGCACCAGAACCAAGCTGATTACATAAATACAGCACCAGAACTAAGCTTATGTTCCCCATACTATGCCCCATGTGCACTGCATAATACTTACTTTTTCCCGGTCACTATATAGTCTAAATTTGCGCTTTGCAAGCTTTTTTTATAACGGATTGCTAAAAAAAAATCATTGGCAATTTATTTCTAATTGTCCGATAGGTGTGAGTCCTTCCTCTGTGACCCATTCCTATCTCAAGAACAGGGTTCTGAAGTGAATAAAGAGCACACTATGCATGCGAGGCATCCTCTCCATTCATTGCCATGGGACTTCCGAAAATAACCGAGTGAGCCTTTTCAGCTATTTTCGGAAGTCCCATAGCAGTGAACAGAGAAAGCCACCAGCTTGCTCTTAATTTATGTTCTTCAGATAGAAGCAGGCCCTAGAGGTGGCAACCTTAGCACCTATCTGACATTTATGGTATAGCCTATCAATATTCCACAGCTCCATAGACTGTGTAGTGGAATTGCCTGGGTACTGCAGCTTGGCTCCTAATTAAGTGATTTTTTTACCAGCACCTCAGCAGCCCAGAACAGCTTATTGGTGGTGGTGATGGGTGTTGGACCCCCACCGATCTGATATTGATGACCTATTCTGAGAATAGGTCATCAATATACGTAGCCCGGAGATCCCCTTTTATGTATTTACCTTTGTCTGCATTTTTCTATGTTCTGACATGACATGTCAGCAGCTAGATGTGCTAGGAGTGACTCAATAAGGTCCTGGTAGGTTGTCACAGGTATCTGGAGTCATGCTGACTGCAGTGCATCCCACAGCTGCTGGATGGTGCATGAGGTGTTCTTACAGATTTTCATTTGGATTGAAGTCTAGGGAATTAGGGGGCTAGGCTAGTATTATTGGACATTTCTAGAGGTGAGAACTGTCACATTGTCTTGCTGGAAGATCCTATCTACCCCAGGGAAGACAATCAGCATGTATGGGTGTACGTGGTCTCTTCCACATGGATAAGTAGGCCCAGAAAATTCCATGAAAACATTCACCAGAACATTACGCTGCCATCACAAACTTGTCTTCTTCCACTATTGGTTGCAGGGCGTTTGTTCTGTGATGTTTCTCGCCTGACAACGTTCATCCATTCAATGAAGCAGCAAATGTGACAGGCAACTGTTTGCTAATCAATGGAGGTCCAATTCTGATACTGCTGTGAAAATTGAAGCCTGTACTGTGGCTGCAACTTCATTAGCAGAGGTGCAGTGACCACAGCAAATTTGGTCTGTCCCGGGCTGAAAATTGACGGGCCTACTGTAAAGACTGTCCAAAAGTGGGTGGTTTGGGGGCTATCCCAGGGCTGGACCTTAGATGTCCCAATGTTACCAACGAAAACGTTGGTAAATATGCCATCCATCTACTTTGGCGCCCCATGGACAGTAAGGTTCACTGAACTGCTGTTTTAGACAAATGTCTTATAGCCCCTTAGTTCATTTTGACATTGCGCTGCTCTACTGTAGTGTGTCAGTCCACTTTTGGGCACCATCGTAGCCGACATTCACCTCTCACATCAATGACATGTGGTGCTCTGCATTTTCCACGTCGCTTATTCGCAATGCAACTCACAATACACTTTCACCACAGCAGAACGAGAACAGTTCACAAAATGCACAGTTTTAAAAATACTGCCACCCTTGGCCTAAAAGCTAATAATCCTCTCTTTTAAGTGACAAGTCTCTGATAAGTCACCTCTTTTACCCATGACAGTGACAAGGGATATGTGTGCAGACAGCCTATCGCACCTTTTATACCCACCAAGCCAGCCCAGCACACCTGACCTCCTTTATTAACTACATGCTGCCAACATCAAAAGTAGGAAGTGGTCATAATAATGTGACTGTACTGTGTATCATAGGCATTCAATTAAATGGTTAAGATGTAACATAGTTGTGGCGAAACCAACCGCGCCACTGGGTTTTGGAGGGGACAGATTGCCAGCCTCTTGCCCCAGGATTATGGGCCCTCTCATCAGCCCATGCTAAACTTAAACCCCATGGCGATTTGACTGTGTTTGTGGCATCTGAGCGCTGTTTGGATATATTGAGCGCTCAAATCCAAGCCATCTGGGAATATGTTAAATGTCTGTGTGTACTGTAAAGGGTGGGACATTGTATATTGAATAATGATGTCTGTCCTATTGTCCCCACGTGTGTATTGGCGATTTCCCTTTGTCTTGAGAGATAATTGAATGAGTCCTCGATTGTCTCCAGGACAGAAGACATTGTGTATTCTCCTGCCTGGGATGATTACATTACCCATGTAGGGTAATTGTATCACAGGCAGAGGGGAGGGATATGCTGGGTGTGGTTGTCCCTATTGTCCCTTTGTGTGTGATTGGCTGCTGTATCCCCTGTGTCTCAGTCTTCCTTCTGGTCCCCTAGGGGAGTGTCCACCAGGTGGGAGACCTGCATAAATACCGGGCAGGCAGCCCTCAATAAAGTTAGAATTCCTGTTTAACCATTAATACGGAGCCTCGTCTCGTACTTGGGGGGAATTGCTACGTCAGAACGTTCTCTTGCCTGTTCCAGGAAAGGAGGACTTCGTATGGTTCCAGTTCGGTGGATTCCAGCGGTTGTCCGTTGCTGTGCTCTTCGCCAGGGGAATCGCCCGAACGGTATTAACCCTCACTATACCGGGTTATACTGTAACAACTGGTGGCAAGCAGCGGGATCGTTCCTACAGCCAGAAGGACAGCAACACAAGGCACCGTGGATTTTACAATTTGAGGGCAAAGCGTGTCCCAGTACAGCACCGGTATGGAACCACTAGTGGAGTATGATGAGGGTGTCATGGATGACCGAGATGCAGTCCGCAAAGGCATCTGGTACCAGGCACTGGGTATTGTGGAGTATCTGCGGGACGAGAGGCTCCCCAAGGACGAGCAGCGACAGCAGAAGCTAGTAGCCCTGCGGATGCCCTTCCTAGGAGAGCAGCCCCTAGAAGAGTGGGTAGAAGACCTGAAGCACCTGGTAAGGCGGGAGATGTGGCTGGAAGATGCCTACCAGGCACTCTGGTGGTATGAAGCTCGGTACCTACCCCGGACAGCCAAGCATGACATGCCAGAGGGAGAGGAGTTTGATGGTCCTGGCTTGTTATGGGAGACTTTTTCAGAGCTGGAGTTTGGGAGCCCTACACAAGCCCGGTTCAGGGACATCTTTGAGTGGCGGGAGAGCAGGTATGACTGGGACAACACTCACAAAATTGAGCAAGACCTGGTCCACCTGGTGACCCGGGAGATGGAGCTGGAACAGGACTACCAGCAGCTGTTCCACTCCAGTGAGAGGGCTCAGCGAGAGAGCAGAGTGTCAGACCCAGGTCCAGAGCCCTTCAGCTGGGAGGATATTGTGGAGGTCTACTGGGAAGAACCCCAGGTGGCCGGTGGAGATGGGACCAAGGTCTCTCCACCGGTCCTGCAGGAAATTGGGAGCCCAGTCTCCATTCCCCAGCGGCAGGCTGAGTTACAGGGGGCAGAGACAGTCGGTCCTGTCCCCCAGCGGCAGAGTCAAGTGCAGGGAATTGGGAGCCCAGGCTCCATTTCCCATCGGCAGAGTGTCCAGCAGGGAATAGAGAGCCCAGTCTCCTTTCCCCAGCAGCAGGACACTGTATTGGGAGCGGAGACAGACGGTCTCCCTCCCCAGAGGCTGGAAGTATGTATGGGAGAGGAGCTTGTTACCCCCTCTTCCCAGCGGCAGGCTAAGTTACAGAGGGCAGAGACAGTCGGTCCTGTCCCCCAGCGGCAGAGTCAAGTGCAGGGAATTGGGAGCCCAGTCTCCATTCCCCATCGGCAGAGTGTCCAGCAGGAAATAGAGAGCCCAGTCTCCATTCCCCAGCGGCTGGAAGTATGTCTGGGAGAGAAGCTTGTTACCTGCTCTCCCCAGCGGCAGCTTAACATACCAGGGGAGACAGTAAGCCCCACAACAGTGGAGATGGGACCGAGAGCTCTCCACCGGCCCTACAGGGATGCTGGGTAGTCGGCCCAGATCCCCAGCGGCAGCCGGATTTTAAGGGAGTAGGGACAGTCGGTCCTGCTCCCCAGCGGCAGTATGTTTTGCAGGGAGAGAAGAGCATCGTCTCCATTCCCCTCGGCCGTGTGATTTACAGGGAATTGGGAGCCCAGTCTCCATCCCCAGTGGCAGTTTAACGCACCAGGGGAGACAGTAAGCCCCACAACAGTGCAGATGGGAACGTGGTCTCTGCACTCACAGCACAGGGGGTAGGGACAGTCGGTCCTGTCCCCCAGCAACAGGGCCATTTAGCCAAAGGGGAGACAGTCGGTCTCCCCCCACAGCAGCATGGTGGTCTATCTAAAGGGGAGACAGTCAGTCTCTCCCTACAACAGCAGAGCTGTGTATCTAAAGGGGAGACAGCCGGTCTCCCCCTACAACAACCAGGCTCCAACCAGGCTACTTCCGTGGTAGCGCTGGCACCAGGGCAGAGTACCGCTGGTCTCTGCCCACTCAGCAACCCACTCAGGCAGTCTACCAGTGCCCCACACAGCCGTAGTGAGGCACATGGACATGGACAGGTTTATCCCTTGCTCAGGTGTAGTAACCATTTATTGTGGGTGGGCTGTACTGCTGTTTCTGTTTTGTGGGTGGGCTGCTGGACTAACAAGGGCACTGACTGGCAGAAGGTCAGATACCCTGTTAGTCTGTTTGGAAAAGGGGAGATGTGTGGCGAAACCAACCGCGCCACTGGGTTTTGGAGGGGACAGATTGCCAGCCTCTTGCCCCAGGATTATGGGCCCTCTCATCAGCCCATGCTAAACTTAAACCCCATGGCGATTTGACTGTGTTTGTGGCATCTGAGCGCTGTTTGGATATATTGAGAGCTCAGATCCAAGCCATCTGGGAATATGTTAAATGTCTGTGTGTACTGTAAAGGGTGGGACATTGTATATTGAATAATGATGTCTGTCCTATTGTCCCCACGTGTGTATTGGCGATTTCCCTTTGTCCTGAGAGATAATTGAATGAGTCCTCGATTGTCTCCAGGACAGAAGACATTGTGTATTCTCCTGCCTGGGATGATTACATTACCCATGTAGGGTAATTGTATCACAGGCAGAGGGGAGGGATATGCTGGGGGTGTCTGTATTGTCCCATTGCGTGTGATTGGCTGCTGTATCCCGTGTCTCAGTCTTCCTTCTGGTCCCCTAGGGGAGTGTCCACCAGGTGGGAGACCTGCATAAATACCGGGCAGGCAGCCCTCAATAAAGTTAGAATTCCTGTTTAACCATTAATACGGAGCCTCGTCTCGTACTTGGGGGGAATTGCTACGTCAGAACGTTCTCTTGCCTGTTCCAGGAAAGGAGGACTTCGTATGGTTCCAGTTCGGTGGATTCCAGCGGTTGTGGGTTGCTGTGCTCTTCGCCAGGGGAATCACCCGAACGGTATTAACCCTCACTATACCGGGTTATACCGTAACAATAGTAACATAGTATATAAGACCGAAAAAAGACATTTGTCTATCCAGTTCGGCCTGTTTTCCTGCAAGTTGATCCAGAGGAAGGCAAAAAACCCATGTGAGGCAGAAGCCAATTTTCCTCACTTAAGGGGAAAAAATTCCTTCCCGACTCCAATCAGGCAATCAGAATAACTCCCTGGATCAACGACCCCTCTCTTGTAGCTATAGCCTGTAATATTATTACACTCCAGAAATACATCCAGTCCCCTCTTAAATTCCTTTATTGTACTCACCATCACCACCTCCTCAGGCAGAGAGTTCCATAGTGTCACTGCTCTTACCATAAAGAATCCTCTTCTATGTTTGTGTACAAACCTTCTTTCCTCCAGACACAGAGGATGTCCCCTCGTCATAGTCACAGTCCTGGGGATAAAGAGATGATGGGAGTGATCTCTGTACTGACCCCCGATATATTTATACATAGTTATTAGATCTCTCCTCAGTCGTCTTTTTTCTAAGGTGAATAACCCTAATTTTGATAACCTTTCAGGGTACTGTAGTTGCCCCATTCCAGTTATTACTTTAGTTGCCCTCCTCTGAACCCCCTCCAGCGCTGCTATGTCCGCCTTGTTCACAGGAGCCCAGAACTGTAAACAGTACTCCATGTGTGGTCTGACTAGCGATTTGTAAAGTGGTAGGACTATGTTCTCATCACGGGCGTCTATGCCCCTTTTGATGCACCCCATTATCTTATTGGCCTTGGCAGTAGCTGCCTGAGGCTGGTTTCTACAGCTTAGTTTACTGTTTATTAAAATTCCTAGATCCTTTTCCATGTCAGTGTTACCGAGTGTTTTACCATTTAGTATGTACGGGTGACTTGTATTATTCCTTCCCATGTGCATAACTTTACATTTGTCAGTGTTAAACCTCACCTGCCATTTCTCTGCCCAAGCCTCCATTCTATCCAGATCCCTCTGTAGCAACTTCAACACTAAGGACCTGGGGTGACGTCACCGTCATGTGATCAGTGCAGGGGGCGTGGCTCAGCACTGGATTGGATAAGAGGTGATCCAGTATTGAGCCACGCCCCCTGCACTGATCACGTGTCGTCACCCCAGGTCCCTAGTGTTGTCCAAGTTTCGGGTTCATTAAAGAATCCTCTTATGGATTCCAAATGCCGTTATAGTCCGTGGTAGCGGAATCCATAACGGGATTCTTCGATAACCCCAACCCGAACTTTTGACGCCGAACTTAAAATACAAGTTCGCTCAACTCTAGTCCTGAGCCTTTGTTAGCAAACCTGTATTCTGTACATTTGCTTTTCATTTCAGAATGGTATATAATCTATAGTGTGCAGATGGAGAGATAATTGATATGCGAGAGCAGTTGGGGCAGTTTAACATTATGGGTTCTTGGAATTACCAATGGTGGCCCTGATGATGATGATAATGATGAGTGGCAGCAAATCTGTGGTGTGGGGCAGGACTGGTAGGGTCAAGATCTTTCCAGGAGAATGGGACAATAGTGGGCTGCCGTACAAACATTACGTTTGTTCTACTTCACCATCCCCTGTAAAGGCAACACAATCTCCTCCATGCCATAGTGGGCAGAAGACTCGCCATGGGCTGGTAACATAGGGTCAATTCTCTGCATAGTCTTGTTGTGTCTGTTACACAGCAGAGAAATCTGTCACACTACAACATGTGTCTATATGGATTACATGAAAAACTCTTTACCCTATCTGCTGAGCCTCAGGCTGCAAGATCTGAAAATGAATCCGGCCAATAATACAAACCTCAGTGCTGAGTTCTCTAAACATTTCATTCACCATCAAATTAAGAAAAGTCTAAATTTAATCCTGACATATGGATATTTATCAGTCTGGATCATCTTCAGATAATCTACATGGAAGAGGTCAGTGGAGAAACCTCATCTCATTCAGTGAAGAAACCTCAACCTCATCTCATTCTTGGCTGCAATGATCTTCATCTTGGTGATAATTACAGTGACCTTGTCTCCACAATTATTTCCTTTTCCTCAGATTATAGATTAAGGCAGATTTACTAATCCTGTCTGATATATACAGTTAGTAGACAATGAAAATTTAGGGGCTAATGTATCAAGTGCGCTGTCGCAGAAAGGTGGAGTGGTTTTGCCTGTTTTGTTGATGGAGTAGACGCGATATTTTATGTATGGTCTGTGCCATGCATTTACTAAGGAGCAAACAGTCACAAAAAACTGCTTCAAATCAAGCAGGTGCTCCAAATAAAGAGCAGAAAGTTGAGTATGAAAACGTATAAATTACCCCTTTTGACCAGGCAGTCTAACATGCACCATGTTTATCACAGGGTTTAATGCTGTATGATAAATTTACGCACTCTTAAGGCTCATGCAGAAGACCGTTCCCCGGCCGTGCCCCTATTGCGGCCCGCGAACAGTAGGTCCGCAATATACAGACCCCGATCACGGATGCCGATCCATTCACTTGAATGGGTCTGCAATTCGGAAGGTGTGATACGGAACCCCACAGAAGCACTACGGAGTGTTTCTGTGGGGTTTCTCTCCGTGCCACCGCACTGCAAAAAGTAGAACCTGTTCTATTTTTTTGCGGTGCAGGTGGATCACGGACCCATTCAAGTGGAATGGGATTGCATCCGTCTGAGGAAACTGCACGGATGGTGTCCTTGCATTGGGAACCACAAATTGCGGTTCCCAATGCATGAAACGGCCGGGCAATGGCCGTCTGCATGAGCCCTTACACACTTTGGTCTAAATTTACACCACCTCTTTAGTGTACAGTGGCAAATAAAATCAACTGTGAAATGGACATAAAATTATATTGTACGATTTACAGATTCCTACTTGGCCTTGTTTTTGTCTAGATGTCCACTCAATACCACAAAAATTTGAATGGAGTTGGACACAGCTGGGTGCAGATATCCCATTACATTATATACCTGTGGATTTCCTGGAGTCCAAGGTATATGATGCTTCTTGCAGGGTCCTGCCACTGACTAAGGGTACTTTCACACTAGCGTCAAAGTTTTCCGTCATTGAGTTCCGTCCTTGGGGCTCAATAACGGAAAAAAACGGATCAGTTTTATCCTAATGCATTCTGAATGGAGAGAAATCCGTTCAGTTTGCATCAGTTTGTCTTCAGTTCAGTCCTTTCCCGTTTTTTGGTCGCAGATAAAAGCGCCGCATGTTGTATTTTTATCTCCGTCCAAAAATGCGGAAACACTTGACGGAATGATGGATCCGTCATTAATTTCCATTGAAATGTATTAAGGGCGGATCCGACATTGAAAATTGACACATTAACGGATCCGTTCTTCCACTCTGCGCATGTGCAGACCTTTAAAAATGGTAAAATAATAAATAACGGATCCGTTTTTACGGATGAAAACGGAAAGACGGATCCGTTATTTCAATACAATTGTCAAACGGATCTGCAAACGGATCTGTTTGCAAATGAAATCCATTTTCAAACATTTTAACGGATCCGTCGGGCAGTTCCATTGATGGAACTGCCTGACGGAATCCTTCAACACAAGTGTGAAAGTACCCTAATATACTGTAGCTATACTAATCTGCTGTATGTTATTGCTTTTTCACTCCCTTTTCCTTCAGCTCTATCATGTTGAGGGAACCTAAGGTCCACATTCTGATATTCTTTCCCTAACAGCAATCACACAATTATTATGGTTCTTCTTTCTAGTTTATTAAGCAACTAAATCAATTCACAGGTGACCCCAGTGTCCACTTCACGGCAAATAAGAAGGATGGCTTTAGCGGCATTCTAGTATAATTACCCTGCAAACAGAACCCCAAATCTGAGCTTTCTAGACTCCAAAGTCACATTTTGTCGGTGTGGTATAATATGTGGTTTTCTGCCTCTGACACAAGTCGAAGAATCATATTGCATAGAAGAACAGGTCAGGCAAAGGCCAACAAGAAGATCTTGTTGAGGAGCAGACGTTTGGTGCTATCTGTACATTTCTGCTCATGTTATTAGTGTCACAAATCAGAGGAGGAGAAGTAAGCAGCAGATAGCAGGAGGACAAAGAAGCGAGTAGCTGCAAAGATTCAAGTGAATGCTCCTAAATGTTTCAGGAATATAAAGATTTGCTCAGTGACCATTTTCTGGCTTATGATGCAACTAGTATGAAGAAGAAAGGGGCCTCTATCGGGTCAATAAGGTATTGAAAGAAGCTCCCTATACCTACTGACCTAGAGTGGTCAGGGTTCAGTGTAGAGAGGGGTTCTCCAACAAAAGTGACAAGCTCATCTCTGTTGTTCCTATGCAGGACCAGATGTACGGGGTTGTCCGGTGTGAAAAATTATTTCTCAAAGGCGTTTACAACACTAGAAGAAGCTATATAAGTGAGTAAAATAATAATGTGCAGATGGAAGGGGCTGGACTATGACGGAATGCATAACAGAATGCCTTTAGAGGCATTCCGTTATCGATTCCATCATAATAAAAGTCTATGGGCAGCAAAACGGATCTGTCCCGTTTCCGTTATGCAGGAGAGGACTCCCCTGCCTAATGGAAACGGGACGGATCTGTTTTGCAGCCCATAGACTTCTATTATGACGGAATGAATTCCGTCATAGAATTGCGTTATGGTCCATGGTAACGGAATCCATAACGCAATTCTGCTTTTACCACCAAACGAAGCGTGAATGAATTTTATAACATGAAATTCGCTCATCTCTAGTCATAACATTCTCACAAATGAGCCATTTCTCTGTTCCCTGGAGCAGACACCAGGCAGGAGAAAAAATAAGTTGGTAATCAATAAGGAAATGTATTCTTCCTCTTAGCTACAATGTTTCAGGCAGACAATTAAAGAAGGTCTCGGCTGTCATAAGAATCTCTGGGGAGTTATAACCTTTTCAGTGCTGGTGACAAGCAATAAACTGAGAAATGTCACAAAAGGCCACCTGTGAAGCGAACTTCTACCGATACTATGGATCCATGGGGCCTAGAGGGCCCATTCACAGCTGTGGTCTACACCTTTGTGTCACCGAGATGCTGTAAACACCCTGTGTCCATGTTACAATAACGGAGACTTTGTTTCTTCTCTCCTTGTCATTAATAAATAAGAAGAAGATGATCTCCAACAGGGCTAAATATACCGCAAAACAAAAAAGAGTCAGGCTTTCCAAGTGCCCGAGGCACAAAATGAAGCAGTGCTCCTGCAGCAGCTAAGTGGGGAGGTGGAGAGGATGAGAGTGGTGGCTGCAGCAATGATAGTGGTTGGAGTACACATGGTGGCTCTAGTCCTCCCTGAGGCCAGTGAACACAGCACACCCTGGTGATGATCTCCTGCTTGGTGATGGTTCCCTTGGTGTTGGTAAGTAGTGGGGTGCAAGGCAGGTAGACAGGACTGGCAGCGAGAGGTAAAGTGTTACTGTAGCAATGCAGGTGTTAGTACATACAATGATGAAGTCCACTGTACGTTATTGAAGGTGGAGGCAAAATGCAAAGATTGTGAAACAGCTTATTGCATGAACACTGTTATTTTGCTGTTTGGCCACAAGAGGCCGCTGTTTCCCCACACAGCTAAACAGACTGCTGAGATTTAAATAATTATAGGAGGGTGGAGCTGTGTGTCTAGAGGAAGGAAGCTGGCGTCCATCTTAGTTGCAGACTGGAAAAGTGTGTGAGAGAAGAAATCCATTAACATCCTAGCATGGAGTCACCTTTTTGCGATCAGGACTGCAGCCAAGTGAAGCTGATCGTGTCAAAGACCCGGAACCTGTCCAGGAGAAGGAGTACAGCTGCCAGGAACGCTGATGAGAGATAAACAGCAAAGCAACGGACCCTACAGTGCTGCATGTGTGTTGGATCAGCCTTTGTTCAGTTCACGGTCACCAGCTGAGGCAGTGCAGACCTGGGTCAGTAAGACAGAATGTGCACGCACCTCAATATAAGATTGGCTCCTAAATACTAGAGACTGGGACCAAACCTGCCGGTAGTTAGTTAGTGCTGCTGAGTGGCAGGCTACCAAGAATTGCTGCTTGTTTATCACAAAGCCTTATCAGTTAAAGTTTGGGTTCGCTCCGGAGAACAGAGAGGACTTCACCATAATCTCCAGTTACCCCAGAATGTTTATCTGGAGTGATATATATTAGGCATGTGCCACAGTACAGTTTGGTAAAAGGGAGTGGAATTGTACTGTATAGTCTGGTAAGATTGTAAGCTGCTGTGTCGCACCAAGGGCTAGCCTGTATCTCACACACACACAATTGGTCCTGTTCTTCAGGGTAATAACAGGTATAGCAAGGCAGAGTTACCTCTGCTCGCAGCAGGTAAATTGCGCAAATGATTTCTGGATACCATCGTAGGGTGCCGTGCTGTGCAACACAGGGGTCTCAGTCTCCAGGCTGAGTGTATGTACCGTATTTTTCGCCCTATAAGACACACTTTTTTCCCCAAAAAAGTGGGGTAAAAATAGTGCTGCGTCTTATGGGGCGAATGCGGCAAACACTGATACACCGCTGCGCTGCTGAACAGGGCAGCCGGCGTGTGTATCAAGGAGGAGGGGCTGGGGGCGGCAGTCTTGTTTGCTAATAATCGCGGGGCCCGGTGCAGTAACTGTATTCTACTACACCGGGCCCGCTGTAGTAATGTTATGGCAGTGATTAAAACTGTAATTTTCAGAACAGTAAATCCATGTTGTATTACCCGACCTAATGTACGATCATAGGCAGGAGGCCGAGCGGGCGGCGGCAGCGTAACTGACTACGTCACGTGCCTGCTCCGCCTGCTTCATTCATAAAGTGGGCGGAGCGGGCACGTGACGTTACGCTGCCGCCGCCCGCCCGGCCTCCTGCCTGTGATCGTACATTAGGTAGGGTAATACAACATGGATTTACTGTTCTGAAAATTATAGTTTTAATCACTGCCATAACATTACTACAGCGGGCCCGGTGTAGTATTATACAGTTACTGCACCGGGCCCGGCGGTCATTAGCAAACAAGATGCCGGACCCCCACCCCCTGTATTGGGGGTCATCACACCCACTGTATGGGGGCATCTGTGGATGGCACTGTATGGGGGCATCTGGGGATGGCACTGCTATGGGGGATCTGTGGATGACACATAGCATGTCATCCATAGATCCCCCATAGCAGTGCCATCCCCAGATGCCCCCATACAGTGCCACTCACAGATGCCCCCATACAGTGCCATCCCCAGATGCCCCCATACAGTGCCACCCACAGATGCCCCCATACAGTGCCACCCACAGATGCCCCCATACAGTGCCACCCACAGATGCCCCCATACAGTGCCACCCACAGATGCCCCCATACAGTGCCACCCACAGATGCCCTCATACAGTGCCACCCACAGATGCCCCCATACAGTGCCATCCCCAGATGCCCCATACAGTGCCATCCACAGATGCCTCCATACAGTGCCATCCACAGATTCCCCCATACAGTACCATCCCCAGCTTCCCCCATAACAGTGCGTCATCCCCAGATCCCCCATAACAGTGCCATCCCCAGATCCCCCATAACAGTGCGTCATAATAGTGTCATGCACAGAACACCGTTAGTAAAAAACCCACCAAAAGTACACCTTTTGGTTCAAAATATTTTTTTTCTTATTTTCCTCCTCAAAAACCTAGGTGCGTCTTATGTGCCGGTGCGTCTTATAGGGCGAAAAATACGGTAATCTGATTTTATATTCACTGCATTTGGGAGTGTGTTTGATATCCCGTGACAGTAAAACAAAGTTTGTTCTACAAGAGCTTGTGTCAGAGTAGTTTTCCTTGTTCGTGAATTCGCTGTATCCTGGGGAGCCCACCCGGTACACGGCTTACAACTTGGCAGAGTCGGCAGGATACAGCGACCGTTGTGGATGGGAACGCAGCGGGAGAGCCTCCCCCGACGCCAATGGCACCAGATCAGGACACAGTTTATGGTGCGCCAGCACATGGCCAGCTTGCCCCCAACGCCATGCCCGCCCCATTAGGGTACATCCCTGTGGGGGCGCTGTTGCGTCATCTTCCAAAATATGACGGTAAAAAAATGACATTGCAGGACTGGACTGAAACGGTGGGGAACACAGTTAGAACGTGTAACCTGACCTCTGAGCTGCAGACAGAGGTTGCATTGGGGGCTCTAGAGGGTGATGTCAGATGGACAGTGATGGTACATAGTATAGTGGCTGTGCTTGGTATAGTGTGGCTGAGCTGCACCTAGGCCACTTGACCGATGAACGTGTCATCACTGGCCTAGGAAAAACTAAGAGAAGGCCACAACGCTACTGTGAGTGACGCTGCCTTCTCAAACAGCTGTTCAGCAAAGGTCCGGGTGTCACACTTCATTGATCACATACTGATGACCTATCCAGAGCTTATCAGTTATAAAATCTTGGGAAACCATTTTAAATGTTCTAGAGCTGCACGAGGGCATCAAGATCAGATACTGGTGACCTATCCTAAAAGGTAGGTCATCATCATCAGTTATAAAGTCTCAGAAAACCCCTTTAATATCTGAAACCCACTGCTGGTACTCAAAATAACTGAAATAGAAGCTCTCAGTCATTGAGGACATAGAAATTTCCGCCGGTTTAGAACATACTGTAGTAATGGCTAAATCTACGCTACATTATTCCTTTGCTCTGAAAACACACTTTCCCTGGAGGTTTCCACTCAATGCCCCCTTGACACCTGTGGACATATTGCTGCTTAACTGAAGGTCGTCAATTTTAACGCGCAGAGATTCCATTGAGGACTATCATCCTATTGACCTCTATGGATTATCCTAATAGTTTTCTACAAATCGTATCAAGTGAGATTGTATACAGTGAATGTACTCAACAATCAATGAGTCTCTTGATTTATGACTCGAATTCTCTGCTACAATGTATCCATTCACCCATATGCTTATTGTGGGGATTCAAGTTCAATTGTTAAATGAGTCCTAAAGCTGTATCTCATTGAGATGTAGAAAATTATTATACAACCCTTTAGTGTTTGTCATTCCGTAGAGTTGAGTAAAGTAGTAAAATAACCGGTTCTTCTGATGATTCATTAAACTGGCCACAAAATCAGAAAGGTCATTCTCATTATTAAAGTCTATCTCTGTAATGGAGACACCCCTTCGCTTGGTTTTCCTTCCTTTGAGGGATATCTGGCTTTCATTGTGTTGTAGACCCATAACTGGGGCTCCACATTTATTTTGCATATTCCTGTTTCCCAGGGAACTTTGCACTTCGGATTTCTGTGTTGAGACTCTTAAGTGAGGCTCCGCGGTGTTTTTTGTAGCTGGTCTCCCTGAGATCAGCTATTGTTGTGTTAAAGTCTATCTTAACAGAGACTTTCTGGCAGTTTTTGTTCTTAAAAACTTTCCTGTTTTGAAAATCACTCATTGTGGGTCACAATTTGAAAAACCTATGCATTTTGAGCATAATGTGGCATACCTGGTGAGCTGATATACCAAACACAGCCACTGTACAATGTACGATGCTGTGCTTGGTGAGCAAAGAAAAGGCTGTGGCACTAGGATCAGTATCTTCTCAAACAGCTGATCGGCAGGGGTCCCAGGTGTCGGAACCCAACTGATCAGATACTAATAATCTATCTAGAGGTCATTAGTATAAAAATCTCAGAAAACCCCTTTAAGCATCCACAAATAGGAGTGCAACATTTCACCTTCTCTATACAATGCAACCATGGGCTGACCCCTCTAAATGACAGACTAAGTTCAGTTCTATACTCAGGCTGCTGTACTTACACTAAACAAATCCACAGTGTCCTTAGCAGCATATGAGTCTTTAGCAAACTTCCACAGTCTGCCCATAAAGTATTTCCAGGCATCTAAAGACCTATATCTCCTGAACAAGTTTTGTAGCTATGGAGTCTGAAAAACCTTTTAGACAGCTTATCTCCGCAGAGCTTCTGCAAGCACCTCCACTTAACACTGTTATTCTCCATAAGTATATTTTTTTGCTGGTTTAAAGTTTTCTCTAGACCTTTGCTTCTTCTGGCTGTTTCTGTGTAACTAGACACTGACTCCTGTCAGAACTAACTGACTCTTTCCTATGAGAAAAGTTATACAGGCCGACCTAGCAACTGGTTGATATGGCCTATTAAGTCTTTTACATCATGAATCTATGCATATCCAGTAAACCACATTTTAAAACCCTGTAGCAGTGATCACTGCCTTAGCAATGGGACATTGTAGATCCCCTTCAGTAACACCACATGCTCCACACTCCCAACATGAATCTTAATTTACTGTTAGGTCTGGTGAAACCCTTTGCTCACTTATGTTCTTCTGTGAATGCCACATGAACACGGAACAAGGTACATGTGACATATGGCAAGTCTTGCTGAAAGAAACAATTTGCATTCTAGTTAACTGTGCATAGAATTGCTTGAAGATGTCCATGTGCATGGCTTTGTCCATATTTTCATTGAAGAATACTGGACCTACGATTCACATACCCATAGCCGTGCACAAAACACCAATTTTTGGATCATAAAATGTCTGTTCGTGTGAGCTTTCTGTGGCCACAGATCCTTTGTTACACCATTTAATAATTAGACCCTTCTCCTACCTGGTAGACCTGGCTGCTGGAGTAGCGCTGATCCATCCTCCACCATGTTTGTCGAGGCCTGCCTTCTTTTGTGCCTGTAGGGTGCATTCACACGCCCCCTAAAGCTTTTAAATGGCCAGCATGTGTGTACCCTAATCTTCCCCAGCCAATGACCGACTTCTGACTGACTTTTGTATTTGACCCTTTGCTTCTTGACCTGACCTCTGCCTGATCTCTATACTGACCCTGAGCTGCCCACTCTGGCACTGTTTATTACACTGTTTATTACATTTTACAAAATCTTCCTGCTCTGACCTTGGCCTGTTCCTGCCTACAATTTTGCCTTATCCTTGCACTGGTGTTTCTATACCCCTGTGGGTTAGCAGTCACTTGAACAGAGATTTCTCCAAGAGGTAGCAGCCTGGTGATTCCCCTGCAGATTCCTGTACATGCTTTAAAGGGTAAAGACCATGGTGTTTCTATACCCCTGTGGGTTAGCAGTCACTTGAACAGAGATTTCTCCAAGAGGTAGCAGCCTGGTGATTCCCCTGCAGATTCCTGTACATGCTTTAAAGGGTAAAGACCATGGGGGCTACTTATATAATGCCTTTATTAGTAGCCTTAAGCCAAATCTGTTAAAGGCACTCAGCAGATCCACATCCATTTTGTAACAAGTACAATGGATATAAAAAGACTACACACCCCTGTTAAAATGTCAGGTTTCTGTGATATAAAAAAATGAGAGAGATAGATAAAGATAAAGAAAGATAAATCATTTCGGAACTTTTTCCACCTTTAATGTGACCTATAAACTGTACAACTCAATTGAAAAACAAACTGAAATCTTTTAGGTAGAGGGAAGAAAAAATATATTAATAAAATAATTTGGTTGCATAAGTGTGCACACCCTTAAACTAATACTTTGTTGAAGCACCTTTTCATTTTATTACAGCACTCAGTCTTTTTGGGTATGAGTCTATCAGCATAGCACATTTTGACTTGGCAAGATTTGCCCACTCTTCCTTGCAAAAACACTCCAAATCTGTCAGATTGCGAGGGCATCTACTGTGCACAGCCCTCTTCAGATCAACCCACAGATTTTTAATCAGATTCAGGTCTGGGCTCTGGCTGGGCCATTCCAAAACTTTAATCTTCTTCTGGTAAAGCCATTCCTTGATTTGGATGTATGCTTTGGGTCGTTGTCATGGTGAAAGATGAAGTTCCTCTTCATGTTCAGATTTCTAGCAGAAGCCTGAAGGTTTTGTGCCAATATTGACTGGTGTTTGGAACTGTTCATAATTCCCTCTATGTTAACTAAGGCCCCAGTTCCAGCTGAATAAAAACAGCCCCAAAGCATGATGCTGCCACAACCATGCTTCACTGTGGGGATGGTGTTCTTTTGGTGATGTGCAGTGTTGTTTTTGTGCCAAACATATCATTTGGAATTATGGCCAAAAAGTTCAACCTTGGTTTCATCAGACCATAACACCTTTTCCCACATGCTTTTGGGAGACTTCAGATGTGTTTTTGCAAAATGTAGCCTGGCTTGGATGTTTTTCTTGGTAAGAAAAGGCTTTCATCTTGCCACTCTACCCCATAGCCCAAACGTATGAAGAATACGGGAGATTGTTGTCACATGTACCACACGGCCAGTACTTGCCAAATATTCCTGCAGCTCCTTTAATGTTGCTGTAGGCCTCTTGGTCGCCTCCCAGACCAGTTTTCCTCTCGTCTTTTCATCAATTTTGGAGGGACGTCCAGTTCTTGGTAATGTCACTGTTGTGCCATATTTTCTCCACTTGATGATGACGGTCTTCACCGCGTTCCCGTGGTATATCTAATGCCTTGGAAATTCTCTTGTACCCTTCTCCTGACTGATACCTTTTAACAATGAGATCCCTCTGAGGCTTTGGAAGATCTCTGTGGACCATGGATTTTGCTGTGGGATGCGACTAAGAAAATTTCAGGAAAGACCAACTAGAGCAGCTGAACTTTATTTGGGGTTAATCAGAGGCACTGTAAATGATGGCAGGTGTATGCTAACTGCTACTTAACATGATTTTGATTGTGATTGCTTAATTCTGAACACAGCTACAACCACATTATTTTAGTTTTTTGTTTTGTTTTCTTCCCTCTACCTAAAAGATTTCAGTTTGTTTTTCAATTGAGTGGTACAGTTTATAGGTCACATTAAAGGTGGAAAAAGTTCTGAAATTTATCTTTGTCTCATTTTTTTACAGCACAGAAACCTGACATTTTAACAGGGGTGTGTAGACTTTTTATATCCACTGTATAAACATCACTGCATTACTACCTGGCAGACAGAATTTCATTAACTATTTCTGAATTTTAGGGGGGGTCCCTCTTTTTTTTTTTTTTTCAGGACAATCATTTATTAAGCCATATATTTTATGGAGCTTCTCACTCATCTGGGACTTAGTGTTTATTTTCATCACAGCTTTATAAATCCATTATAAATTGAGCCAGCAATCTGTATTGCATGATTCAGCTTTCCAGTGCAATATGTTGGAGAATCATGGGAATAAGTGAAATTGCTTGTATAAAAACAAGTCATTTAACACATGGCTTTCAGATTGAGATATAAGAATCATAATGACCATAACCTTCAGCTAGGGCTTCAACCTAAGCCATCTGCTCCTTCCTAGGACATGTGTCTGATTCTATCTTATTATTATTCCTTCAGCTCAGAGACATAACTTGGGCATGACTACTACCACTCACATCCCTGCTTCTGCTGACACTGATGCTTTGGGACCATATGGTGCTATATTATCTTAATATCATTTTTGCACTATGTACTTTATTTTTGTTTTCTGGTGAATGCAGTTATGCCATTTATGTCACACACATGTTGTAGACACAGTACTTATTATTGTCTTGTTCCTTAAAGGGGTTGTCTCACTTCATCAAATGTCATTTTTTATGAAGAGGAAGTTAATACCAGGCACCTACTAATGTATTGTGATTGTCCATATTGCTTCCTTTGCTGGCTGGATTTACAATGTGCCGCCCCCCAGGGCCAATCCAGTTCCAGTGTTAGGAATACCGTTTGTGTCACGGTGCTCCTACCTGGATACAGTCACTCCCCAGGGTTAGGCCCTATAGCAACAAAAGAGTTGTAGTTGGTGGAGTAAGAGTCCAGACTTAGTGAAGTTTAATGGTTTTTACTTAGATAAATTTGCAATAAACTTGTGTCATTCAAGCAATACTTGATCTTTCTCTTGGCTCCAGCAGGCTAAGGGTAAAAAGGGTAAACTGGTAGGTAAACTTAAATACTTTCTCTGCTGTGCTAATCTCTGGCTTTAGTCTAGTTACTGGACTTTCTAGCAGTTCTGGTACCGTTGAGTGGGGGGCCTTTGGTTGTTGACCCCCTACTAATACTTCATCTATGAACTGCAAGGAGTCAGGGTGCTTTACAAGCTGCTCCCCTCACTGCCCAATGTCTGGTGCTTTGAACTCTAAAATTCAACTTAGAGATTCTGAAGTTAATTCCTTCAGTGCCCTAGAGTACCAGGGATTCTAACATTAAGCCTCTTTACTGTTGTAGTGGCAAAAAATGGCGCAGTTGCCATGACTTGCAACTTTTTTACACCACAAAACTGACATATCTGAATTGATAAATGTTCCCCTTAAAGTCTTAGGCTACTGCAAAGGGACAGATGCTGCTTTGCAGTGAACTCATTTTTAACAGTATTTTTACACTTATCTATCTCCTACAGCTTTATCATGTTTTGCTAAGAAAGATATGGTATGAAATTTATCGGCCTTGAATTTTGTTCAGAATAATGGGGTTTCTCACCTCAGACGTGGGGGCATATCACTAGGATATGCCTCCACGTCTGATAGGTGCTAGTCCCAGAGGTGGAGCCTGTACCTATTTTTAGAATAGAAGCCCGCAAACGAAGGAGGGCGCACTGCTCACGCGTGGCCTCCATCTGTTCATTCCTATTGGAGCACCGAAAATAGCCGAGCGGCGCGCTTGGCTATTTTCAACAGTCCCATTGAAATGAATGGGAAATGCACCATGCAAGACCGCCCACCACTCCATTCACTTCTATAGGGCTGATTGAAATAGCCAATGGGAGCTCCCATAGGAATGAATGGAGGGCGGCCGCACATGTGCAGTGCACCCTCCTCACTTTCCGGGCTCCCAGCGATATGCCCCCAAAGGTCAGACAACCCCTTTGAGAAAATATCTATTTTAATTATTGTATAAGGGTCTGTTGGTAGCTTACATATTGTACGCAATGTTTCAAGATTTTTGCCTAAAGTTTTTTTTTGGGAGTTTTATACTGATGACCTATCCTTTGGATAGCTCATCAGTATCTGATCGGTAGCGGTTCGACACCCGGGACCCCGCCGATCAGCTGTTTGAAAAGTCCCGAGGCCTTCTCACAGCTTTTCCTAGGCCATTTCAAATCGCGTTCATCGGTCATGGTGGGGCCTAAGAGAAGCTCAGCCTCATAGAAGTTAATGGGGCTCTGCGTAATACAAAGCACATGACAGCCACTATACAATGTATGGTGGTGTTCTTGGTAAGCTGCAAGAAGGCCGCCGGGCTCACAGGAGTGCCGGTGTCTTCTCAAACAGCTGATCAGCGGGGGTCCTGGGTGTGGGACCTCCACAAATCAGATACTGATGACTTGAGGATAGGTCATCAGTATTAAAATCTTGGAAAACCATTTTAATGTCAATGAACTGAAACCTTCTTCAGAGGCTACCAAACTGTTATCATTGTCTATTAGACAGCTGTAAAAGACAGTGCTGTGATACACTGTTACAAGGGACATTCACACAACCGTATCCGTTTTGCAGCCCACCCGTGCATACCAGACATGTGTGTATCAGCACGTCCCACCCCTTGTTAGAAATGCCTAACCTTGTCTGCAAAATGGACAAGAATCGGACATGTTCTATCTCTAGTACCCCAGAGCTCGGGTGTGGTGATAGAGGTATCTAGATAGCAAAATTATTGTTAGGAGTAGGCCTACCATCCCTTTACATTCCGGAATTGGGTCATAACCTCATCCATGTTCCCTTCCCAAAGCCAGGTCAGGAGATTGTAGCCATAAAATCATTAAGAAGGAACCACTTCACAGAGACCCCATCATAAAATGTGACGATAGAATTCAGACAGCACTCCCATGAGTTTCATATGCTTAGTGTAATTTATTGAATTTCAGCCGGACATAGTGACTCATAAGCAACGTTTCGGGCTGAGTAATGAGCCCTTCGTCAGGCGTGGATGTGTCAGGTCTGGCATGTGTCCGGCGCATGCCGAAGGGCTCATTACCCAGCCCGAAACGTTGCTTATGAGTCACTATGTCCGGCTGAAATTCAATAAATTACACTAAGCATCTGAAACTCATGGGAGTGCTGTCTGAATTCTATTGAATGTTCAAAGTTTGTGTGGTGGAGCACAGAACATAAAACTTGACGTGCACCCAACCAGCTAGATTGTGAGAGAGTGCTGTGATCTTCTTTGTTAAAACTATAAAATGTGAGGATGTCATCTTATACAGACCAGAACCCATAGAGGGGTCAGGAAAAGGCTAGGGTCTTTTCCAGCCGGGGTCACACATGAAACCCCTATCTTGCGATATACATCGAAGAAAAACATGGCCTAATCTTTATTTGGGCCACGTGCTTCCTACTGAGAAGTCAGGCCAGGTATATGCTTCCATGGTATCAAAATTAAATAGACCCCAGCTCAGTAACTGGGAGCAATTAGATAACTCCAGCTATCCTTCCATTAGCTCTGCCATATTTGGGGATCACTAGCTTGATAGACTGAATGATATTTCTGCTTCCTCAGCAACTAGACTTAACCATCGCGTAACGTATTAAGTTCTGTTTTTATCCCTTTTATTTTCCAAACTGTTATTTTGCATGTATATGTCTGTGTATTTTATGTTGTATTTTCTATGATAACCCCATTGTTTGTACACACTGTCCTTTTTTTATATTAAAACTTCACTTTAATAAGAGCATTCTTGTGTTCTAATGATTCCATGACCTTTAGAAGAAGCGTTACCTAGATTGATTTATTAACCCTGTGAATGCTAGCAGCTGTAGAGAGTACTTAGGTGTTATTTAATGCAAAGGTGTCTTGTCAGCCTGATACGACGAGTGGTGGCAGCTAAGATTGATTATTTTTGGATGATGGAGTGCTAACAGAGGAAGGTCCAGTGTGACCCTGCAGGCTCCCATCCTGAATCTAAGTCCATGATCCTGACAAGCGGTACTCCAAGCGTTTTTTTGTTTTGCATTGTATTTCACTGTTTGTTTCTTGGCTATCACTACCAGCAAGGAAGATATGACAAAGGTTGACCACCCTGTTGCTCACTTCTTGGAAGGAGTGGGCTGCTCCTGCTCCCTGCCAAGAAGAGGAGTTGCTCTGTAGCTACAGTGTGGAGAGGAGCCAGCCTGCCTTGCTCCTACTCCTCTTATAGATTACTTTGGAGAGAACCGTTATCAAATCGCCTCAAGTCAACCCTTGAAAGGATAACAGACAGCAGAGTGACCTGCTATATCTAGCTTTTACAAACACTGCTGTCAAGTGAAGGAAAACAGGCCAAAGACACCCTCATCACCAAACTACCAGTAGGCCAGTATCATCTAAGAGCTGAATCACCATCAACCAACCTGCCTCAATATCCTTGCTGGTGCCAGAAGAGAACTGCACTAATGCCTGCTGCTACCGTTTGGATTCTCAAGTTCTACATTGCACCTAATAAAAGGACTTTGTTACGCCTGGCAACTACTACTCCCATCCTCTACACCGGACTTGCTACATAATTATTATAATTTTTTTTTGTGGGGCCGTGAAAACTGAATGGGTCCGCATCGGATGCGCAAAAAAATGTAGATAGGACTTCGGACAAAATGCAGTCGTATGGGTTTTTCGTATCATTTTAGTCCACAATTATGCTTTCAATTCTTCACCATTTTCCATTTCTATCCTTGCTGTCAGTGAATGGATATATTCTTAACATCCAAAGTATCAAAAGCTAATCCTAAGGGGACATCCCTTAGGATTAGCTTTTGAGCCTTTGGATGTCAAGAACATATCCATTCACTAACAGCAAGGATAGATATGGAAAATGGGGAAGAACTGAAAGCATAATTGTGGACTAAAATGATACAAAAAACCCTTTCAGTTAATATTGTAATTGGTGCTTCGGGAGTAACGGGTGCAGTTCCTGGCAGAGGACATGGCCTGGTGGGTGATTTCTGGCTGCGATTGTGCGGAGGGGATTAACAGCGCGCCGGTCTCTCTGCTGTGTCGGATGACTGCCACTTCATCCCCCAGAACAAGAGGTTAGGCTCCTGAAGAGAGGTAATTGCCGTCAGCACTAGAGCAGCGTGAAGCGGTCACTGAAGTGCGCATTAGCCGCTCCCTCATTAGCATACGCTCGGTGAACTCATCATGCTGCCAAAACAAAAGCTACCGGAGGGCAACGGACAGCTGGTATTAACCCTTTCAAGTGTTTTTCCTTTTTTCATCTTGTTTTAAAGCAATTACCGTTTGGATTATCAGAAGGTACATTTTTAATTGCATATTCTGCATCACTTTACAGACATTATCCTCACTCGCTGTGCCCCGTGGAGCTCACAATCTAAATTACCCATCTTTTAAGCGTGGGAGGAAACCAACGTAAACATGAGAACATACAAACTCCATGCAGATGTCGTCCTTGGTTGGATTCGTACCTACTGTAGGACCCCAGTGCTGACCACCCTGCTGCCCACTATTATGGGATACAGCCTCTTTTAGCTGCAATACTTGTGTGTTCTAGTCATGCAGGGGTTACACAGATATCAGGTCATGTCCTTTCCCTTCTTCTGCTTTTGGGTGGATGAACGGGAATTTTGTGACATAAAAAATGACAACACATGGACTTGGCAGAGTGATGTTGACAGCTTGCACAGAAGAGATGATCTACGTCTTTTATGTATCATTTTTAGACATGTACTTCTTAAAATATCTACGTCTTCTATCTATGTCGGTCTATCTAGTGGCTGGCAAGGGCTTGTTCTCATCACCGCTAGTTATTTCCGTTGTTCTATTAGAGGAGCACAACAATGAAAATAGCAGAATGTAGAATCTGGCACACAACTGAACCAAACAGTGCAGAACCGACCCCATTGACTTTAATAGGTTCCGGTTGGTATCTGTCCAAGATTCTGCTCTTTTAGTGGAAAGAAAACTCCTGCATACAGGACTTTTTATCCACTTTTATGAAGGAATTTGCGACCGAGGCCACCAACGAAGCGAACAAGACCTAACGGTGATAGGCCGTTACCAATAAATCACTGTAATCATTGATCTGTTTATGGGGAAATATGAGACTACAAAGATGATGGTCCCCATTTACTAAAGTGTTTGCAACTAGATTTTTGCATAACGTACCAAAATGTGGTGCAATTTGGAACATCTGGGGGTAGAGGAATGATCTGCACCTAGCCTGACAAGGGCCGTAGCTTACCAGGAAAGGCGTATGTCTTCATCAGAAAGGGGTGCTGCCTAATAAACTGCATTTTGTGCCAAAGATGTACCAGAACTGTGCCATAAAATTCTGAATTCTCAAACTTAGCCGACCAATCCTTAGACTAGCTTTTCGGCTACGCAGTTAAAATTTTTATGGAATGTATATAGTTTAATTCATTGACCAATTTCATATGCAGTATTTCTATATTTGGATATATGCTCCCATCTAGTGGCTGTTTTTGGTAATGCATTTGTTTTTCTTGTTCTTTTCTTTTATATCTGTGACTCACTTCCTTTCAATGCTCCCCCCTTCTTCTGTGTACTTCACTTCCTGTATCTTCCATGCTGCTTCAGCCACATGTACAGGGACACATGTATTCTCATTGACGCTAATCAAAGCATCATCTTTTGACCGCACAATACCGGAATCCGTCTGTTTTGCCATACCCCGTTGTCTGACTTACAGAATAAAGCAACTTACACAGATAAACACGGTGTTGGTGAGTTCAAGCTATCTGATAAGGATTGTCCGCAGTTATTATATCTGCTTATACAGGCCAGGCATAGAGGTCTCACTGGGGATAAATCGCTATTACAACAATCGGAGTCAGAATAGTAAAAAGATGCATAGGATTCCTACAGCCTGCTGTGTATGTGTGTGTGTGCCTAATCTGCAATCAAGCTCAGTGCTATCCGCCATCTTGTGAAATCACATGGTTGCACAAGCTTACTGCACTTCAAGTGAAAGTTTAAAGCTGTTTCTCTACATTTAACTGTGTCACCTCACCTGTCTAAGCTGCTGTTCGTCTTCTTAAAGAGACAGTACCATTTTTTGTAAAACCGTAAAAAATGTCTAGACAAGGCTCTGATTGCTATTTTATGGCTGAATCAATGCAGATACATCATGCCTCTGAACCGGTACAGGGAGCAGATTCTGCAGATATTACCAAACAGAGTGTAAGACCCAAACGTACAATAAAACCAACACAGAAAACTATGAAGCCACTAGAGATGAGTTCTCCAGCAATCTGTCAGACCTCTGGGATAGAACCTCGCACTGCATGTCAGTTTTGTCACACTCTAATGACTAACCAGCTGAAATAAGGCACTCTATAAATCGCCTATTTGCTATGTATGTATGCTGCCAGCAGCTGTCTGCAAAATACTCAGATTTCTTGCAGGACTCTATTATAGAGGATTATTCAGCAGAACTCACCAGGACTGATGCACTGAACCAACAAAGGGATCTCACAGTGCAAAATGCTAAGTTTAAGGTAGAACTCTGCATTACTCAACTGCAGGAGACCAGATCTCACAGATCCAATTCAACCAAACACACTGCACTTTCTTCCAGATCCTCTCGCTCCAGAAGGTCAACATTAAGCGACAAGCTAATAGAGGCCCACGCTGATGCCAAAAAAAAAAGGGTGCAAAGCTCTTTTACCAGAAAGGAAGCAGAGGTGGAAGCACACAAGGCAGCTAGCCATGCTGAGATGGTAACTGCTGCTCAACAAGCAGAGGCAAGATTCACAAACAAAGATTCTGCAAATGGAAGGGGAGGAAGCAGCTTCCCTAGCAAGGCTGAAAGTCCTTGAACAAGCAATGGGACAAAGTACTAAGTCAGACTGCCTTATCCCAGCAGAACTGGAAGATCCAGCTGAACGCACCAGTGAATATGTTCTAAAGCATAACATCTGCAAAGATACAGAGTCATCTCCTGTACCTCCTACTAACAACACTGTTCTGACTCTCAACGTAGAGACTTCTCAGCTCTATATGCCTGAGCCTCTTCAAGTCTACAACGCAAGTACATCTATGCAGCAAACCACATCAACTCATGCCAACAACAAGGTGACTTCCAGTGATAAGCCACAGCTCAAGCCACAGCCAGCACAAGCCTTAGAGACTACACCACAGTTAAACGCTCATGCAACATCATTTTACCCTGGTAAACCTCATCCTACATCACCAGAGAACTTTCACACCCAAGAGGTTCCACAAGTTACTTTGACACCAAGAAGTGAGAGACCAGACATGAATGACTTTGCCAGATACATGGTACGCCGTGAGCTCATTAACACCAGCCTCTCAAGGTTTGACGACTGTCCAGAGAGCTACAGGGCCTGGAGATCAACCTTCAAGGCTACTATTGCTGATCTCAACCTTACTACTAAGGAAGAACTTGATTTACTCATAAAGTGGCTGGGACCAGAATCTGCAGGTCGTGTTAAAAGACTCAGAACAGTACATGTTGACCACCCAGATGCAGGTCTTGTTGCTGCATGGGCAAGACTTGAGCAAGACCTATGGTAGCTCTGAAGCCATAGAAAGCGCTCTATTCAAGAGACTGCAAAACTTCCTAAAAATAGGAAACAAAGATTATCGCAAGCTCCAAGATCTAGGTGACTCCCTCATGGAGCTAGAGTTGGCAAAGACTGACCCACATCTACCTGGACTAAGCTTCCAGGACACCGCTCATGGTGTCAACCCAGTGATGTCTAAACTGTCATACGGCCTAAAAGAGAAATGGGCACAACAGGGCTCAAGATACAAAAGAGACTATAACGTATCCTTTCCTCCATTCCCATACTTCTGCAGGTTCATTAGTGATCAAGCCGGGATGAGAAACAATTTCAGCTTCAGTGAACCCAACCTGCCTGCTTCATCCTCACCATCATCAAGGTATGATAACACAGCAGTTAAACGTAGAGACTTAAATAGAGCAATATCTGTTAAAAGGACAAACATCTCACCCACACAACCTCACCTACTGATCAGGGCATTGTGGATGACAGAGATAAAGACCCTAATCATCAGTGTCCTATTCACAAGAAGCCTCACCAACTTAAGAAATGTTGTGGGCTTAGAGCAAAGACTTTACTAGAGCGAAGGGAGATTCTCCAGAAACTTGGAATATGCTCCAAGTGTTGTGCTACTTATAGCCATTTTGCTAAAGACTGTAAAGTTGTCATCAAGTGCACAGAATGCGGTAGCGACAGACATGCTACAGCCATGCATCCTACTCTACTTCCAGACTACCCATAGCAGCTACCGAACCTCCACTCCTGTCTCAAATCATGATGCGGAGCAACAAGGTCATGCTCCAACCAAAGATAAGGTCTCTTCTTCTTGTACAGAAGTCTGCGAAGCAGGCAAGGACCACAAATGCTGTGCCAAGATATGCCTAGTTAAGATATACCCAAAGAGTCATCCTAAGAAGTCTGCTAGGATGCCAAAATAGATGAACAGAGCAACAGATCCCTGGTTAAGCCTAAAATCTTTGAGATCTTTGGCATAGAGGGTCATGCCACACCATATACTCTCAGAACCTGTTCTGGTCATATAGAGACCTTTGGCAGAAGGGTTGATAGGTTCATGGTCTCTCATATCAACCAGGGAGAGGGCATACCCCTACCAAAGTTAGTCGAGTGCGACCAGATACCAGACGAAAGGGACGAGATTCCCACTCCAGAAGCTGCATATCACCATCCTCACTTAAAGAGGACCTTTCACCAATATAATACCCCCAAAATAACCCTCCTACCGGATAGTGCGTCATCCACTGATGTTCCCCATTTTTTTTTTTTAACCCCTTTAGGACACATGACGTACCGGTACGTCATGAGTAGTTCCGATCACTGCTGCTCAGCTGGCAGTGATCGGAACAAGGTACCTGCTGAAATCATTCAGCAGGTACCTTGTTACAATGCCCAGGAGGGTCCTGTGACCCCCCGTATGGGCGATCGCTGCAAACCGAAGGTCAATTCAGTTAATGCCCCCAAAGTGTTCATCTTTAACCCCCCCTGCAGCCCCCAATCATATTGTGGCTGCGGGGGTGCAGGGGGGGGTGGTTGCGGGCGGCAGGAGGCGGTGTGGGAGGCGGGCGGTGCGGCGGGCGGGATCGCGAATGCGATCCCCCGCCTGCCTCCTCTGTAATGTTTCCCTGGTGTCTAGTGGATCTATCAGAGTGTCAGCACATTGCTGACACTGTGATAGAAACGGCTGGCATCTGTGCTTGATCAGATGCCAGCCGTTTAACCCCTTCTATACCGCGGTGCGTACATCCCGCGGTATAGAAGGGTTAACAGGGAGGGAGCTCCCTCCCTCTCCCATCGGGGGGCTGCTGTGCCTTTGCAGCCCCCCAAGAGGATGGGATCACAGAGGGAGGGGGCTCCACACCCTCCCCATCCATCACCCGCTGCTTTCTTATGGCAGCGGGTGATGGTTGCCATGGAGACAGGACGCTTTCAGAAGCGTCCTGCTCTCCATGGTGCTGAAAGTCTGAATAGACCTGACAAAGGTCTATTCAGACTTTGTAAAGTACAAAATACAGCACATTGCACTATATAGTGTACTATACTGTATTATACAGACACTAGATCCACTGGATCTTTCAGAACCAAGCGGGTCTGGGTCAAAAAAAAATGTAAAAAAGGGTAAAAAAATTAAAAATGAAAAAAACACATATCACTGAATAAAAAAAATAAAATAAATACACTACACATATTAGGTATCGCCGCGTCCGTAAAAACCTGCTCTATAAAAATATCACATGACTGAACTCCTCAGGTGAACGCCATAAAAAAACAACCCCAAAAATTGTGTAAATAAGCCATTTTTTGGCACCTTACATCACTAAAAGTGTAATACAAAGCGATCAAAAAGGCATTTGCCTCCCAAAATAGTACCAATCAAACCGGCATCTCATCCCACAAAAAATGAGCCCCTACCTAAAACAATTGGCCAAAAAATATAAAAACTATGCCTCTCAGACTAAAACATGATTTTTTTTTGTTTCAAAAATGCTTTTTAGTGTTAAATGTAAAAAAAAAAAAAACTAAAAAGTAGACATATTGGGTATCTCCACATCCGTAAGAATCTGCTCTATAAAAATATCACATGACCTAACCCTTCAAGTAACCACTGTAAAAAAAAATTAATAAAAACTTTGTAAAAAAAAGCCATTTTTTGCCACCTTACATCACAAAAAGTGTAATAGCAAGCGATCAAAAAGTCATATGACCCCCCAAATAGTGCCAATCTAACCGTCACCTCATCCCGCAAAAATTATACCCAACCTGAGACAATTGCCTAAAAACTGAAAAATATATGGCTCTCAGACTATGGAGACACTAAAACATGTTTTTTTTTTTTTATTCTAAAAGGATATTATTGTGTAAAACCAAAATAAATAAAAAAAGGTATACATATTAGGTATCGCGGCGTCCGTGAGGACCTGCTCTATAAAAATATAACATGACCTAACCCCTCAGAGGAACGCCGTATAAAAAATAAAAGCCATTTTTTTGTCACCTTACATCACAAAAAGTGTAATAGTAAGCGATCAAAAAGTCATATGCACCCCAAGAAAGTACCATTCAAACCGCCATCTCATCCTGCAAAAAATGAGCCCCTACATAGGACAATCGCATAAAAAAAATATATATATATGGCTCTCAAACTATGGAGACACTAAAACATGATTTTTTTTTGTTTTAAAAAATATTATTGTGTAAAACTTATATAAATAAATAAAAAGTATACATATTATGTATCGCCGCGTCCGTCACAACCTGATCTATAAAAATAACACATGACCTAACCCCTCAGCTGAACACAGCAAAAAAATAAAATAAAAATACGGTCTCAAAAGCCATTTTTGTCACCTTACATCACAAAAAGTGTAATAGCAAGCGACCAAAATGTCATATGCACCCCAAGATTGTGCCAATCAAACCGCCATCTCATCCCGCAAAAAATGAGCCCCTACATAAGACAGTCGCCCAAAAAAAAAAAAAAACTATGGCTTTCAGAATGTGGAGACACTAAAAAATAATTTTTTTCAAAAATGCTTTATTATGTAAAACTGAAACAAAAACCCCCAAAAAGTAGTCATATTTGGTATTGTTGCGTCCGTAACAACCTGCTCTATACAAATAGCACACAATCTAACCTGTCAGTTCAACGATGTAAATAACAAAAAATAAAAACGGTCCCAAAACAGCTATTTTTTTGCTAATTTTCCATTTTAATCCATTTTTCCAGTAACAAAGCAAGGGTTAACAGCCAAACAAAACTCAATATTTATTGCCCTGATTCTCTTGTTTGCATAAACACCCCATATGTGGTCATAAACTGCTGTATGGCCAAACGGCAGGGAACGCCATATGGATTTTGGAATGCAGATTCTGCTGTACTGGTTTTTTTACACTATGTCCCATTTGAAGCCCCCCTGATGCATCCCTACAGTAGAAACTCCAAAAAAGTGACCCCATTTTGGAAACTACGGGATAAGATGTCAGTTTTATTGGTACTATTTTAGGCTAAATATGATTTTTGGTTGCTCTATATTACACTTTTTTTGAGACAAGGTAACAAAAAATAGAAATTCTGAAATGTCATCTCCATTTGCCAATAACTCTTGTGGAACACTTAAAGGGTTAACAAAGTTTGTAAAACTGGTTTCGAATACCTTGAGGGGTGTAGTTTCTTAGATGGAGTCACTTTTGTGGAGTTTCTACTCTAGGGGTGCATCAGGGGGCTTCAAATGGGACATGGTGTCAAAAATCCAGTCCAGCAAAATCTGCCTTCCAAAAACCATATGGCGTTCCTTTCCTTCTGCCCCCTGCAGTTTGGCCATACAGCAGTTTATGACCACATATTGGGTGTTCGTGCAAACTGCAGAATCGGGGGAATAAATATTAAGTTTTGTTTGGCTATTAACCCTTGCTTTGTTACTGGAAAAAATGGATTAAAATGGAAAATTTTACAAAAAATTGAAATTCTGAAATTTTATCTCCATTTGCCATTAACTCTTGTGGAAAACCTAAAGGGTTAATGATGTTTGTAAAATCAGTTTTGAATACCTTGAGGGGTGTAGTTTCTAGAATGGGGTCATTTTTGGGTGGTTTTATATTTGTGTAAGCCTCACAAAGTGACTTCAGACCTGAACTGGTCCCTAAAAAGTGGGTTTTTGAAAATTTCTGAAAAATTTCAAGATTTGCTTCTAAACTTCTAAGCCCTGTAACGTCCCCAAAAAATAAAATGGCATTCCCAAAATGATCGATACATGAAGTAGACATATGGGGAATGTAAATCAATAACTTTTTTTAGCGGTATTACTATGTATTATAGAAGTAGAGAAATTGAAACTTGGAAAATTGCAAATTTTTCAGAATTTTTGGTAAATTTGGTATTTTTTTATAAATAAAAATGAAATTTTTCGACTTCATTTTACCAGTGTCATGAAGTACAATATGTGACGAAAAAACAATCTCAGAATGGCCCGGATAAGAAAAAGCGTTTTAAAGTTATCACCACATAAAGTGACACTGGTCAGATTTTGAAAAAATGGCCTGGTCCTTAAGGTGAAATAGGGCCGTGTCCTTAAGGGGTTAAATCGACCCCCTAAGCCAGCACACACGCCCCCAACCAGGATGTTTAGCAACGCCCCGTACAAAAGTCCGCTTCATTTGCATATGAGGCGGCAGAAGAAACGGGGCGATTAGGAAGGAATTAGGGGGTCGATTTAAAAAAAGAAAAAAAGGCTTCTCTCTTACAAGGAACCTGTTAGGACAAGGCTGAAAGAGGGATGGACGTCCGTTCTCCAAGGTACTTGTGTAAAGAGAATTCACTGTGTTTGGCTTGTGAACATTTCCTAGGCAGACATCACCTATAATGATCCACCCTAGGTCAAGCTTCTGGGCATATGGAGAATTGTGAGGACCGTTTATTTGTTTTCTCAACTTGTGGGCTCTTATGATATTTCTTCCAAGCAGAAGTATTATTTGGGCTTCTGGGTCGAGTGCAGGTATGAGATGTGCTATGGATTTTAGATGTGCATGATGTAATGCTGCCTCAGGCGTAGGAATTTCTTCTCTATTGTTTGGCATCCGATTGCATTCGATCAAGGTAGGTAAAGGTAGGTAAAGGTAGGGATGCTTCACCATTCATGGATTCGATTTGGAAGCCAATAGCTCTTCTGCCTTTTTCTTCACTCACACCTGTGCAAGTTTTAAGTGAATATGGAGAGCAGTGTCCTTTAATGTTGAAGATATCAAAGAAAGTCGAATTAGCAAGAGATCTATTACTCTGATCATCAAGGATGGCATACAACCTTACTGCTTTCTCTTTATGACCGATGAGGTAAACAGTGACAAGACAGATCTTGGAGCAAGATTTGTTGCTAAGACCTTCTCCCCAGACTTTGGTGCACTGGGGTTTCACTTCAGGAGGTACTGTGTCTCTCTCCTCCCCGCTGTGCTCTACAGCCTGTTCTGAGGGTGTGAGAGTCCATGGAGCTGGCCCAGGCCATAAAGATATATTGTGCTCTTCACTACTGCATTCAGAGCATTTGGTGTTTACAGTACAGTCTTTTGCAAGATGAGACCTTGATGCACAATACCTGTAACAAATGTGGTTCTCCTTGAGGAAAGTTTTGCGATCCCTGAGAAGTTTTTCTCTAAATCCTCTGCATTTTAGCAATGAGTGTGGTTTCTTATGTAGAGGACATTCTCTGAATGGGTTTTTGTTTGAAATCTTTTTAGACTATGAGGTACTGTAGGTTTTGTTTGAGGGGTCTTTGGAAGATACACTGGTCTTGTGTACTGCAACAGGTGTACCTTTTATGTTATGGAGTAAGACAGGCCTACCTGATTTTGGGTAAGTGGTGTCAAACATCGAGAAGTTAAAGCTGGGATCATTCCTAGTCTTTGCTTGCTGGTGCACTAAGTCCACAAAGAATGAGAATGGAGGAAATGGGACATTGTGCTGTTGTTTGTACCTGGAGTATTGAGCAATCCACTTCTCTTGCAGACTATAAGGTAGTTTTTGTACTATCGGGTTTACACCACGTGCAGTATCTAAGAATGCCAGACCTTGTAAATCTCCTTCAGCTTTGGCAACTTGGAGCTCTGTCAGCAAGTCACTCAGTTCTCTCAGCTTCTGGGACCCTTTGTTCTAGATCTTGGAGAAATCCACAATTCTTTTGAAGAGTGCATTCTCTATCACTTCTGCTGAGCCATAACAGTCCTCAAGTCTTTCCCATATCACGTTTAACCCTGTGCTTGGGTAGTTAATATTAATGGCTCTAATCCGCTTTGCATGCTCTGCCGATTCATTTCCTAGCCACTTGACAAGAAGATCAATTTCCTCACATGCAGACAGATCTAGGTCTGTGATTGTATTTCTGAATGATGATCGCCATGACCTATAGCTTTCAGGCCTGTCATCAAACTTGGAGAGGCTCTTGGTTATTAACTCATGCCGGGCAAAGAATTTTAAAAAATCTGACATACCTGGATCTCTGATTGGTTGATTGTTGCTGTAGTAGTCACCGTCTATTTGTTCCTTCTTAAAGGATTTGAATGCAGGTTGTATTGAAGGCATTGAGGGCTGATGTCCTATGAAACTGTTGTCTCGTGCAAAGTAGGGTTTTTGGTGAACTGGGGTAACTTGTGTGAAAAGAGTCTGCTGGGGTTCTTCAGCAGGGGTTGACACTGCTCTTGGACTTGAATTTAGGCTGTCATCCGACATCATTACCTCTTTGAGCTGCAAGGGCCAAACTCCCAAACAATCGTGAACAGGCTCTATCCAGATTCAACTCACTTCAACGAACACTGAAGAACAGACCTGAGATGAAGGACCATTTTATCGCCTTTATGAAAAGGATCTTTGAAAATGATCACGTTGAACCAGCGCCACCACTTCAAAGACACGCTGAGTGCTGGTACCTGCCTTTCTTCGGAGTGTATCATCCGCGTAACACAAAACAAATCAGGATAGTATTTGACTCCAGTGCCAAGCATCAAGGTGTATCCCTAAACAATGTTTTCTCACTGGCCCGAATCTAAAACCAACAACCTTGTAGGCGTACTTATGAGATTTAGAGGAGAACCAGTTGCCATAACTGTGTATATTGAGCAAATGTTTCATTGCTTGATTTTACGCGTAGATCATAGGAACTTCCTAAGGTTTCTGTGGCACCGTAACAACAACATGGACAATGAGATTATTGAATACCACATAAAGGTGCATGTTTGCAGTAATAGTTGTTGCAACATACGGTTTAGGAAGGACTGCCCTTGATGGAGAAAAGGAGTATGGAGCGGATGCTCGACACTTCGTTGAAAGAGACTTTTATGTTGACGATGGACTTAAGTCTTTACCTACAGACGAAGAAGCCAAAGACCTGCTCTGAAGGACACAAGGTATGCTTTCTGAGGCTAACCTCAGACACAAGATTGCCTCCAATAGTGTTGTTGTTATGAAAGCCTTTCAACCTGACGATCATGCCACATGGTTTAAAGACTTAAATCTGGGAGTGGACATGCCACCTGTACAGAGAAGTCTGGGCCTACGGTGGGACTTATTAAAAGACACTTTTAGCTTTCAAGTCAGCTCTACAGACAAGCCATTTACCAAGCGTGGTGTTCTATCAGTCGTGAACAGCTTATACGATCCAATGGGATTTGTGGCTCCCATCACCATACAAGATAAAGCCTTACTTAGAAAGCTCTCAGAGTCTATTAAAGATTGGGACGCTCCACTGCCATCTAACAAGATTTCAAAGTGGGAGTCCTGGAAGCAATCTCTACACGCCTTAGATGGAATCCATATACCGCGCTGCTACACCCCAGCCTCTCTTGCTACAAGCCGAAGAAAAGAGCTTCACATCTACTCAGACTCATCTACTGAGGCCATAGCGGCTGTTGCCTACCTCAAGGTGAGAGACTCTTCTAATAAAACCCACATAGGGTGTCTGTTTGGGAAAGCTATGTTAGCACCTAAGCCTGAGCACACAATTCCTAGGCTTGAACTTTGTGGGACTGTGCTAGCTGTAGAAATAGCAGATTTCGTATTGCGCGAGCTAGACATTCAGATAGATGACACCAAATTCTAAACAGACAGTAAAGTTGTTCTGGGCTACATATACAACCAGACTAAATGTTTCTGTGTCTACGTCAGCAACCGTGTAGGAAGAATCAGGAAATCATCTAAACCTGAACAATGGCATTATGTCCCATCTGAAATTAATCCTGCAGATCATGCCACCAGGCCAGTGTCTGCAAGTGTCTTTGCAAACTGTTCCTGGTTAACAGGTCCTAAATTTCTGCTGGACCACACAGAAGAGCAAAGAACATTGCTAAAGGTGAAATGATCATAATACGCAGTGTACAACAGGATATCTTTGACTCTGAAATTAAATGTATCCGTGACAAGAGGGATATTCCAAAAAACAGTCCAATTGCTAACCTGAACCCATTCATTGACAATGATGACATGTTAAGAGTTGGTGGACATTTAAACAAGGCTGAATTGGGAGAACGAGAACAGAATCCTCTCATAATACCTGCTCGCCACCACATTACCACTCTGCTCATACGGCACTACCATGAAAGGGTTAAGCACCAAGGTAGACACTTCACAGAAGGTGCCATAAGAGCTGCAGGCCTTTGGATCATAGGAGCAAAAAGACAAATTACAGCTACACTGCGCACCTGTGTTCAGTGCCATAAACTAGAGGTAAACATCAGCAAAAGCAGTGGCGTAACTATAAATGACTGGGCCCCACAGCAAATTTTAAATTTTATAGATGTTCACTTCAATCCAAAAGTAAATTTCCAGCTTGAGGTTTCTGGAGATCTATGCCAAAAATGCACCGAAAATGGACAAAAACTACATGGACTGACATTTATTTTAATGGGAGATTCAATGCTGATTTTGCGCCAAGATAGGGTGTGCGGCTTCTATTTTCCACGCTTATTTCTGTAAAAAAAAAAGGAAGCGCTGCTTCCCATTTAAATGATTACAATGTTGTTTTGAGACTTATTTTGGAGCTGATTTTGCAGCAGAAACGCTCCAAAATCAGAGCCAAAAACCTCAGTGTAAACTGGCCCATAGGCTGTATTTGCCCCAGGTTTAGCGTATACACATTACTTATACATTACACAGTTGCCTCAGGCAGGCGTCATACAGGGTCTTTGATTCTGTAACATACATGTGTTTTTACTGGACCATGACGTATACGATACAAATGCACAGCACTCCTCGTTCTTGTATCCTGCACAATCCGGTAAAAAAAATGGATTTTTTTCTATTTTTTTTTACAATAAAACTCTATGGTGAACGGAAGTCACTGTCATGGCATCAGTATAAGGCCTCTTTCACACTTGCGGTCTGAGGATCCGGCAGGCACTTCCGTCCCGCCGGATCTATCAGAACGCAAGTCGCCTGAAAGCATTAGAAGACTAATCAGGATCCTGATCCGTCTTCGAAATGCTTTCAGGTTACTATGGCAGCCAGGACCCTATTAAAGTCCTGGTTGCCATAGTAGTAGTGGAGAGCGGGGGAGCGGTATACTTACAGTCCGTGCGGCTCCCGGGGCGCTCCAGAATGACATCAGAGTGCCCCATGCGCATGGATCACGTGATCCATGCGATCACGTGATTTATACATGTAGGGCGCCCTGACGTCACTCTGGAGCGCCCCGGGAGCCGCACGGATGGTAAGTATACTGCTCCCCCGCTCCCCACTACACTTTACCATGGCAACCAGGACTTTAGCATCCTGGCTGCCATGGTAACCATTGAGAAAAAGCTAAACGTTGGATCCGGCAATGCGCCGAAACGACGTTTATCTTAAGGCCGGATCCGGATTAATGCCTTTCAATGGGCATTAATTCCGGATCCGGCCTTGCGGCAAGTGTTCCGGATTTTTGGACGGAGCAAAAAGCGCAGCATGCTGCGGTATTTGCTGCGTCCAAAAAACGTTCCGGTCCTGAACTGAAGACATCCTGATGCATCCTGAACGGATTTCTCTCCATTCAGAATTCATGGGGATGATCCTGATCAGGATTTTTCCAGCATAGAGCGCCGAGGACGGAACTCTATGCCGGAAAAGAAAAACGCCAGTGTGAAAGGACCCTAAGGCATCTGAATACGTTTCTTTGTATACATTAAACGGATGTGAAAAACTTGATGTGAACCCAGCCTTAAATGTGGGACAAAAATGTGATGTGAACTAGCGGCACATTGTACAGTTGTTGAAAAACCCATACTGGCCTGCTCCCCGCCGCTCCATGATCTTCCAGTCCCCATTCTGTAAATGTTTGGCTGCATGGGGGTCAGATGACTGGCCTCATACTGGTGTGTCCCCAAGCAGCACACGGGTGCCCAGAGGACTGTGGTTTCAGATGGATAGGGGGGCTAGAGGACAGGGCATCAGATAAGCAGGGGGCCCGCAGGACTGGGGGGGCAGCAAAGAGCAGCAGATAAATGCTGCTGGGGGGGCTACATGAGATGCAGGACAGCTAGTGCTGGCAGGGATAAGCCTGGAATGTATGGGCTCCTGAGAGGGACAGGCACAGGCTCTTCTTTCTGCAGCACTTCCTGTCACTATTCAGTCTCCCCTCTCCCTCCTGTTACTACAGAGCAGTCTCTGGGCTGGGCTGTACTAATAGCAGAGGGAGGGGAGACAGGATCTCCCTGTAGCACACTGTACTGAGCCCTGGCTGCACTATTAAGCAGCCAGGCTCCTCTATTAATGGTCTGGGCTGATGGGCGGGGCTTAACTCATTGCTCTGCTCCGAGGACAGTCTAGAGCAGTGAAGTGAGTGTAGAGGGGGTTGTGGCCAGTCTGACTGTTTGCTACTGCTCCGGGCCCCTTGTCAGCCCAGGCCCCGAAGCAGCTGTCAACCCTGCTTCCCTGGTAGGTACGCCACTGAGCAACAGCTAATGTCAGTTTTGCCAGCTGACAGAGTAAGTACTGACCCACCTTTCTCTCATGTTGGATTGGATGTCTTTGGGGCAAATAGAAAACGATAGACACTGCTGTTCACTTGCATCAGTGTGCTTGCAGTACACATCGAAGTGATAGAATCTAAGGATGCCTCAAGCTTCATAACACTTTAAGATGATTTCTTGCCATCAGAGGACCAGTCAAGACACTGAGGTCTGACTGTCGAACAAATTTCGTTGGAGCCTGTCGAGAGTTACAACTCAACTCTAGGCCAATCCAAGACCTTTTAGCTGAAAAAGGCTGTACATGGATTTTCAATCCTGCTCATTCTTCCCACATGGGCGGCTCATGGAAGAGAATGATAGGCATCACATGAAAAATACTGGACTCTATGCCTATGGACTTGAATGCCACAAGACTTACCCACAAGATTCTAACCACCTTCTAAGCATGTGCCATAATCAACTCAAGACCACTTGTTCCAGTGTCTACAGATCCAGAGACCCCAACTATCCTTACCCCAGCTACCCTGCTTACCCAGAAGCTTGGGTCCGTTCCTGTTCCACCTGGAAACTTTAAAGACGGAAATCTGTGATATGATCAATGGAAGCGAGTACAACACCTTGCCAACCGCTTCTGGAATCGTTTGAAGATGGAGTATCTTTCCACTCTGCAAGGATGCAGGAAATGGCAATGACAGCACCCTAACATACAAGTTGGAAATCTCGTTCTGCTCAAGGACCAGCAAGCCGAAAGAATCGAGTGACCTATGGGACTTATTGTAAAGAGAGTTCCTAGTGATGACGGTAAGGTACGCAAGATGGAGGTGAAAGTTGCAAGACAAGGGACTGTAAAGACTTTCATCAGACGTATCACAGAACTTGTTCTGCTCTTGCCCTTTGGAGAATGAACTTGTTGCGTATGCTGCTTGACCCTACCTGAGACTTTAAGGAAGAAGTGTTTGAACTTTATTTGATATAACTTGAAGTCTTACGTTACAGTTGTTGCATTACATATGCCTGTTCTCTATTATGTCTTTCAGGTTTTCTGACATCAAGCAAGTTGCACTGTTGTTTATTGCATTTCTATACCTACCTTTATGGTTTAAATAGCGACATTTTCAATGCCAGACGGGGAGTGTGCTGCTACGCAGTTAAAATTTATATGGAATGTATATAGTTTAATTCATTGAACCATTTCATATGCAGTGTTTCTATAATTGGTCATATGCTCCCATCTAGTGGCTGTGTTTGGTTATGCACTTGTTTTTCTTGTTCTTTTCTTTTACATCTGTGACACACTTCCTTTCAATGCTCCACCCTTCTTCTGTGTATTTCACTTGTATCTTCCATGCTGCTTCAGCCACATGTACAGGTACACATGTATTCTCATGTACGCTAATCAAAGCATCATCTTTTGACCGCAAAATACCGGAATCCATCTGTTTTGTGGTACCCTGTTGTCTGACTTACAGAATAAAGTAACTTACATGGATAAACATGGTGTTGGTGAGTTCAAGCTATAATAAGGATTGTCCGCAGTGATTATATCTGCTTATACAGGCCAGGCATAGAGGTCTCACTGGGGATAAATTGCTATTACAACAATCGGAGTCAGAATACTAGCCATGCACCAAATTCATCATCTAGCCCAAGCCACTAATATATCTGGTGTAGGTGTAGACTGCTTGTAAAAATATTCTACATCTATACAATTAGTAATTCTCCCTACTTTATTCCCTGCTAACAAAATAAATAAATAAAATGAAGTACATGAATCTAGGTTGTGCAATACCTTTATCATTTCTGCTAGAAGTTACAGTAATTTATAAAGAAGGTCCATCTGGGTGTTACCAGTGGGGTTTGTGTCCCTTCATGGTTGGACACTATCCAATCAGTGCTGCCAGTGTCAGACTGTGCAGGTGTAAAGTGCAGGACGTGTGCAGGAAGCTGGAAGCGTTTTTTCCTTAAGATAGGATTTTATTGTAAAACTGGCAGTAAATAACAAATAACACAGACCAGAGGAAAGTAATGTTTGACAAATAAATCTGGCTTATCCCTGTCTTCATCCGCACCCCTGTGTGAGGGGAGTCTCTCTCTCCTTTATACCTAGTCTCTCAGGGTTTTCAATAATCAGACATTTACCCAGTCTTCAGCCGCACGCCTGTGTAAGGGGAGTCTCCCTCTCCCTCACATGTATTCTCTCAGGGTTTTTAATAATCAGACATTTACCCTGTCTTCAGCTGCATGCCTGTGTAAGGGGAGTCTCCCTCTCCGTCACATGTATTCTCTCAGGGTTTACAATGAACAATGTCTCTTAAACAACTAGGACAATAGTTGATTCTGAAATGGCAGTGTGTCTAACAAACATGAACAACATAGACCATATTTTTCGCCTGATAAGACGCACCTAGGTTTTATGGGAGGACAATAAGAATAAAAACATATTTTTCATTAGACCTCAGATCAGACCACCAATCAGACCCCCAATGTTAATCAGACCTCAGCTCACAGCCCCATTTAGACCCCCAAGGTTAATAAGACCCCAATAAGGCTACTTTCACTCCCTCATAGATCTGCAAAAACACTTCTGTTACCATAATTCCACCACATGCATCCATCATGAACAGATCCAGTTGTATTATGTCTTATATAGCCATGACGGATCCGTCATGAACACTATTAAAAGTCAATGGGGGACGGATCCGTTTTCTATTGTGACAGAGAAAACGGATCCGTCCCCATTCACTTACATTGTGTCCTAGGACAGATCCGTCTTGCTCCGAACCACATCGCAGACAGAAAAATGCTGCTTGCAGCGTTATTCTGTCCGCGATGGGAGCGCAACCAAACTGAACGGATTGCATTTTGTGTGTCTTATGGGGTGAAAAATACAGTATTCCCTGTCCTGGGGAATGCTACGCTCACCGCTGCTGCCTGCACAGGGACATGCCCCCAGCTGGTAATACTCAGCTAGACCTTCATTGCAGACTGCTGGAAATTCATTCATAGGTTCAAGCAGGAATAATAAAGGAATGGCACAACCTAGAGTCATAAGAATAGATGCTCCAGAATTGGTATTACATGGGGAAGAGAGAGGTGATGGGTCCTCTTTAAATACTGAAATATAGGGAGAGCAATATTAGAGAAGGAGGAGAGGCGCCTAATACAAAATTTGGTGTCTTTAAAGTTAGTAGAAATGTAGGAGATTACACCTATACAAGTGCAAATACAATATAATACAGTGTATTACAGTGTATTAAACAGAGAGTTTTTCTATGTGCTTTTCTTTTCCAGCTCTGCTACATTATCAGTGGATCTTTGCTCCTCATGATGATGGTGGGTTATACTGCGGCGAAGTCTTAGGAAGTCATAAGAAAGTTATTTTACTAGCTCCAGTGAATAATATTTGCTGGTCTCCTCTTCTCTGTGACTTTCTTTCTGAGAGAAGCAATCAGCTCAGATTGTAACTCCAGCAGAGATCAGCATGAACAAGGGATGCACCATGGAAAAGATGGTTGTTATAGAAACTCAGAGACGTTTATCCACCTTCCAGTAACTGATATAGCGGCTGCTGCTGGAGTGGGACTGAGATTTCAGATGGCTTTACATGCTATGATATTGAGTACAATTCTGCGATGTGATTGCTCCTTCCATGTCCAATCACTATAAAAGAGTTGTATTTAGATCTACTGATTATTAGTTTGTGAGCTTAAAACTACATTGCAGTCACATGGCTCAGTAGATATGGGGGGATCTGTATATAGGTTGCTTTAATATAGTGTAATCATGTAGTACATGACAGACATCATATAGTACATGACAAACTCTTTCTAACAAAGCTAGAACCAGCCCTGTACCTCACATGGATCCAGAGATCTCCCCATTCATTGCTCTGCTAAATTTATATCAAGTTGGAAGATCAAGGGGAGTGTCTTTTCTTCTGCAGCTCTGTGGGCGTGTCCATGATCTCCCTATCACAACTCAGGAGGCTGTTGAAGGTGGCGCTATACAGATACATTATTTTGAATAACTCAGTGGCTATGCAAAATTTTCAATTACATACAATTGCAAAAGTATTCAGATCCAGGTTGTTCACATTATGCATTGCTGTATGATTTGCATGACATAAATGTTGTGGCATTTAGCAATAAACCACCCTAAGGGGAGATTTATCAAACTGATGTAAAGTAGAACTGGCTTAGTTGCCCATAGCAACCAGATTTTACCTTTTATTTTCCAAAAAAGCTGTGAAATATGATTGTTTGCTATGGGCAACTAAGCCAGTTCTACTTTACACCAGTTTGATAAATCTCCCCCTAAATCTACATCATATTGCATTCGGTTTTATGGCTCACCTCTCTTCTCTGCACTCCCCTCCTTCTTTTAGATATTTCCATTTTCTCCTGATTGCCTCCCCTTCTTTCTTCCAATCACTTCACACCTTTTCTGCTTCCCTACTTCTCTCCTTTCCTTCTACTCTTGCCTCTCTTTCTTTCCCTCCATCCATTCCCTCTACACTTGCTTCCTTCTTCCACTATTTACTTTTATTCCTGGTTTCCTTTACCACCTCCTTTCCTTCTATCTGCCCTTGTTTCCTCACCTCTTCCTTCCTTTTTTACTTCCTTCCCTCATATTTTACCATTATGTTACCTTTCCCCCTCTCTTCCTTTCTAATTCCCTTCCCTTACCTCGCCCTTCCTTCTTCCTTACTGCTTTCATTCTTCCTCATCCCTATTCTCTTTATCCCTATTCTTCCTTATCCTACTCTTTAACTTTTCTCCAGTTCTCCTTATCTCCCCTTATTCTAACCTTTTTTCCCTTTCTTCTCGCCCTCCTACCCCTTGTCCATATGCTTCCCTCCTTCCACTTTCTTGTTCCATGCACTCCACTTCCCCTCCTTTTTCTTCTGGCTTTCCTCCATGTATTCCATTTCCCATTCCTCTTTGTTGAGCTTTGTTTATTTCCTTCATGTTCACTTCTCGTTGCTGCTCATCATTAAACCATTTTTCTTCTTTCCAGTTCATTTCTTTTCCATTATACTGTACCTGCTCTCCTCCATCTTCACTCCTCGTTTTTAAATCTCTTTTTCCCTCACTTTTCTTTCCTGCTATTTCCTTTTCTACTTTCTTTACATCAGTCATATGACATCGCAGACACATATATCTATGAATTTAACTATTAATCATTACTTGCCATGCTAGGTTCACATCTGCTGGAAAATTTGCTGGAATATCTGGATCTGGCATATGTCAGACACCACTGGTACTCCACTGGTCCCATTCACTATAGAGGGGCCCGTTGGGTTTCCAGCATGGATATCCACATTCTGCAAGATAATATACTTCTGCACGTATCAGTTTTGTTCTTTGCCTTCCAGACTCTTTGCCAGAGAGTCTTGCCAGAACTCAGGAGCAGATGTGAACCAAGCTTTAATGACCCACCCTTGTAAGGGGGGGCCCATACAAATTGTGGTCTGTTATAGCTCTTGTCCTGGCAACCTGCATTTTGTGTTCCCCCACGTGTTGTGTCACTCCTTTATATTTGATATCTGAACAGTTGGTGGCAGCAGAGAGAGAAACTTTATTAAAAAGTGGAAGGAATAGGTAGGGTGAAAGTGCAGGATGACTGCATTGAAAGACAGAGGAGCCTGCTGAGACAGTATGAGCAAGCAGGCAGGTCGTGTGCAACGAAGACCGCGTGACCATGCACAGGAACCTGCTCCAAATCTGGAGGGCAGAGCACCTGAACTTTGTGGCATTCTGAAGTTAAGCCAATGTCCAAGCAAGACCTTCATGGAATGAGAAATTGAGTTGGGCAGAGACTGGACATCGATTTCCCTCAACAGACAAGCTAGTCTGGGTGCTATGAAGAGGCCTGGTCCTCTGGACATATAAACAGTGAGCAGACTGTTGGGGCAGCGGGGGAACCAGTAGTAGTTCTTACAAGAATTCACGCAGTACAATATCACAAAGTTAATGTAACCCATTGAAGTAACTGTAAGACTGGTGGGCCTGCTCCTGCATAGCAAGGGGGAAGTAAAGTTTAACAAACCATGGTCGATATAATCATCATAGGTACACGGGTACTTTATGTATGGAGCAGGCTCAAAATCTTAGCTCTCTCCTTACATTGCGAGTGCCAACTTTGTACTACAGCTAACACTTGGCCGCAATGACTGGGATCAAAGATAACTCTGATCCCAGTCATTTCAACCCCTCAGATGCCGCAGTCAATAGCCACCTCAGCATCTGACGGGTTGGACAGAAGGAGGGGGTTCACTCTGTCCTCCGATCAGAGCACCTGCTTCGATCAGTTGCTAATATAGTCTGGTGCCTTGTGAAGACTCCCAGGCCTCTCATAGTAAGCTGCCTACGAAGCCTGGGGAACAGCCTGACAGGCAGCTAGTGAAAATCCTATGGAATAAGCAAGAAGAAGATCCCATGTTAAAGTCTCCTAAAGGGACTAAAAAGTAGAGTAAGCAAATAAAATAAATGTTTTTAAAAATTAAAAAAAAACTAATTTGAAAAAAATCCTAACCCTTTCCCAAAGGCATCTAAAAATAAACAATTAAAAAATAAACATAATTGGTATCGTTGACAGTCCCTTCATGGCTGTCCTGAGATGAGGGAGGGTGTAATAAATCTGTCAAGTGAAGAGACAAGCCTGCCTGCCATACAATAGACGGTCAGTGTATGTAGGAATGAGTACATTATACATTATAAGCTGTGCCAACCAATTGGTGTGGCTTTAGTCTAGTACTGAGGGCATTATCCTGGCAGTCCCCTAATTTTCACCCTTTTACTCCTATACCGGAATCTGACCTTTGCTGTAGGGGAGCCACCAGACGGCTAACTCTCAGAATAGTCCCAGTGTGGCTGGCTGCTAACCCACAAGGTTTATAGACACCGATGCATGGCACTGAGGAAACAGCCAAAACAAGTAGTCAGGAATCAAGCAAAGGTCTGGACTGACAGAGTTTGTGCAAATCAGAAAAAAAATCCAAAGGTCAAGATAGGTCAGTGGTGGCTAACCTATGGCACTAGTGCCAGAGGTGGCACTCAGAGCCCTCTCTGTGGGCACCTGCACCCTGGAAAAAGTCTATGTTTTACCAATATGCCTTAGACTTCTCCTGTCATTCATCAGCGCAGGGCGCACTATGAACAGCACAGACAGCGCACTGAATGTAGGCAGGCTATAATTGCTAAATGATAAAGTACATGGAATATATACTATATTGGTATTCAGGTTATATTGCCGTGTTGGCACTTTGTTATAAATAGGTGAGTTTTGGGTTACAGTTTGGGCACTCGGTCTCTAAAAGGTTCACCATCACTGGGATAGGTGAAACAAGATCCAGGAATCAGACAAGGTTGGTACACAGGCAGACAAACAGATTATAGCTCTTAACCTCAAGATCTGTAGAGATAAATTGCATAGGTAAAAAGGAAGTGAGGTGAGGCTATATAGGAAGACTGATGAGCTTGTTGACCAAGCAGCTGAGCACGGTATCAGAAAGGACATTAACCCTTGCAGTGCGGCAAGGAAAGTGTTTCTCATACATACATAGGAAGAAACCTTGCAACTACACTGTGGCCTGCAGCATGGGACACAGGAGTCTGAAGGTTGGGCAGAGGCTAGGTAAAGGTTGCGACACTTGTACCCTCTCCAGATAGTGGGATCCTGGCGGGGCACATAGTGCCAGCATCACAATAAGTGCAATTGTGTGTTTTTCAGTTTGGATGCTGTGGACCTGGTCGGAGCTCAACAGTGAGTGGACACCTTCAAGAGGCGTTTGTCCTCTCACCACGCCAAGAAGGGACATGTACTCTCTTGGCGCAGTCACGGCTTTAAGACAGCTGCCAAGCAAACTGCAGCTCTGCCTCCCATTGAAAATAATGGGAGGAAGACACCAAATGTACCGGAAAACTAGAGGGGACCACCAGATAAGTCCACTCTGAAACGACAGGGGTTTTACAGGCGATGATTGTTTTTTTTTTGTTTGTTTTTTTTTTTAATGCCCATGATATACCCTTAATATTTACTCTCAAGGCCCCATTCCCATTTACAAGTCTGCTATGGGGACCAGCTTTTCCTACTTACATCCTTGAATACAAGGTATGGTAAATTAAACAGTGCCATTAAAAATACAAAAAATAAGCTCTCATATGACTATATAAATAGAACATAAAAAAGCTATGACTCATGGAAGCAGGGGCAGGAGAAGAGTAAAAAAACAAAACAAAAAACCATTGGGCCTTTCGTTAAGGGGTTAAGTATTTAATATATATTTGAGAGTGGATCTGTAGAAATAAGTAATTCTGCTATCATCAGTGTTTGAGGTGAGAAATATTATATTGGTACTAGGTTTTAGAGCGGTCCTTAAAGAGACAGCACCTATGGGGTAATTAGGACTCTGTCTAAGAACTGGAGGTCATACTGCTGGTTTCACACAAGTTTCTGAGCCTCTGGGCAATCAAAATGTGTGTGTGTGTGTGTGTGTGTGTGTATATTCAACCATTAGGACTTACAAACTATGCTCAGCTCTTCTACATTTGCTATATTTTCCCATGCTCCTTTCATTAATAGATATCTTCTTAGAAGAACATTAAAAGTACTTGAAAAATATTGAATCTCCTGGAGTGATGGTCCTCCCTGCTCCTGGCTCCCCTCACATGAGGTGTTCAGAGGAGAATAATTCTGTGCTATCATCCAGCTATAATTACATATCTTGAAGTCCTTGTTGCATAGTCCAGCTATGAGAGCATGGGGGTGACATGAAGAAACCTCAAGCTGATGAAGAATATTAAAGGTGTGCTCCAGGGACTAAAGATTTTTCTTTAATTGTCTTATTCATTGTAATCTGCCTCTGTTTACTAGTTTCAAGTCTCATATGCTGTTTGCGGACATCCTGACCCTGCACCACGTGACTGCTGGCACTGAACTCCCTCCTCCAAACGATTAAAGAAAAATCCTTTTTAGTCCCCCCTCTAACTCTGGGTCCTAAATGAAAATGTCTAAGCCCCTGTGTAATACTGTGCATTTCCCTGTTTGTGCATATGGTCCAACAAGAGTATGGCCCCCAGTTCTTACACAAAGTCCTCCTTATAGCAGGGGTGCTGTCTTTCTAAAGAGTTTGTGTAGCTGGCCAGCTAAGACCTGTCCTAGGTTGCTAATATGACTTATATGTGTATACAGTGTGGGGAGTTGCTCTGGTAGATAACGGTGCGGGTGCAGTACAGAGGCAAAACAAGGAGTCCAGTACGTGCAATAAACAGTGTTTTATTCACACTTGCACAAACGAAATGGTAAACAGTCTCTTGGTGTTCATTCACACGCAGCAAACAGAAAGAAGGCAAAACCAAAGAGTCCAAAACCAGGTTCAATCACCTGTGAGATGTTAGGTGCGCGTTCGCACCTGGCGGTCGGCCCAGCCGTGGGATAATCCTCCTTCAGGCTTCCAGGTCGACTGCACGTCTCCTTGCTGGGTTTTTGCTTCCAGCCCAGAGAGCTCCACAGGACTAGCAGCAGCTCCAGGACAATCACAGACCCAGACACAGCTGCTGGCTGTGTTTTATACCCAGCCCAAAACCAGGACTGGATCGTGGGGAGCAGCCACCCACCCTACACTTTAGCTGCTCCCGGTAAGAGCCGGCCCGGATCGGCTTTGCAGCCATGCTATTTACAACTATGTCAGTAGCACTAGCTGCTGCTGACATCAACAAAACACGGCTCTTACCTCACCGAGGCTATGAACCTCGGTGACACATACCTGCCATCCACAACGGCACCCTGCACCTTACCACATACCCCCCTTTGTTCAGCCCTGAGGGGTGGACACATGTGAGGCAGTGGACGCGGAAAGGGCATCTGCATTACCCTGCAAGCGGCCTGCCCTATGTTCCACGGAGAACTTGAAGTTCTGCAGGGATAGGAACCACCTGGTGACCCGAGCATTCCTCTCCTTGGCCTGGCTCATCCACTTGAGAGGGAATGGTCGGTCACCAGACGGAACCTCCTCCTAACAGGTAGTAGCGGAGAGATTCGAGTGCCCACTTGATAGCCAGGCACTCCCTCTCCACTATGCTATACCTGATCTCGGCGGGACTGAGCTTACGGCTCAGGAAGACAACGGGATGTTCTTCCCGTTGACCTCCTGAGACAGTACAGCACCGAGGCCTACCTCCGAGGCGTCGGTCTGTACGACAAACTCCCTGTTGAAGTCGGGTGTCACCAAAACCGGGGAGCCACACAGGGCCGACTTCAACGCGGAGAAAGCCTCCTCCGCCTTCTCACTCCAGCTAACCTTCCCAGACTTTCGCCCCTTCAACAGGTCTGTCAATGGCGCTGCTATTGTGGCAAAGTGGGGCACAAACCGCATGTAGTACCCTACAATTCCCAGGAAGGACTTTACCTGCCTGGTGGTGACCGGTCGGGGCCAGTTACGTATGGCCTCTACCTTATTTACCTGAGGTTTGATGACTCCCCGCCCAATAACATACCCCAGATATTTGGTCTCTTCCAACCCAATCGCACACTTCTTTGGATTGGCGGTTAGTCCAGCTTTCCTCAGGGCATCCACTACCGCCTGTACTTTGGGCAAATGGCTTTCCCAGTCGGTGCTGTGGATGATTACATCATCTAAGTAGGCCGAGCGTACCGACGGTGCGGTCGCAGCACAACGTCCATTAACCTTTGGAAGGTGGCGGGGCGCCATGCAGGCCAAAGGGTAACACCTTGTAATGATACAGGCCCTGCGGGTAACAAAGCGGTTTTTCCTTGGCCGCCTCCGTTAAGGGTACTTGCCAGTATCCTTTAGTGAGGTCTAGCACAGAAAAATAACGGGCTTGCCCTAAATTTTCAACAAGCTCGTCTACCCGGGGCATGGGATACGCATCAAACTTGGACACCTCATTTAACTTGCGAAAATCGTTGCAGAACCGCAGCGTCCCATCCGGCTTGGGTATTAGGACTATGGGACTGGCCCACTCACTTTTCGACTCCTCAATGACATCAAGCTTCAACATTAATTGCACTTCCTCCGCGATGGCCCGTCGCCGAGCCTCGGGTACCCGGTATGGTTTTAACCGGATCTTGGCCTGAGGCTCAGTGACAATGTCATGTTGGATGAGAGACGTGCGGCCAGGGAGGTCCGAGAATACATCCGTGTTCCGACTGATGAACTCCCTGACTTTCTGAACTTGTTTGAAAGACAGGCTGTCTGCAATTTTTACCGTGGCTACCGCTCGCAGGCCTCGAACTGTGGGGCTGGACCCTTTTCCCTAGAAGCCCTGGCCGGGGGCTGTGGTCGTCGGCCGTGTCCCTATCTTTCCACGGCTTTAGTAAATTCACGTGGTACACCTGCTCCGGCTTGCGCCGCCTGGCTGGTGTACTTTGTAATTACTTCCCCTATCTTCTCGATCACCTCATAGGGGCCCTGCCACCTAGCTAGGAATTTGCTGTCAAGGGTGGGTACCAGAACCAAAACCCTATCTCCCGGATTGAAGCCCCGTACCCGAGCCTGACGATTGTACACCCTACTTTGGGCTTGTTGCGCTGCCTCCATATGCTCCCGGACCAGCGGCAACACCCTTTCCATCCGTTCCTGCATCTGGGTGACATACTCAATGACACTTTTGTGGGGGACAGGCTGTTGTTCCCACACTTCCTTGGCGATATCCAACAGGCCCCGAGGGTGTCTGCCATAAAGCAGTTCGAAGGGCGAGAACCCAGTAGAGGCCTGGGGCACCTCTCGCACTGCGAACATGAGATAGGGCAGAAGCAGATCCCAGTCCTTCCCATCTCTAGACACCACCCTTTTTAACATATTTTTTAAAGTTTGGTTAAACCTCTCGACAAGACCGTCCGTTTGCGGATGGTAAACGGACGTCCGTAACTGCTTTATACGCAACAATTTACACAGTTCCCTCATAACTTTGGACATAAAAGGGGTCCCTTGGTCTGTCAGAACCTCTTTTGGCAGGCCCACACGGGAAAACATTTCCATTAACTCTTTGGCAATGAGCTTAGCTGAGGTATGTCGCAGAGGCACCGCCTCCGGATACCGAGTGGCATAGTCGAGAACTACCAGAATGTGTTGGTGGCCCCTGGCAGACTTTGGTACAGGCCCAATTAGATCCATAGCGATTCGCTCAAGCGGGACCTCAATAATTGGAAGAGGTACCAGAGGACTACGGAAATGTGGCTGGGGGCTATTTATCTGACAGGTGGGACAGGACTTACAATAATTTTCTACCTCCTTGAACACACTGGGCCAATAAAACCGCTGCAGTATGCGGTCCTGGGTTTTCTGCCACCCCAAGTGTCCCCCAAGAACATGTTGGTGGGCAAGCTCCATGACAAGCTTGCGGTGCGCTGTGGGCACCACCAATTGTTCAACAGGTTCACCCGGATTTGGTTCACCCGATATAACATTTCTTGGTGAACAACAAAGCGGGAAATATTATCTCAGCCCCTGGTTTCTGGGGTTTACCATCAATTTCCAGCACATTCTCCCAGGCCCTGGTTAGGGTTTGGTCCCGGTGTTAGGCGGTCCCAAAATTATCTCCGGAGACGTGGAGGTCTGCCAACTCAGGACCTGGTGGCAAGTCCTCCATGTCTCCCACCATTACACTCAGTGGGGGTGTCTCCCCTCTATCACAGAAGTGGTGGTCACCCCTACCGCAGGCCCCTTCGGACTCGGGCTCCCAGGGCTCTGGCCTCCCACAGGAACCAGGCCACTCTGCTAGGGTGACCCCTGTCTCAGGGCTATTAGTCACTTTCACCTCAGGCCATAGTGACGGAAAACCAGGAAGTCTCTCCCAATTATTAGTTCATACGGTAGCTTAGCGGAGATCGCCACTTCACAAGTCCATGTGCCGGCCGCCGTGGACAGAGACATTACAGCCGTGGGATAGTCCTTTAAGTCTCCGTGTATGCACACCACCCCAACTTTCCGGCCCGTATACTGGGAGGGCTGTACCAGGGCAGCACTTACCAGGGTTACTAGGCTCCCTGAGTCCAGCAGCGCCACTGCAAGATTATCACCGACTTGCACCTGGCACAGATGACGATTGTCTACTGTCTCGGGGGTGCCGGTCGCACACAGTCTCCGGGCATACATGGAAGCCCGGTACCCATAATTGGTCTCCATGGGTTCTCCCCACTGTGGACAGTCGGCCCTCACATGGCCAGTCTCGTGACACCGCCAGCAGACTATCGGGGCCGGGTCTACAGGGGGTACACCCCGAGCAGATTTCTCGGGTACCAGTCGTCGGGACTGGATGGGAGACCTCCGGGGTTTGACCGGCCCCCTCCCAACAACACCCCCTTTCAAGGTTTTTGTGGCCTCATAGCGCTCGACCAGGTCGACCATGTCCAAGGCATTAGTGGGTGACACCTGGCCGATCCAGTGCTGCAGGGGGTACGGCAAGGCCCTCCAGAAGATGTCAGCCAGCAGACAGTCCAGCATAGCAGCCGGACTTAGAACCTCAGGCTGCAGCCACTTTTGCAACCTGTGCAGCAACTCATAATACTGCGGCCTGGCGGGTTCAGCCGTATTAAAGTTCCACTGGTGGACCCGCTGAGCCCGGACTAACACGTTCACCCCCAGTCTTGCCAGGATCTCACCTTTCACGGTCGGGTAGTCAGCTGCTTGGTCATCTGGGAGGTCAAAAATACTTGCTGGGGTCCAGACGCCAGGAACGGAGCGACGACCTCTGCCCACTGTTCTCGGGGTAATTTCTCCCTCACGGCCACCTTCTCGAACACCGCCAGATAGGTCTCCACATCATCCGAGGGGGTCATCTTAGGGATCGCTGCACGGACAGCTTTCCGGGCATCGTGGACGTGGCGGGACGCTCCTGCAGCTTGCAATGCCATCACGTGCTGCAGCAGTAGCTGGTTAGTCTCCCGCTGCTGCACGTTAGCCTCTATGAGGGCTTTCACAGCCGCCTCCATTTTGTCAGGGACCACAGGCTGCAACTTTGCCGGCCGAATATAGGACATCCAGTCGTGCCCAGCAAAAACAAACTTCAGCATTCACGCCAGCCTCACTGCACATGCCCGCATCCGACACCAAATGTGGGGAGTTGCTCTGGTAGATAACGGTGCGGGTGCAGTACAGAGGCAAAACAAGGAGTCCAGTACGTGCAATAAACAGTGTTTTATTCACACTTGCACAAACGAAATGGTAAACAGTCTCTTGGTGTTCATTCACACGCAGCAAACAGAAAGAAGGCAAAACCAAAGAGTCCAAAACCAGGTTCAATCACCTGTGAGATGTTAGGTGCGCGTTCGCACCTGGCGGTCGGCCCAGCCGTGGGATAATCCTCCTTCAGGCTTCCAGGTCGACTGCACGTCTCCTTGCTGGGTTTTTGCTTCCAGCCCAGAGAGCTCCACAGGACTAGCAGCAGCTCCAGGACAATCACAGACCCAGACACAGCTGCTGGCTGTGTTTTATACCCAGCCCAAAACCAGGACTGGATCGTGGGGAGCAGCCACCCACCCTACACTTTAGCTGCTCCCGGTAAGAGCCGGCCCGGATCGGCTTTGCAGCCATGCTATTTACAACTATGTCAGTAGCACTAGCTGCTGCTGACATCAACAAAATACGGCTCTTACCTCACCGAGGCTATGAACCTCGGTGACACATACCTGCCATCCACAACGGCACCCTGCACCTTACCACAACAGCTAGACCTGCCAATAACCTTAATACAGTTCATATGTTTATATGTTAAAGACAGAAAGAGAGTTGTTTACAGTGACTTCCTGTTTTGGATGTCATATAACAGTTATATATTGTGTTCACAGAAGCATAAAAGATAATATGCCTTTAAGATTCATTATAGGAATGTAAGGTAAGCTCAATGGCACAGCAGAATTAACAACAGAAAGCATAGAGTTAAGCTGTTGTTACTGCCCAGTCTTGACCAATCACAGCCAGCCTCACACTGAGCAGGAGTCTTGACCAATCACACCCAGACTCCCACTGAGCCTGTGTGGGAGATCTCCTCAGTATAGACCAGAAGAGGAGCTGAACAGACATTCACTCCACTAAGAGCTGAGTTTTATGGAAGCAAAGATGCCAAAAAGGTATTTAGAACAGTTATATAACGTTCCCATTATTAGTATTGTGTTTAGAACTGTATACTGAACCAGTTATGTATGTTTATTTACAGTTCCACCAAACAATGTAAAAACTACGCAAACTGCGTAAATCATAATGCAATCTGTGAATAGTTCAAACAAACTGCTCAAAGCAATTGTATAGAACAAACTGCAAACCAACTAGAGCATGTAGAACTATTGGTTAAACCTCAGACATACCTCTCAGAGAGATCATGAAGTGCTTAAATAACTTAAAGTGAGAGTACAGATACTGAAGAGAGAAATATATCCACCATTTTATGGTGAATGACATGATTGAAAAGTTGAACCATTTTGTGATACTTTATTCAACACATATTTTTTTGGACATGGACTAACTTCTGCGGAGGCGGCAGTGTTATATATGAAGAAAAGTTGAAGTTAATAAAGAAGTTATCTTAAGCGGCGCTAGGAGAATTAGCTCAAAAGAAACAAGACGTAACAAACAAGACGTAAGCAGAGTAACAGACAGTCTGGTTGGACTAAAAAGTTAAAGATATCAAAATTCTTCTAATGCCACAGCGCAAAAGGCACTCCATAGTGCTGCGCCTGTCACAGTTTGTGTCATAAAAACATATTCTACATTTTTCAAACCAGCCACTGGAAACGGACATGCCTCCTGAGTTGACTGAAGATAATCTAGCAGAGCAATTCAAGCAGTGAATGTGGAGATCTCTGGATCCATGTGTGGTACAAGGCTGGTTCTATCTTTGTTAGATGGAGATTGTCCTGTACTATATGATGTCTGATTTTCTTTTTTTACATCAGTCATGGCATAACCCCATTAAAAGGACCACTGTGATGTCTGGAGGTGTAAAGTAAAGCTGCCACCCACCATGTGCCATAAAATACTGGTGTTCCATTATATGGCAGAGGGACCTTTAAGCCATACATATGGCACCAGAGCCAAGGTGGGACTGCTACCTCTGTACCTCCAGTAGCCATGGGGCTGTCTGTCCATTCTGCCTTTCTGTCATGAGACAGATTACGAACAGTGATGGTGACCACAACGCCCACTCACACTGAGAAGAGTCTGAGGCAGTGAAGCCATCTCCTTCCAACTTCTGCTTCTCCTACTAAAAACCAAAAAAGCCAGTATATTACATATACAGTATGGTGAGCAAGAGAGCAACTATGAAGAGCAGGCTAAGGCTACAGTAGGTTCACATCACCGTTTCATGTTCTGTTCTTCTGATCTGTCAGAAGAACAGAAACCCCTCCCCCAAAAAACGGACTCTGTATTTTAAGCATCCGTTACGCTCAGCTATGCTCATTTTGCATCCTTTTTAGCTATTTCCGTCTGAGATTCATTATTTAAAGGGGTTTTCACATGACTAATTAAAAAAATGAAAATCAGAGATAATATAGTATACAGCAATTTCTTTCTAACAAACCTAGAACCAGCCCTGTACCGCATATGGGTCCAGAAAACTCCCCATTTATTGATCTGCTGGATTTTTATCAAACTGACAGCTCAAGGGGAGTGTCTTTTCTGCTGCAGCTCAGGGGATCCATTAGCCATGGCAGTCTGTTGTTATAGCCACATGGCCTTTGGTAGCCTTATCAGACCCCAAAGGTACATGTGGAATGTGATGCTTAGCAGCTGAGGGGGCCCAGGTATAGGGCCAGGGTCAGAATGGCCTACCAGAGTACAAGAGGATCCTTCAGTGGGCACAGGCTCTGGCAATAATGAACCCCTAATAAAACAGCACCCTTAAAGGCTATGTACTCTTTTGGGGGCATTTTTTTATGATTGCATTTACTCATTTTGGGCTAAAAAATATTTTTTTAATTGGTCTTTATTAAAAATGTTGATCCATTCTGTCACAAAGAGTTAAATGTTTGTCTAGCTGTGTGAATAGTGCTTTCTTTTTGTGCTGGTGGTCAACTGGTCATCTAATAAACCTTATCTCTAAATTACTAAAAGGTAAGAGAGGAACTGGCGTATAATGAGTGTGTAGGAGGTCAGAGATAAGGAGCCATCAGCTGAGCTGACTGATGGAACAGAGTGAAAATTCAGAGCCTGCTACTAGAGAAACTCAAGGCTGCACAGAGACAGGGGTTCAAAATTTTTAATAAACACCAAATGAAAAAAAAAAGAGTTTTAGCTTGTTGTGGCAGACCAAGGGTCAGTCACTTGAGGATCGATACCACGTGTTCAGGCAAATGACGTAGACGGAGGAAAATGACAGAAGTCAGCACACAGTTCAAAACTCTGCCAGGATCCCAAAAAGGGAGTGTCCTGGGCCCTTTATTTATACCCCATTCCAAGGGTGTAACCCCTTAAAGTATTGACATAATAGGTTCACAAATAGTCCAACAATAACTTTTAATTGGTACACACACAGTACTTCTAATTGGTCAGAACGGAATCCATTTATTGATTGGTTAATACTCTATACGCTTTCTCCTTTTCACTAATGGGTTAACTGCTCAGACTATTTTGTTTTTTGCAAGAAATGCATATTTGGTTATTAGCACGTACACAGGGCTTATCGCCATTTTCTTGTTGCGCACATAGAAATTAAAAACACAAAAGTCTTTTTATGATATCCTGTTTCAGGAAAGCTGGATCATTTCTTTAACAAGCTGAAATGAGTACAATCCAATAATAAAAATAAATTTCCCCCAAAGGTGTACATAGCCTTTAAAGGGAACCTGTCATCAACTTTGTGCTGACCTCACTGAGGGCAGCATAAAATAGTGACAGAAATGCTGATTTCAGTGGTGTGTCACTCATGAGCTAAAAGTAAGTGGTTGCCTAGAACCAGCATCATAATCATTACAGCCCAGGCCTTAAAAAGAGTCAAATCTACCCGAGAAGAGTCATAGTTATTCATAATCTCCTGCTCTTCCGCCCATCTGCTGATGATTGGCAGTTCTCTCCTAGAGAGAAAGGGAGAAAACTAGGTAGAAGACTGTCAGTCACCAGCAGGTGGGCAGCGAGAGCAGGAATTCATGAATAACCAGGACTCTTCTCAGGTGGCTGGGACTCTTTTCCAGGCCCAGTCTGCAATGATTGTGATGTTGGTTCTCGGCAACCACTTACTTTTAACTTATAAATGACAGACCGCTGAAATCAACTCACCTGTCTGTACTTTATACTGCCGTTAGTATGGGCAGCATAAAGGTGATGACAGCTTCCCTTTAAGGTCCTTTATACACGGAGGGTGTTCCTCTGGTGGGCCCAAGGGACTTCAGTCCGACGCTGTATAGGGCTATTGCTTCCAGTAATGGGGCCCCCAGAAAGCAAATAATGTTCTGCGTCAAGACTGAATGAATAAAACTGAAATATTAACCAATAAATGTAAAACTCCATGACTTCATATCCCGACCCTTTTTAGTTCTGCCTGGGGGTAAGCTGAAGTTAAACTAATTTTGCTGCCATTACAGCTCCAGCAGGAGTTGTTAGCTTCTCCATCAGCTTTAAGCCATAAAGGAGCGACGTATTTTGGGTAAATTGTGACTGAGAAAAGGCAGCCTGTAAATCACAGACAGGACGCAGCACTTTGTATATACGGAGCGCTGATACTTCACGACCAGGAACGCTCACTGAATGGATGTTCAGCTTTTGCTAAGGTTGTTTCTCACAGAAATCAATTTCTTCTGCATTATTTACCTGCGGAGGCAGCAATATCTCTCCAACTGCGTCCCGACAAGTGCTGAAACAGACACTGGCAGGAGTACAGAGGGTTAAAGTCACCTGAGTGTGAGCAAATATGAAGCTCAATATATTTTACTGCCTGAGAGGATAGGAAAACAATAAAACCCGTCATCAAACTGCATTCTCCAGGCCCGACTGCAGCAGGCCATCTGTATTATGGAGTGAAAACATCTGCAATAGAGACAGTGCGAGGCCTGAGAGCCGCCATATAAACAGGGGGGAGATTTATTAAACTGGCTCAGTTACCCATAGCAACCAATCAGATAGCACTTTTCATTTTCCAAAGGAGCTTTGAAAAATGAAAGGTGGAATCTGATTGGTCGCTATGGCCAACTAATACAGTTTTCCTTTACATACTTAATTGGCAACTATCCCAAATTTGCAGGGACTGTCCCTGGTTTTCAGAGACAGTCCTGGCAAACTTAAGGTGTCCCAGGATAAAAATAAGTGTGGCTGACAATAATGGGTGTTTCTGGGCAGAGTTGGTGTTCCCAGGGGCAGGGTTTTCAATGTCCCGATGGTGTGCAGGACAATGACACACCAACACTTGGGGTACAGGACAGTGACAGGCTCTTGGTTTATATGTCCTGTATGATGGACGGTCACATTGGATCTGACCTGTCTCTGTTCTGCAGTAAAAATGATCAGGGTCTTGGGGTGAATATCGCTTGTTCTGCACACAGTCTGGAGATAGCAGAGAGTAGAGAGCAGCGGGTAATCACGGACCTCCCACAGGGAAGGTGCAGGGAGATTGGGGGCTCAGTGATTTACCTGGGAGCTTTGTGATGTTAGACAAACAGCCGCCAATCACAGATAATGATCCACTGTGACTTTGCTGGCACTCAGCTGAATGTCACTGAATAAGTCATCTCACAGTGAGGTGATAAAAGAAAATCACCGCTGAAAATGTTTGGGTTTTGAAGATTTGTGGACAAGAATCATCATACAGTCACCATTCTTAAAGGAATTGTTTAGTTTTAGGCCTTATTCACACGTCCGTAGTGTTTTGCGGATCCGCAAGTTTGCAGTTCCGCAAAACACCTTGCCACCAGCCCTATAGAGATGCCTATACTTGTCCGCAATTGCGGGCAAGGATAGGACATGCTCTATATTTTTGCGGAGCTGCCGTCCGGAAGATCGGCGGCAGCTCCTCAAATGCGGATGCGGAGAGCACAGTGTGTGCTCTCTGCATCCATCACATCCCCATTCGAAATGAATGGGTCCGCATCTGTTCCGCAAATTTGCAGAATGGGTGCGGAAGAAGATTGCGGACGTGTAAATTAGGCCTTATGCATATAAATCTAAATCATTGTGTAATTAAAAACAAGTTCTGTAACTTTATGCATAACTTATGTTTCCATTTCTCACAGTTTTCAAGAGCTCTGCTTCTTGTGCAGCCGATCTATTCTACTAAAAGGAGTGTCTGTATTTGATGCAATAGTATCAAACTCCCAGCTGTGAGATGTATGAGGTCTATTAGGAATTCATTTATGTCAGACATGTAATGTCTCATTGTATATATTGGAAGCCATCTGGCACCAGGAGAAGCATAGAGTGGGGCAGCATGCATGTTGGTACCTGCATCCCTGGATTTAATGGAGGCCGTTATGGCACCAAAAATGCTAAAATGCAGAGTGGACCCAGCATGCATGTGGAGGCTGCACTCCCTGAATTTTATGGTGGCCATTATGGCACAATACAGGTAGTATTTAGTGTTAGGTTCCTGTTTGATAGAGATCGCCTTGACGTTTGGCAAACGGGCCCAAATTTTTTTGTACAAAATGTATTTGCCAAGTATCTCTAACTTATAAGCGTAGCATAAGCACCAAAATGTTTTCTATGATTATGGCATTATTGTATTTTATTTGTGTCTGCAGAGTGCTGTTGAATTGTTCTTTTTTTCTTTTAGAGGCAGGTGATGAGACAGTAAGCTGTCCCAGTACAGGACACCTTGTGTACATCAGCTGCTTATATAGGGCGGTGGACGCTGTCGGGTAAGTTTTCAGATGAAATCTAGGTTGGAGGATGTCTGAAGGGCGACTTTCCTCTGCCCCCTCCTTCTTTCTCATCCTCTGATGCATGACATCCATAGGGAATCAACATGTGAAGCAGACTCCGTGCATCAGACCTGGAAGGACAGACTGCATTATTTAGTATTTGAGTCTGAGAAGAACCCAAGGATCACTGGGGACAGGCCAAGGAGCCTTGACTCAAACCTCCTCTTACTATATGCATGAAGTCCTATAAGAAGGAGTAGATTGGTAGCCACATGGCTTATTGCACTGTTAGAACCACTCTAATAAATTCATTTAGCAAAACTAGAAGACAGATCAACAATACAGATCTAAGGTCTGGAACATCTTCATGGACTCTGCTCCAAGCCCTGCTGCTGGTCCTGCTTACTGGTCCCAGAAATGCCAGGAAAGACCTGCTAAGCCAATCACAGGCTAAGGACTGCCACTACGTGACATTCTTCTTAAAGTTGCTTTCATTTTGTTCCTTGTAACAAAATAATAATCTTACCGAGTGTCGTAACTAGAGTGTTATGAGCCGCAGTGCAAATGTTGGATTCCCCCCCAAATAATACATTTATACAAAGAGGCGGCAATTTTTCTTTACACTAAACCCAATGCATGGCTACACTCACCCAGTACTAACTAATAAAATCTGGTCCTACCTCATCCAGGGTGTCGCTGGCGTCAGCGTGATGTCCACTGGATCCAGAGCAAGGTCCCTGCGGTTATAGAGAAAAAAAGAATAATCACATTAAGGACGGGATTGTGACTGCCCCGTGAAATCACCAGCAGGGGGCGCTGTGCGGACCTGTAAGACTGAGCCATGCCAATGTATAGCAGGGTAATCTAGGATATTTCCCCTTAGCACTGGCGTCGGGATAGCCATAGCAGCCATAGCAATGGCTATGGGGCCCTACGCCACTGGGAGCCCTGGCCGCCGGCTCCCAGCCATAAGCAAGGTACGCCACAGTGTAGAGCGCACTCTTGCTGAGGGCGCTGGCGCCGTTTTTCCCCGCCCAGCGCCGCCTCCTAGCTAATTTATTCACTGCACTTGCCTCTGTGAAATTGAAGAGAAGCCCCGTAATCGCGCACAGGCGCACTGGCCGAGGCATCGAAGTGCGCATGCGCCGTCTTCCTGGCCTCTGCCAGTGCACCTGTGCGAGATTATGACACTTCTCTTCAATTACACAGGGGCAAATGCAGTGAATAAATTAGCTAGGAGGTGGCTCTGGGTGGGGAGGAGATCTGTGGATGACACTGAAGGGGGATCTGTGGGTGACACTTAGGGGGATCTTTGGATGACACTTGGGGGATCTGTGGATGACACTTAGGGGATCTGTGGATGACACTTAGGGGGATCTGTGGATGACACTTAGGGGGATCTGTGGATGACACTTAGGGGGATCTGTGGATGACACTTAGGGGGATCTGTGGATGACACTTAGGGGGATCTGTGGATGACACTTAAGGGGGATCTGTGGATGACACTTAGGGGGATCTGTGGATGACACTTAGGGGGGATCTGTAGATAACACTTAGGGGGGATCTGTGGATGACACTTAGGGGGGGATCTGTGGATGACACTTAGGGGGGATCTGTGGATGACACTAAGGGGGGATCTGTGGATGACACTAAGGGGGGATCTGTGGATGACACTAAGGGGGGATCTGTGGATGACACTAAGGGGGGATCTGTGGATGACACTTAGGGGGGATCTGTGGATGACACTTAGGGGGATCTGTGGATGACACTGGTGGGGGGATCTGTGAATGACACTTAGGGGCGATCTGTGGATGACACTTAGGGGGGATCTGTGGATGACACTTAGGGGGATCTGTGGATGACACTTAGGGGGATCTGTGGATGACACTTAGGGGGATCTAGGGGGTGTGTGGGGATGTTGGGGTGGGAGGTCCTGGAGGTGTGTCTGGGTGAGAGCTCTGGAAGGGGTGGGAGGTCCGATAGGTATGTGGGGGTGGGAGATCCGGGAGGGGAGGCCATACATTTTTTTTGCTATGGGGCCCAGTGATTTCTAGCTATGCCCCTGCTCCTAAGTGCGACCACACAGTACTAATGCTCACATTGTGGCCCCTCACAGTAATTAAGCCCATCTTGTGGCCCCTTCACAATAGTTGTGTCCTCCTTCATGTCCTGCTTGTGGCCCCAGAAGAACAGTAAAGCAGTGAGGAGAGAGGGCTCCCTAGTTTACTCTGGAAACAAACAGCCGGGCAGTGACAATAACTGCTGAGTGGGTGTGAGTGCCCTGTCCCCCCTTTGCCTCTGCGCTCCCCCTGTCTCTGCGCTCCCCCTGCCTCTGCTCCTGGGGCGCATATTATACATGTTTAAAGAGCGCTCTGATGGGGCCCGGTATTGTCACTGTACTTCATGCCAGGCCCCGCTAGAGCGCTCCCATTACATGTAAGTGCAAAGGCCCACTCCCCCTGCCAGGCCCAGTTCCGGTCGCACCCTCTGCGCCTTCTTCTCTCCATATGGCCTTCTTCTCTCCATATTCCTGTTCTTCTTTTCCTTTGTTTAGTGCGCACTGTCAGGGGTTGCAGCCACTGCTGCAGTGAGGGCCACGTTTGCTCAATGTCTTCCGTTCCTTGATCTGGGCTAGGCACAGAAGCATGCATATTAGTGCATGCACTCCATCTCTCATCCCGGACACTTCTCTGCTGCTCCATAGAAACTAATTAAACAGCTCCTGGGCATCTTGGAGCAACCTCTCTTAGCATGGCCGATTGTGAAGACCCTGCAGGAGTCCCGTACTGGTGACCCTGATAATAGAAACAGCTAGTAGCTGTATCGGGGGTGCACAGGTGCAGGCAAGCACTGTGATGACATCAACAGTGCTCTACTTGCCTGAAGTATCAATCAAATTAGTTGGTAACAGCCTCCATAAAATTCAGGAACGAGGGTGCTGTGGAGCAGAAAGGCTAGTCAATAGAGAAGATGGGACAACCCCTTTACTTGTTATTTTCTAAATTATTTCCTTTTTTTTAAAAAAAAAAATCGTAAAATGTTACAGTTTTCACACTGGCCACTCAGCACTCACATTAGATTGGCACTTCCTTTTCTATAGGGATGATTTCTGAGCAGTCATCTCATTATCACCACAGAGGATTACAACTAGAGATGAGCGAAGGTTTGGAAAAAAGCCTCGCAGATTTTGACACAAAAATTTGCTTCATGACGAATTATTTTGTCACGAAGTGCATTTTTTTTTAAAGTAGCGGGTACAATGACAGGGAGCAGCAATAGGGCCGCTCCCCATCATTGTACCCATCAGATGCCGCGTTCATACATGATTGCGGCATCTGAGAGTAAAAACAGTGTAAAATTTACAGAAAAAAAATTAAATCATACCTACCACACGGGATTTCAGCCAAGATCTTCAATCTAGATGGCGGCAGCCAGCCCGTTGCGAGCAAATGGAGGAGGTAAGTATGATTGTTTTAGTTTTTTACACTATTTCAGGTTAAATTGATTCACTACCATGAAGTACAAGGAAATACGGCTTCGCGGCAAATAGAATTTATGTTGAAATCGTTTAATTCGATTCGCTCAACTCTAATTACAATGAAAGATTACTAAATTCACAAAAGCCAGGCCTCCCTGCGCACATCATAATAGAGCATGCCCACAACACACCTTTTATGTCTAGCTTCTGTAAAGTAAACCTCTGAACTGTTCAAAGCAGCAGCTCTGCCCCCATAGTCATGTAAGGGAAATAGAATGAACAAAAAAAATAAAAATAAAACTACATTCAAAATAAAAAAGATTAAAAGGAATAGCATATAGTTCGGTATATAGTTTTAGTTATTCAAACACATAGGTGATAACTTCCCTTTATCTACTTAAGATAGTCTCATTCCCCTTAGGCCTCATGCACACAACCGTATCTCGCAAAACACGGATCTCGGCCGTGTGCATGCCGCAGCTTTATTAAACCCCTGTAAAAATGTCCAAACAAGAATAGGACATGTTCTATCTTTTTCTGTGGGGCCGCAGAATGGACATACGGATGTTAATTTAAAAAATATTTGCACTCTGCCTCACCAACTTTACCCGGCTTCTAGGGTATAAAAAGTGCAAGAGGTGCTTTATAAATATGGCACTCAACTGGCATGAATATGTTGATTAACCTCCCCATATAGCTATAAATCACTGCTTCCATCCCAATAGTATATGATAAATTGATTACCTGCAGCCACCACTACCGGGAGATATGGTTATGTAGTTCCCAAGAGTGGCACTACCATTCCTACATCCTGCTACTGTCTAATGGTTAACAATTATGTCATCTGTGTATTTATTCCAAGTTCTCTTACATTGTGCATTCATGATATTGCTATAAAACTGTTATGTTCATGTAATAGGCCTGGTTGTTTAGCAAATGGTAGTGTGTATCTGGCAGAGTGAGAGAAAGATCTTTAGATAGAATGGAACTTACCATTCCATTCTCCCTCTTTTGGGCAGAGGTGGGCTAGTACTGCTTCCTACCAAGGAAGCTGTCGAAGGAAGTTCTAGTTTGTTCTAGTCTAGTCCCGTTTAGATTCGATAGTGGAGCTGAGAAGACATGAAAGATGGAGCACTGAAGGGAAGGGACCCCTCCTGCAGCAGGTCTCCCAAAAGAGAAGCAGCTCATAGAGCACCCTGACTCCTTACAGATTAAGAGACAGAGTATTACGTGGGGGTCAAAAGCCAAAGGCACCCAACTCCAAAAGGTACCAGAACAGTTAGCAAGTACAGTAATCAGACTGAAGCCAAGTGTAGCACAGCAGAGAGATAAAGCAGAATATTGAAGTTTGCCTGCCAGTTTATGTCAATACCTGCTGGAACCAAGAGAAAGACCGAATATTGTCTGGATGCAAGTTTATTCAAGCAAAGCTGTTGAACTTTCACCAAGTCTGGACTTGACTTATTCTCCCCCGCCACCATTAATCTCCCCTTTTTTGCTTCGGAGTTTAACCCTGGAGAGCGACGGTATCCAGGTAGAAGCACCGTGACACACACATCGACTATTAAGGTCACACCACCCTACTTGGCATTCCTATAAACCTGGGACACGATCAGCCCTTGCAGTTATATGAATTTATACAGTCACCACTGAATTTAATGGAAGCTGTAAAATCTCTTTTCATTGTGACTAGAGGAAACTACCATGAATCTGCACTGGAAACCAGAAGTTCAGTGCTGGGCCATGCCTCTCACCAGACGCCCCATAGCAGTGGCGTGATCTTTCTCCATGGTTGAGGCAGATTACAAACTCACAAGATGCAAGGGCTGAAAAGCAATATTGCTCATCACAACTGAGATCTGTAATGGACAATAATGAACTGTTCAAGAACTATTAGGCAATAATTAAGCTTTATTTAACTTTATGGTCATTGGATGATGATTTGGAATACTGATACTGAAGACCCTTTTTTTTCGGTGAGAGTACATGTTGGACAAGGTATGGAAGATTATCTAATCCAAACAGAAAACTTTGCCTCCTCCACCATCTAGTGAATAGTCAGTCCTGTTATTACTTACTACAAGTTAGGTTGCATTTAGGCCACTTCCATTTTGATAAACTTTAACCTATATTTTGTCACTTTATGTACTTTTACCTTATTTTTTCCTAAGCTCACAGATGTCGCAGCACCTAAATGATACAAGTACTTTCAGGATGAGATGAACAATTCAAGATCAGTGCCCTGGAGGAGTACATGACCAATGATATGACAAGAGACAGAATAGAACTAGCATCACTACCAGCTATGTACATCGACGTATGTAACCATGTGATGACACTATGCATTACGCTGGGCCTTACGCAATAGATAGATCAAGAACAAAAAATAAATAATAAGTGCTAGGAGCGCCGATACCGTCAATACGGAAAGTTAATGAAGTAACATAGGAGGCCAGAAGGATGTGAATACAATATGGCAAATAAATATGGCATAAAAATGTTGTTAAAAAAAGATTAAAAGGAAAGCAGGGAATGTGACTTACTTCACCAGGGAGAGGAGTGCAAGATAAACTCAGTACACTTGTACCCTCTCCTCCCTCGCCAAGGTCACCCTGAATGTATGGTGGAACTTCAGTATCCCATAGATGGAACCGGGGACTTCAGAGGATATTTCAGAAGTTTTATTCTAAAGAAGCTTGACGTGTTTTGGAGATAACAGCAAGTCCCCTTCTTCAGGAGTATATAAAACAGTTTGTGACTAAATACAACCATACTATGACCAATTATCACCAACTATGACTGAAAAATATGTACCACCATACCATGCCTAAATAATGCCAACATACTGTGAGTGAATAATACTTCTATACAATGACTAACTACTACTACCATACATGAACTGATAATACTCCGATACCATTAATTACCAGCTATGACTGAATAATACCACTGTGTCATGCCTAAATAATACTATCATGCTGTGATTAAATAATAGTGCCATAATGTGACTGAATAATACTGCCATACCATGACTATTACCACCACACCCTAATCAATAAAATCACCATACTGTGACTGAACAATACTACCATACTATGATCATTTTTAACACCGTACCATGACATTTATTCCAAAGATTGACTGAATACCACTATACTACGCCTACATAATACGATCACACTGTGTCTCAATAATACTGCCATTCCAAGACTAACATGACTTACTATTGCCACCATACAGTAACTGATAATATCACCATACTGTGACTGATTATACCACCATACTGTGACTGAATAATACAACCATACAGTGATCAGTTATTACCACCATGCAGTGACCTAATATGGCCACATTGTGACTAATTATTAGTAATATACATCAAACAAGTAAAAACAGTATTAATCAGGCTGTAAGAGACAGAATCTACAGCAATTTATAGGGATTTACTCTGGATAGGTCATCAGTATTTGATCATTCGGGGTATCCGACATCCAGGACTCCCCTCCCCCTGATCAGCTGCTTGAGAAGGCACCGGTGTTCCTGATAGCACAGCTCCATACATAGTATAGTGGCTTTGCTTGGTATTGCGCTTAGCCCCCTCCACAGGAGCGCCGTAGCCTTCTCAGCTGATCAGCAGGATAGGTCATCAGTATTAAAATCTCTAATAACCCATTTAACTTGTCTCCAATTTCTTACTGTTGACATTTTTCCTCATGTTCTCCTGCTGGCCCAGAACATCATAATGACTTCTTTCTATATATCTTGCTGCTTTTGTTGCAACCCAGCCCTTACAGCTACCTATGCCCCCTCTTTCAGCTATGTGTGTCCTCTATGACAGCCCTGATATGCTGTACACTGTCACAAATGCTTCTCTGCAGTCTAAGTTGTGTTTAATTCCTGAGGGCATGGATATAATAGGAAATAACAATTGCCAGCCGCATGTCCCTGGTGCCATGTGAAGAGTGGATAGCACATCCTGATGATGTCAGTAATGACAGATGTCTGCTGCAGCTACTTACGTGGGCTGATCGACTCCTTCGTATTTATGAATCTTCTAAGAACATCTTGTCATAATCGTACCGGCTCCTGTATATTGTGTTTCTACCTTATTTCAAGTTATTTGCTCACAATCCCAGGAAATTTTCTGAGTTTGTACTGGTAAAGTTTAATCCTACAATGAAAATATGTTTCAAATTTTTAACATTTTCAAAATAACTGTTTGCTGTCAGTGACTGGAAGCATTATTGTTTACATCCTGAAGCTAAGACCCTATACCGATCTTCACACAGTTGAGGGTTTTGTTGCAATTGTAATCAATCTAGACAAACCTTTGTGAGCTAAACAAAGCTGTAATTTCCCCTGCCCTGATACTTTGTTACATTAATGACAATAGTTACAATTGACGATTATCTCCTATCTGCAGTATAGTTAAGGCCTCTTTCACACTTGCGCTGTTAGGATCCGGCGTGCACTTCCGTCGCCGGAAATGCCCGCCGGATCCGTAACAACGCAAGTGACCTGAAAGCATTTGAAGACTGATCAGTCTTCAAAATGCTTTCAGTGTTACTATGGCAGCCAGGACGCTATTAAAGTCCTGGTTGCCATAGTAGTAGTGCAGAGCGGGGGAGCTGTATACTTACAGTCTGTGCTGCTCCCGTGGCACTCCAGAATGACGTCAGAGCGCCCCATGCGCATGGATCACATGATCCATGCGCATGGGGCGCCCTGACGTCATTCTGCAGCGCCCCGGGAGCCGCACGGACTGTAAGTATACTGCTCCCCCGCTCCCCACTACAGTTTAACATGGCAGCCAGGACTTTAGCGTCCTGGCTGCCATGGTAACCATTCAGAAAAAGCTAAACCTCGGATCCGGCGATACGCCGAAACGACGTTTAGCTTAAGGCTGGATCCGGATTAATGACTTTCAATGGGCATTAATTCCGGATCCGGCCTTGCGGCAACTGTTCAGAGTTTTTGGCCGGAGCAAAAAGCGCAGCATGCTGCGGTATTTTTTCCGGCCAAAAAACGTTCCGGTCCTGAACTGAAGACATCCTGATGCATCCTAATGCATCCTGAACAGATTTCTCTCCATTCAGAATGCATGGGGATAAAACTGATCAGGATTTTTCCGGCATAGAGCCCCGACGATAGAACTCTATGCCGGAAAACAAAAACGCAAGTGTGAAAGAGCCCTAACGAATGTCTGATTCGTAGGGTCCCCCCTAGAGATGAACAAATTTCTCAAAAATTCGATTTGGCCGGTTTGCCGAATTTTCAGAAAAGATTCGATTTGATCCAAATTTATTTGCGGCGAATCTCATTAAAAAACAGCTATTTCCTGGCTGCAGATAGCCTGTATAGTGGTGTAGAACACTGTGCCTTGCAGTAACATGTATAGGGAGTCTGCTGTGGTAGTGAAATAATACTGTCAGTATGACATGCAGATGACAGGCGTCGCTCTTAGAATTACTGCACACTTCACTTATTTGGGCAGTCACAGGGCCAAAACTGACCAAATAACTCAAGTCTGAACTCAGCCTTACAGGTCGATGTTAGCGCCAGGTATAAATTACCGTGCAGAGGCCCAAGATCCTACTGTAGTGTGAAAGAGCGCACACCTTTTACACTGTCATCAGCTGATTCCACATAGATGTCTACAAAACCTGTTCTATTAAACGCTTATACAAGCGGGTATCAGCAGTAAGTTTGTGTTGATGTCACTGATTATTTTACCCTTCCTCTGATCCATCAGAACAATAACCCCCAAAAACGGATCCTGTCTGTTGAGCATCTACCTTTACTCGGTCAGCATTTGGTCCATCAGTATTGCTAAAGCCAAAAAAAACAGGAGTGGATCCAAAACAGAGATGACACGTGAATGGAATATTTGCATGTCTTCTGTGGTTTGTACCCACTCCTGCTTTTGGAGCCATAATAAGCAAATTCTGGTGACCATCCTGGCCTTACAGCTTCTACACAGACAGGATCCGTTGTGCGTCTCATTTCTGACAGATCAGAAGAAGTGTCAAATAAATGATAATGTCAACAAGGCCATAAAGGCAAAATATTGGCCCAGTCATGGAGTGGGGAGAGTAAGAGAATAGCTTGAGAATTCCACAGAGGGGCCCAATGACATCGTGTTGAGGTAGCATCAGCATGAGAAGACTACAGAGTGGCCCAGTGACATAGTGGGTAGGTGGCAGCAGCAGCATGAGGAGACCACAGAGTCGCCCATTTACATAGTGTTGATGTGCCAGCAGCATGAGGAAGCCACAGAGTGGCCCAGTGACATAGTGTTGAGTTAGCAGCAGCATGAGGAGGCCACAGACTGGCAAGGTGATATAGTGTGGATGGAGGTGGCCGCAGCAGCAGCAGCATGAGGAGGCAACAGAGTGGTCCAGTGACATAGTGTTGATTTAGCAGCAGCATGAGGAGGCCACGGAGTGGCAAGGTGATATAATGTGGAGGTGGCAGCAGCAGCATAAGGAGGCCACAGAGTGGCAAGGTGATATAGTGGAGGTGACAGCAGCAACAAGAGGAGGCCACCGAGTGGCAAGGTGACATAGTGTTGAGTTAGCAGCAGCATGAGGCGGCCACAGAAAGGCAAGGTGACATACTGTAGTGTTGAGATAACAGCAGCATAAGGAGATCACAGAGTGACCCAGTGACATGGTGTTAATTTAGCAGCAGCATGAGCAGACCACAGAGTGGTAAGGTGACATAGTGTCTCCTCCTCATGTGGCCGTGAGATCTAGGCGCCATGTTTCCAGTCCCCTGACCAGCCAGATTTACCAGCATCTGTTGCAGGATACAAAGCAGTGGAATGACGTTCATCCCGTAGTCCTGGTGACTGACAAATAACGTAGCCTCCTCAAAGGGCCTGCGCAAATGGCAGGTGTCACGTATGAGCTGCCACTGGCTGACATCAAAGTTACACAGGGGAGCACTCCTGTCCGCTTGGATCATCAATAAATTGTTTATGGCCTTTCTTTGTATAGTCAGTCCAACATATGTTGGATGGAATTCCAACGGGTGAAAACTTTGCATATCAGCCTATGTTGGGGGGTCCCATTCTACCATTGCAGCTCAAGGAGAATGTGCTTGGCGGTGTACGAGTGACTGAAGTGCATGCAAAGTTTCCTGGCCATTTGTAGGATGTCTTGCAGATGGGTGGAAGACTTCAGGAACCGCTTGACAACCAGATTGAACAGGGCGCATGGCTCAGCCCTACTTTACGCAGCGCTGACACCATGTTCTTCCTGTTGTCGGTCACCATGGTTCCGATTTTGAGTTGTCACAGAGAAAGCCAGGATTCGATTTCTTAATGAAGAACACGGAGCAGTTCCTCCCCTATGTGACTCCGTTCGCCCAGGCAAACGAGGTGTAGAACAGTGTGACACCGCCTTGCCCTGCACATGTGGTAGGCTGGAGAAGCACTGTGAATTGTTCCTGCAGTGGAGGATGAGGACACGGTGGGTGATGAGGAGGCAGAGGCGGACATTGTCGCAGGACCAGCGACGTGAGAATGTGGAGGCGGCAGTGGAGTTACCTGGCCAAGTTGCTGGTTTGGCTGGGCAGGAACCACATTTACCCAGTGGGCCATAAAGGACATATATTGTCCTTGACCGTAGTTACAGCTCCACACGTTGGCACTACCGTGCACTTCAGCAGACACCGACAGGCTCAAGGACTAGTCCACCTTCTGTTCTACATATTTGTGCAGGGCTGGTACTGCGTTTTTCGCAAAGAAATGACGTCTTGGGACTCTCCACCTCGGCTCAGCACAAGCCATCAGTTCTCTGAAAGGTGCAGAGTCCTCAACTTGGAAAGGGAGGGATTGCAGCACCAGCAACTTGGCCAGGAGTATGTTCAGCTTCTGCGCCGTTGGATGAGTGCACACATACTGTTGTCTATTGGCAATCGTTTTGGTGATCGCTTGCTAACAGAATGACTGACGAGGAGTAGGAGGGCGAGGAGCAGGAGCATCAGGACCGGTAGATGATGGGAAGGACAGACAGCTCACTTTGGCTGAGATGGAGGAGCCTTGACTGCCTGAAATTGGGTGAGTGCCACTGGGTGATGCAGTGGTTGCTGCGGCAGGCTGGACCATCACATTGGAGCGACGGTTTTCCCAGGCCACTTTATGGTAACGCTGCATATGTCGACGAAGGGCCGTGGTGCCAACATTGGCACCCTGGCCATGCTTCACCTTCTGCCCACAGATTCAGCAATGGCAATGTTCACCTTCTCCGGCAGCTTAACAAAAAACTGCCACACTGCTGAGTAGGTGATTTTACCCTCAACACTCCGCACTGACTGACTGCAACCGCCGCCTCCGTGAACCCCTGCACCACTACTTTCCGGGCAGGTAGGCTCCTGCGCAGCAGGTGGTCTACCCCGGGCACGTTTGGCTCCCGACCTCCCACTGCTGCCACCCTGCTGACTTCCGGCCACGCTACCGACCCGCCCACGGAGGAAGCAGCAGATGTCTCCTCCAGATATTGGCTGGGCAGTAGCTTCTGACTGTCCTGTAGTAGTTCGTCCTCGCTTTATAGTGGAGCTGAGCCCACAGCAAATAATATTTCTCTGGCTGATGCCACAGAAAAGGACACAGGCAGGTTGAGCACAGGTGAGGGCACAGGGCCTTTTCCTGGGCCATGCCAACTAAGGGTTGTGTCTGACGAACCCCCCGACTGTTGGCTGGGTGTGTCTGGTGTCACTTGGGACGAAGTGGATGACCGAGCCAACCATTCAAGAACCGCTGGGTTGCTAGTCAAGATACGACCACTAGCTGACACTAGGAGCTCAGGCCTCTAGAAGTGACCCCTGCTGCCACACCCACTTACTCTGCTGGGAGTTGTGCCTGCGCCAAAGACATTTCGGCCTGTGCACCACCCCTGTGCAGGGCCTGTCACTTCTGTGTCTGAGATACAGTTAGATCAAATAAATAAATAAAAAGGAAATTAATACACCCCAAAAAAGGCTGTAATGTTGTCACTTTACCACACATCGGCTAATAATACTTTTTTTGCCACTAAGGGCTCTTTCACACTTGCCTTTTTGTTTTCCGGCATAGAGTTCCGTCATTAGGGCTCTATGCCGGAAAAATCCTGATCAGTTTTATCCCCATGCATTCTGAATAGAGAGAAATCCATTCAGGATGCATCAGGATGTCTTCAGTTCAGGACCGGAACGTTTTTTGGCCGGAGAAAATACCGCAGCATGCTGCGCTTTTTGCTCCGGCCAAAAATCCTGAACACTTGCCGCAAGGCCGGATCGGAATTAATGCCCATTGAAAGGCATTAATCCAGATCCGGCCTCAAGCTAAACGTCGTTTCGGCGCATTGCCGGATCCGACGTTTAGGTTTTTCTGAATGGTTACCATGGCAGCCAGGATGCTAAAGTCCTGGCTGCCATGTTAAAGTGTAGTGGGGAGCGGGGGAGCAGTATACTTACAGTCCGTGCGGCTCCCGGGGCGCTCCAGAGTGACGTCAGGGCGCCCCACACGCATGGATCACGTGATCCATGCGCATGGGGGGCTCTGACGTCATTCTAAAACCCCCCCGGGAGCCGCACGGACTGTAAGTATACTGCTCCCCCGCTCCCCACTACTACTATGGCAACCAGGACTTTAATAGCGTCCTGGCTGCCATAGTAACACTGAAAGCATTTTGAAGACTGATCAGTCTTCAAATGCTTTCAGGTCACTTGCGTTGTTACAGATCCGGCGAGCATTTCCGGCGACGGAAGTGCACGCCGGATCCTAACAACGCAAGTGTGAAAGAGGCCTAATACGTGCAAAAAAGGCTTTAGAACATATACTGTAACTGCACCACACAAGGGCTAATAAGATGTAGAAATATTTCCTTGTAATACACTCTGTTAATGGCCTTATCACACAGCACTTGCACCCCAATAAAGAGAACGGTTTGCTGGAATTACAGAGGTATCATCTATTGCAAATCTGAAAGCATCAGTATAATGGTAATTTGGATCCCCAGTCAGTGCAGCAAGGTGTAATAGAATTGTTCCTATTACCCAGGTTGTATACTCCCCTATTGGACCATGTTCTCTTTTTATAGTGTGGAATAATTTCTCTATATTCTTTCCCTACACTTCTAATGATCTTTCCCTGAACTTCAATTTAGCAAAATAAAAGTTCACAAGTCTTTCCTATCACTTTCCCTAGCGCCTGCTGATGTCTCTACCTACACTAAGTACATTGGAAAATGGCAGAATCCAAGATGGCTGAGGGAATTTATAGGGCTGTGACATCACAGGGCTGGCTGGATGCTGATTGGCTGCATACATGGCATTGTGGGTGATCCCTCGTTCCCAGAGTTCTTTGTTCCATGTTCTAACACGTGCAGCAGCCATTTTAGGAAAAAATGTGATTCGCTACCACGAAGCGTGAGGAAATTCGGATGCGGTGTGAATCGAATTTTTCCTGAAATTCGGATTGAATTCCACTTCGTCAACTTTGATTCGCTCATCGATAAGCCCCCACTACTAGGACACCCCCATACCCACCCCCATGATTACCCTTCTTTCAAAGTCTATGGGGACTACAGAAAACTTTACTGCACTGTACTCACCTGTTTCCATCTGCCCGGTAGGCACTGAATGAAGGAGCAGTGTACATGCATACTCAACACTTCCTTCAATTACTCCTCAGGAAACGGGGCCCGGGCCCCTGTTCTAGTTATCGGTGGGGAACCCAGCGATCAGACATTTATCATCTATCCTCTAATTTAAGCTAGACATAATTTAGCAAGCCCAAAGCTCTCTTAGCAATTTTAGGTAGGTTCAAATAGCCTTTTGTAGTGAATAACAATGTTTCATTTCACTGACGATAAAGCTTTATGTACTCAAAATCCAAACCCCCTGGTTAAGCTATTACTCTGAAACTGTTCTAAGCTTTGGTTAGTTTGTCTGATTAGAAAACTGACAACTGAAGTAACAAGATCTGGAGAATTCAAAGAAGCCGTGATGTCAAGCTAATAGAGTAAAAGAGTCCACTGAAGCAGGTCAGAAGACGAAGGCCCTGCAATGCATCAGTGTCCTGTTAAATGGTCGTGTCGACATCTTCCTGCAGCCTGCTGAATACTTATACTATACACGCACGTTCTAACGGTGCCATTGTCAGGGGGCACCGATTAAACAGCCATTTTAATGGGATTCCTCACTATTAAAGGGAATGTATCATCCATATCCATGTATCATCTCATTTCCCTGCATGACAGCTTTAGTGGTCTGCTGAGGGGGCCTTTGAGGTGCAAAAGTAGATCCTGTTAAGTGATGACAAAATTGCAACTGGCGCCTCCCCCTAGGGCCCTTTATATATAAAACGCATCCAGGTGTAGGAATACCGAGTAGTGTGATGCGGCCTACTGTAAATGTCTCTTTATGTGTCACGGTGCTCCTACCTGGATACAGCTGGACCGCAGGCTTTGGCTCCGAAGCAATAAATCAGGGGAATAATTAAGGCATTTGAAAAAAAGATTGAGTGCAGACCTTGTATGTAGTTGAACAGCAGCTTTACTTTGCATAAACGTTTTCCAAAACGGTTCACAGACTTTGTCTTGGTCTCAGCAGGCTTTAGCATTAAAACTGGCAGGCAACCTCTGCTACATCTGTTTCTCTCTGGCTATGCTGTACTGACAGGCTGACTTAGGCCAAGGAACTTTCCTTCTGGCTCCTGAGGCTCTAAGCGTTGGCCTCCATGGCCAGAAGAGCTAAGGGTGCTCTGGCTGGCTTGGGCACGACCAGCAGAGACGTGACATGCACACCTTCCCCAAGCAGGGGGTAAGCTAGACTAACTCTCACTAATCCCCACCCTTCCTGCAGGAAGTGGGATTTGCCCACTCCCCACAGAGGGGGGGGGGGGGGGGGTTGCAGTAGTTTAGAATGAAATGGAAAGTTCCATTCTATCTACATGTAACTCTGCCATATTTGCCACCACCTGCTGGTGTACCAGGCACATTATATATAAACAGTTGCAAACATTAGAAATGCAGAGTTTGGTGAACCTGGAACAGAATGCATAAATGACATTAATGTTAGCAGACACAGATAGCAGCTAGGATTTGCTCTAAGACGTGAGAGGATTGCAGCAGCACTGAGTATTTCAGAATGACAAGTGTGCTTATTTTGTGGAGGCTGTGACCAGACCAATCATGGGATTGCAGTACCCCAAACCAGAGGGTATTTGAAATTGTTACGTTATATATTTAATGTTGTGTATTGTTATATTGTTTTAGCCGTTCATTCCAAAACAGAAAGGTATGATTGGCAGGAACAGGGCTAACCACCCTGCTCCTCCCCTCTTAATAGGAGTGGACCGGTCCTGCTTTCTGACAGGAGGGCGGGGAGTTCAGTTGAGCTAGAAAAGGGAGAAGGAGTTCCCGTTCAGATAGTTTCCTACTCCCAGAAGCCAGAGCAAAATTCAAGGAAGCATCAGTGTGACAAGACAGCAGAGTGATTGCCAAAATACAGCTTCACAAACAAGGTGCTGCAAGGTGAGGGATTACAGCTCAGACACCACCACCTACCTAAACTATCAGTAGGCCAGACTAACATTAACCCTGTACTACAGTGGACACCTATATCCACAAGTGCTTGCTTGTGTCAACCAACCAGCCACCATACCTCGTGATCTGGTGCCAGAAACCGCACTTTGCATTTAATACTGTGGATGTGCTTCAAGTTCTATTTTGCACAAGTAAAGAGAAACTGCTATACCTGGGACCTGATTCTTCAAATGCAGCGTCCCACTTATGTGTGTATAAGTGGTCCCCTTAAATTTCTGTATATGCATTTAATGCATTGTAATTCCTAAGTTCAGGCTGGCATTGTCATTACATCTATTTGCCCCTAGGTGGTGCTGGCGCCACATATTATATATAGCTTGGGGTTTGCTAATAAAGTTAGTTGAGTAATGTAGGAAGCAGAGAGGAGAAGGAAGTGTATAGAGGAGCAGAGCAGGCTCAGTCCAAGATGTAGCTGCCTTTCTTTCCTCTGGGCCCTGATCAAGCCTGGAGAGGACAGACCAAGTAGTCACAGCAGCCCAGCACAGACAAGTGAGTCTATGTACGAATATAGAGAAAGATTAGAGCTGAGTCTAGCCAAGGGACTTCATAAGCACCAGTGACAGGGAGGAACTTAAAGGTACATGGACACAAGTGGATGATTTGTGCGAAGAATTATCCTTGTTACTACATGCCTTCTGGGACATAGTGAACCTGAACATTTTCAGGAGAGCATCCTGCATAAAATAATGTAGTAGAGAGTCTGCCTGCCACAAAAGAGAACGCCCTTATTGGATTGCTCAATATAAAAGTTAGGAAACCATTATATTCAGTACCTGAGTGCTAGAGATTTGACTTAAAGTAGAACTAATTAAGAAGAGAACTTTTGTCTTTCCTGTAAAGTGACAGCATTAGGAGAACTCCTCAACCACCAATTGCCAGACCTGTTGTAAGGATTACAACTAATTTCTGAATCCTCCTTTATGCCAAATAAGTGCACTGTACTGATGAGCTTTACCAACAGTCCTGAGACATTTGATTTAAGTAAATGTTCAACTGTTTCTACTACAACTGACTCCTCATCCCTTCTACTACACTCAACATTTGTACCTTACGGTGCTGGCATCACGAACACAGGGGCCAAGCCACCAAAGCACCTTAAACACCTATACCATCAAGTGCACCTCAACTTTCATCTGGCTGGTGTTCCCTGAAATAGAGAGTGCCCTGGAGGATTTAGTGCTGTATTCCCGTCCACTGCAGGCCGGGCCTGAGGACAACTGAACTGTGAATACTACTACCCTCACTCGGCATATCATCACCATTACACTCACATACAACCATGTGACACAAACTCTCATTGGGGCCACTACCACTGCAGGATAGTCAACAGAGAGGATAGGTTCATGATGTAGGTAGGGAATGGAGACAAGTGGGAGGTCACAGGAGGAGTAGGGTCCCCCATCAGCACAGAGGATTTCAGAAGTAGAGTATGATGATCTTGTGGGAAATCACATATGGAGAAGTAGACTGCCCATCAGCATAGAGGTTTTCAGGAGAAGAGTATGCCGATATTGTGGGAAATCGTATGCGGAGAGGTAGGGTCCCAATTAGCACAGAGAATTTCAGGAGAGGAGTATGCTGACCTTGTGGGAAATAACATGGGAGGAGTAGGGTCCCCATCAGCACAGAGGATTTATGGAGCTTTTCATACTGATCTTGTGGGAAATCACATATGGAAAGGTAGGGTCCCCATCAGCACAGAGGGCTCCAGGAGCAGAGTACGCTGATCTTGTGGATAATCATATATGGAGGAGCACAGCCCCATCAGCACAGAGGATTTCAGGAAAGATGTCTGCTGATCTTGTAGGTAGGCAGTGACCTGTCCACTCATGAGGATGGAAGTGATAGAGATAATGGTGGTAGTAGTAGCCATGAATATTTTCAATGCAGCAAGGATAAGTTGCAGTGAGCCACAAAACTGAGCAGTGATGGGAACACTTGTCCCCTCGGTGCTGCCAGCGCTATATGTGACACGTCCTCACTTTTAGTTTGTTCTGGAATTTTAATAAATGCCCCTTAATAAGAAGATCTCTCTGTAAATGTTACCATGATAATTAGCAGAGTAAAACTTCCCGCTCGCTGTCCTTACTGGAGAAACGACTGTCTGCTAGGCTTAAGAAAAGAAAAAAAAAAGGATCTCCCCAGGGGCGCCCGCAATTTTAATAAGTCGCTGCACTTATTTAATGTCCCAGTGGAGACAAAGATAAGACAGACCGTCGACTCTGATGCCAGAAAGCAAAGAAAATGTATGCAGCAGAAGAATATTCAGAATGCAGACTGCACAGCGGGGATCCTGATCTATCTCTAGGTTAATGGGCGCTTCACAACAAGGTGAAGACAGCAGCCGCCATGTCATTAGCTGCAGCTTATGTATAGAATCCATCTACCTAAAACATTAGTTGTAATTGGAAACAGTCAGTAAGCTGATGGCCAAACATCCAACTAACGGTTAGGTGAGCACCTACACTGCAAAATGCAGAGGGACCTTTAGGTTTCCCTTTATTAGATTATGGTATTGTGGTTGGTATGAAGAGGACAGTCCTGAGAATGCACATCTCTAGACCAATGTCTGGACAAATACTGAACAAGCAGTGGTCTGGAGGATCAGTACAGGATATTTAATGTATGTACACAGTGGGCCAGATTTATCATTACACTTCCATCTTACGCCAATTTCACATAAGTCCAAAGCCACTTTTGGCTCAGTAAGATTTATTAATGGTCCTTTAATATTGTGATAAATGTGGTTTGATGGCAGCAGTTCATCCTTCAGTAAACGGCTTTATAAAAGTCGCACATATTTACAAAAAAGTCGCATGTTCTACTAAAAAGTCGCATAAGATAAGCATGGTCCTCACTGGAGTGAAATTGGGACTTTTTTGCGACATTTTTAAAAAGTCCCAATGATAAATCTGGAGTGAAACTCATTAACATGGCTAACCACGCCCAGTTTTACAAAACTGGAGTGAGTGGTGTACACATGTAAAAAAGTCGCAAAATTATGCGCAAATGAGTATGAAAAGTCGCAAATGCCCTATTTTGGGACTTTTTGATGCCAGAATTCTGGAGTGAAGGTATGATAAATCATGGCCAGTGACTCCACCAGCAGCTATGGACCTGCTGTTCCTGAGCTACAATTACCTGTGGGCGTGGTCACCTGTGGAAGCGTGGGCTGGTGCTCCTGAATCGCTTGGAGGAAAAAAAATCTATCCACCTGGGGCCGGCTCTCTCCTCCTCAGGGAGAGAGTGGGTTCTCAGGCATGAGTGAGGAAAGCAAGCCCCAGGCTCCTGTTCCCAGCAAGAGGCCACCAGGACACAGGAGGAGCCAGCATTTGGCCTGTATGAAGGACTCAGGGGTAAGAAGATCTGGCAGGAGTTGCAGTAATGTGGCTTCTGTCTCCCCTGAGTCTGTAGACAGTAGGAAGAGCCCCAAGGCTGGATCCACTAAGACCACAGGCAACGGACACACCACACACAAACTCCTGTCTCTCTGCCTATCAATAACAACACTGGGAGCCGTCTTAGTGGGTGAAAGGTCGGTCACAGCTTTATTTATCTCACCATATTTTTTCCTTTCTTATTTTAAATAACTCTCATAATTTACCAATACAAACTCAAACTGCCCGGCCTTAGGCCGGTCCCCCGGAGTGCGAGAAGCGATATGCCACACCGAACATCGATGTGCAAGTCCGCCTTCTCGCCCCCATGCTAACTTCTGCACAGACCTCTGCAGTCTGACAGGAGGGATTTAACTCCTAACCTGCCTAATCAGTGCCTGCAGTCCAGAACGCCCTCGCTATTTGCTATGGCGTTTTATAGGACGACCTGAATGCCAGCTCAAGTGAGAGTGGCCCTTCCGGGGCCCAGCGGAAGCCGAATATTCACGGAGGAGAAGCAGATCTTGAGCAGGAAGGCTGGGGTGTACTGAGGGCCCAGGAGTACATTTCCACCATTTGAGATCGTCAGATCCTTTTACGCACATCTCATAGCGAAGAGGGATCTTGATCGTGATAAGATGTGGGCTTTTTTGGCTGAAACTGTTCCTGAACCAGGAGTAGACCCCTCTCTTGACATTTTGACTGAAATGATCCAGAAAGAGGAAGTCAGTCTGGCGATTGAGGGGCTTGCTCCCAAAAAATCGCCAGGTACGGATGGTTTAACATTTGAGTTTTATAAGACCTTTACCGACACCTTAGTTCTCCTCTTGACTGAGATATTCAATGAGTGTCTCTTCTCGAGCGCTCTACCAAAGTCAGCCCTGATCATTGTGTCAAAGGGTAAAGATTCATTCCACATTGAGAATTAGCATTCCATAGCACTCCTCGGTGTGGACAGAAAGATTCTGGCGAAAGTGCTATTTAACTGGTTGGTTAAATCAGCACCCGAGCTTCTTTCTGGGGCCCAGCACTGCTCTGTTCGAGGCTGCAGTACTTTTAGTGCTGTGCTCAGTGTCCAGGAGGCTGTGGAGCAGGAAGGGGAACATGCTGTCATTGGATCAGGCAAAAGCGTTTGATCGCATTTACCACGAGTACCTCTGGTCTGTCCTTCTGAGATATGGCCTGCCGGGGGGTGGGGGGGTTTGTTGATTGGCTCAAGACCTCATATGCAGGTGGAGAGAGTTTCCTGCTTGTGAACGGTTGGATTGGCCGCCCCTTTTGAGGTGGGATCTGGGGTTCCCCATTGTTGTCCTTTGAGCCCGCTATTGTACGTGTTCGCGTTTGATCCCTTCCTTAAAAGGGTTGATTGTGGACCATTGACGGGTGTCTGGATGGACCAGGCAGCTCCGGAGACCACACTGAGGGTGGTGGCATATGCTGATGACTTAGCTATCTTTGTCTCTTCAAAAGGGAAGGCAGAGTGGGTGCTGTCAGAGTTGGAACGCTACTCAGAGTCATCTGGGTCCAAAATCAACTGGGATAAGTGTGAGAGTCTCTGGCTGGGAGGTGGAGATCCTGGTTTTGATCTCCCGGACACCCTTCCAGAGCCCCAGAAGTCTACAAAAGTCCTCAGCATTGAATTTGGCCAGGGGGATTACCCCCATCAAAATTGGGATAGCAGGCTTAAGATGGAAGGGTTGGTCTTTGACCCTCAGGACAAGGGTGAACATTGTCAAAACCTACCTGATCCCTTTGCTGTTATATCTGGGCAGTGTGTGCATCTTGCCAGAAACATTGTGGACTCGGGTCTACAGTCTGTTCTTCCAGATGTTATGGGGAAACAGACTAAACCCTGTCAAGAGGAAGGTTACTTACCGTATGAGGACACTAGGAGTATTGGGTATAGTCAACCCTGTGGTGTTCCTGGTGAACACCTTTATTAAGATTAATCTCGCAAGTCTCTGGAAAGAGAGGGCTCCACTGTGCATAGTTTCCTGTTGGGGATGGTTTCAGCCTTTGTTCCAGGAATGGGAGACAGGGGAGCAAGTGAAGGATCTCCGCACACCACATGGGTATCTCCTGGCTTATGCTGCCCTGGTTCTGAAGGTATTATATCGTGCGATCTGGGGATGTGCGAAATTAGGAAACTCCTTGACCAGAGGGTTCTGTTGACCCATATTCAGAAACCCCTGGCCCTCAAGGACTGCCCAGGTCGGGATCTGAGTGTCGGGTTACGGCTTTTGAATTCCATCAGGATCCCTTTGAAGTTTTTTTTACTTGACTTGGCGCTGCTTCTGTAAGCCGTGTCCCATGGTAGACTCCCCAGGATACAGCGAAGTCACGAACGAGGAAAGCAACTCTGAAACCAGCTTTTGCAAAAACTGAATTTTACTAATACGTAGTAATAAACACAACTACAAAAAGCTAAGAACATAAAATAGATTTACATACACCCAGCCCGAAGGCTGAGACCCATGTGTTGCACAGCACGGGGCCCCCTGATGGATGGCAGCGGAAATTTCGCGGTAATTTGCCTACTGGCAGGCACAACTAAAACTGCCTCGCTGTACCTATTATTACCCTGAAGCTGACACGAACAATAGGGGTGAGGGGGGGGGGGGGGGGGGGCTCTTAGTACGGGCTGACCTGCAGTGCAACACAACAGTTCACAATCTTACCGTACTCTATATTATTCCCCCCTACCGTAACTAGTCAGGTAGCACATACCTGATGATTACTGTTGAACAAAACGCTGAACTGGATGGAGTTCGTAGGGGTGTTTATCAACTTCCAAACGTGCAATGTCACTTTTAATAATGGAGTCCTTGTAGTACAAGTAACAACTCTTTAGACCTGGCACAAAACGGAGATTCTAACTATCTAATTACAGGCCTGTTCTAAGTCTTTAGGCACCAATACTGCAGTAAGTTGCGTGCACGATCTTACCGACCCGGGTCTGCTCTTTATCCACTGATGCCTCTGAACCGAACAACCAGTCTCTCCAGTAGTGTTGAGCGCAAATATTCGAATTTCGAATTTTTATCGCGAATATCGCAACTTCGATAATTCGCGAATATTGCGAATATATCGCTATATATTCGCAATTTCGAATATTCGTTTTTTTTTTTTTTTTTTAGTTGTTAATTCTTGTTGCTCTCTGGTTGTCTTCCCACTTCCCAAAAGCTGTTCTTACCTGTCCGGAGGATTCCTGGCTCCCTGCTCGCTTCAGTCATTGCCCGTTGCCGCTTCTGCTGACTTCCCATGTGCATGGGAACGCCTCCATGCTAAAGTGTACTGTCGGATGTGAGAATCACGATCTCACAAATTTGACTAAGTTGTAATCGCAATGCGATTAATATAACCTGAATTATTCGCATTGCGATATTCATTCTATTCTAGCAATACAACCATTAGGAACTTAGCTCTAAGATCAATTCGCAACGCGAGTATATGTTCGCCTCGCGAATAAAACTTAGAGCTGAGATCCTAATGGTTGTATTGCTGGAATAGAACGAAGATTGAGAATATCTCGAATTCACGAATATAGCACTATATTCTCAATCTTCGTTATATTCCAGCAATACAACCATTAGGAACTCGGTCAGCTCTAAGTTTCATTCGCGAGGCGAACATATAATCGCATTGCGAATTGATCTTAGAGCTAAGTTCCTAATGGATGTATTGCTAGAATAGAACGAAGATTGAGAATATCTCGAATTCACGAATATAGCACTATATTCTCAATCTTCATTGTATTCTAGCAATACAACCATTAGGAACTCAGATCTAAGTTGTAATCGCAATGCGATTAATACAGGTTATATTAATCGCATTGCGAATGAAACTTAGAGCTGGGTTCCTAATGGTTGTATTGCTAGAATAAAAGAAGATTGAGAATAGGAACCCAGCTCTAAGTTTCATTCGCAATGCGATTAATATAACCTGTATTAATCGCATTGCGAATGAAACTTAGATCTGAGTTCCTAATGGTTGTATTGCTAGAATATAACGAAGATTGAGAATATAGTGCTATATTCGTGAGATATTCGTTATCTTTGTCAATTCTAGCAATACAAGTTAACCATTAGGAACTCAGATCTAAGTTTCATTCGCGACGCGAATATATATTCGCGTAAAATTCGCAATATATAAAATCATGACGAATATTCGATTTCGACGAATATATGACGAATATTCAATCGAATATTCGCGAAATATCGCGAAATCGAATATGGCACCTCCCGCTCATCACTACTCTCCAGTAAAGATGAGGTCCCGCAGAGTATGCAACTTTGTCACTTAGCTCTTGTCAGTCTTCCTGGAAACAGTCCTACTTTCCCTAGACAGGATCTGTGTCTTGGACAACGATCAGCTTCACTTAGCTGTAGCTGTGGTCACTGAGGGCGTTCTCTCACTCCTGGATCCATCAGTTTGTCTGCTCACACACAGTTCCTCAGCTCTCAGCTCGATTCTAAGATGGCTGCTCCTTCTCTATGCTCTGAGAAAACCACACCTCTTATGAATATGGAAATATATCTGCAGTCAGTAGCTATACCTAGGAAACAGCAGCATCTTGTGGCCAAACAGCAGAACATCAGTCCAGAGCATTTATTTTAATCCACACACTGTTCAAACAATGGGATCTGTTTCTCAATCTCACACTTCTATGGGAAACTGTGTGTGAGGGACAATCTAAACTGTAGGAGCTCCGAGGACAGGGGGTGTCCCTGAGAGGAGTGGGGTGGTGTAGAGAGCATGGACCACTTTTTGCTTCATTGTCCCTTTAACACAGAGGATTACACCAGGGTGGGGACGTCCATCGGCTGGCCTAGGCTGGTCACTCTTTCCTATGCGGAATGGGCCTATAGAGCATACAGACACCTGGGTGGTAGGGACCGCTGCACTTTATTCATAGTCAGCTCAGTGGCCAGGTACTACATGTGGCATGCAAGATGTTTAGCCTCGAGGTAGCGCAAAAATCCTCCCCGTGGATGAGGTGGTTAGGAACATTCTTGGAGACCTGGTCAAGGTGCGCTCTCTGGAGTATGAGAGGTTGGGGGAGGATAGAGCCTCTCTCCTCTGGAGGAGTTTTGCCTTTAGGGTACCCTAGCCTGTTGTCTCCCTTCCTGGTGGTGGGCTGATGCTGATTTTTGGTGGGCTGATGCTATAGATTTTTGTTTTGTTTTGGTGGCTGTATGAGGACATAGGGCTTGCAGGCGCCGAACTTGGGCTTTAATGGTTGTGTGTGGCTGAAAAGCCTCACTGTGGGTGGTATGGGTGGCCTGCCATGTATTTTAGTTTATATGTCTATATGTATATTTGAATATTTTGGGATGTAGTGTGTATATATGTTGTATAATTGTATAGTGATGTATATACTTTATAATTTGAGTTGTTGGGTATAGTGTTAGGTTGGGTGGTGGGTAAATGGGGGGAGCGTTCTAGGATTCCATGAGACATTGGGGACATTAGGGACTTCTGGGGTATATGAGAAAATTCTGGGCTGATTCATGGACGTCTGGGGGCATGGGATAAAATATGTGTGTGTTTAATTAGGGTGTTGGTGTTGGGATTTTTTGTAAGTTTTTTGTATTTTGCTGTGTGTAGGTAGGGTGCAACCGGATCAGGAAGTTTAGTACATTGATATTAAAATAGAAATTGTAAATACTGTATATAGTGGGTGTTCTATGGGGCATTGAGTGTTGGGCTGGACCGGTGTTGTCTGTACCACGCTGAGGTGCATTATGTCCTGTATTTTTGGTTTGGGTTTTGTGTTATTTTGGTGTGATTTCTGTATTTCTGTATTTATTGATTTATTTGTTATGTTTTTTAGATTTTAATAAAAGAAATACAGGATGTAACTCAGGATCAGTACAGGATATGTAATGTAATGTATGTACACAGTGACTCCACCAGCAGAATAGTGAGTACAGCTCTGGAGTATAATACAGCATGTAACTCAGGATCAGTACAGGATATGTAATGTAATGTATGTGCATAGTGACTGCACCAGCAGAATAGTGAGTAAAGCTCTGGAGTATAATACAGGATGTAACTCAGGATCAGTAAAGGATATGTAATGAAATGTATGTACACAGTGACTGCACCAGCAGAATAGTGAGTGCAGCTCTGGAGTATAATACAGGATGTAACTCAGGATCAGTACAGGATAAGTAATGTAATGTTTGTACACCGTGACTACACCAGCAGAATAGTGAGTGCAGCTCTGGAGTATAACACAGGATATAACTCAGGATCAGTACAGGATATGTAATGAAATGTATGTACACAGTGACTCCACCAGCAGAACAGTGAGTACAGCTCTGGAGTATAATACAGGATGTAACTTGTGATCAGTACAGGATAAGTAATGTAGTTTATGTACACAGTGACTCCACCAGCAGAATAGTGAATGCAGCTCTGGAGTATAATACAGGATGTTACTTAGGATCAGTACAGGATGTGTAATGTAATGTATGTACACAGTGACTGCACCAGCAGAACAGTGAGTGCAGCTCTGGAGTATAATACAGGATGTAACGTGTGATCAGTACAGGATAAGTAATGTAGTTTATGTACACAGTGACTCCACCAGCAGAATAGTGAATACAGCTCTGGAGTATAATACAGGATGTAACTCAGGATCAGTACAGGATATGTAATGTAATGTATGTACACAGTGACTCCACCAGCAGAATAGTGAATGCAGCTCTGGGGTATAATACAGGATGTAACTCAGGATCAATACAGGATAAGTAATGTAATGTATGTACACATTGATTCCACCAGAAGAATAGCGAGTGCAGCTCTGGAGTATAATATAGGATGTAAATTCAGGTCATTACAGGATAAGTAATGTAATGTAACTTTTAATGCAGATTTGTTTTATACAGAAACCTTACAATGGTAAACATTTGCTCCAGAGCAGTGCTTCTCAATGTAGCTAGATATATAGCCATACACAGCAGTGATTAAATGGTTGGATCTCCTGCCATTCTATACACTGACACCTGTTTCTGATTACACCAAATACTGTAGCATTGCTCTGATCTTGATCACGTTCATGAACGTAATGCCAGAATTGCAGTAAAGACAGACACACACAAGAAGAAATATGCATAGGCTCTGTGGAAAGAGGGTAACACAACCCATAGGCCATTGATCATCTGTCACCTGTATAGAAAACGGAGAAAACCTAGAAATGGCAAAACAGAAAATGATGATGGAATCTTACGTACATGGGCACCAATGCAAAATGAGTTAAAAGGTCCCCGGGGCCCAGACCTACCATAATACAGGTTTCTTCTTATGTGGCACAGAGGTGTTTGAGCCCCCTCGGGTACCAGAGTCTGGGTTTGAGTGCCCCCCATATAGCTGCACCCCTGGTATATAGAGATGCTGACACTAGACACAGAGATGTTCCCGTCACACAATCTAACAAAGAAATCAGTAATGCAGAAAACAGGGCGTTTTTCATCACCGAGGAGCCGTCAGTCCATTATTGAGGTGTGATCAGGACTTTCATTTTCATTTCACTTCCCGGGACTGAACCTGCAGATTGAAGACCATTTAACCCCTTCATATCAGGAAGACGTCTGTCTGCAGATCCTGGAGTCATTTCCTTCAGTATACAGATTTACAACCTCCTACACTAATAGTGGAAGGAGGGGGGGGTCTCCGGCCAGAGGATTATATCTTTATTGTAGATACATGTTACTGTACATGCTGTAAGATTACCAACATGATGTACAGGGACTTGGAATTAAAGGATGGACAAATGGTCTGCAGCCTGGAAGGGGCAGTGAACGTAGAGGAATGTAATGTCAGGACGCCAATGCCCTGTATTGATTTCAGGGGCACAGACAGTATCAACCCTAACCCACAGTATGCCTGATTTAATGTCTCCCCAAGAGGTCTTTTATGTGAGCCATATTATGTACCCCAAATAAAAATAAAAAAAAAGTAAAAAAATAAAATGTTTGAGTGTTCTAAAGTAATGGTCTATGCTAAGGATCGGTCATCAATATGTGATCAGGGCGGATCTGCCTCCCGAGACCCCAGATCAGTTGTTTGATGAGGCCAGGATTCTCCAGTGAGCGCAGCCATCTCTTCTTAGGCTATGTGATGTCACGTTCATCGGTCACATGACGTAGGAGCAGCTCATTCTCATTCAAGTGAATGGACCTGGGCTGCAAGGACATTTCGTGCACCCATAGCCAAAATGGAGTCACCTAGCGACAACATCACTTAGGGGCAGACAGAGAACCCTTGACCACTTCTTACAAGTGTCCCTATAAACAAGTGTAGAGTAGTGATGATCATGAGCGGCATAGGCAATATTCGTTTCCGCAATATTTCGCAAATTTTTAACATTATATTCGCAATAAATTAGTGAATTCTAGAATTCACAATTTCCAGCAGTTATTTTCGCAACTGTGCAAATCGGCACTAATGATGAGAATTTATTGTGCAATACGTGCAACTTCACATTTTATCAGGTCTGAGTAGATATTACTGATTGGTGCACTAAGTATTGTTGTGAGATCACAGCACTATGTCTAACAGAGACACTAATCCCTATCACAGCACAGTAATCCCTATGACAGCACAGTAATCCCTATCACAGCACAGTAATCCCTATCACAGCACAGTAATCCCTATCACACTACCTAATACCCTGCACTGGAACCTATCAGCTACACTATATCACTATCTAACCTACACTGACTATCTCCCACTAACTACCTGTATTATATATATGAGCTAACTAACTAATGTATTTAAATAAGGATCCAGATGAGTCTGCAAAGCACAGAGCACAGCAATGACACTGCCGTCTCTCTCAGAACTGCAAAAAAACAGCAGAAAATGGCTGCTGGGGAGTTTCCTATTGGTTGCTAGGGATGTGGCTAAGCTCAGACAAAGATATTGCAGCCTTCTCATTGGCCCACAAGCAAGAAGCAGGTAAGGTACTGATGAAAAAAAAATCTAGAATATTTGCGATTTTGAATATATAGCACTATATTCTAGATTTTCGCGAATTCTCGAAGTGCCGATATTTGCAATAAAAATTCGCAATTAGATTATTCGCAATCAACACTATAAAAGAGGTGGTGGGCTTGAAGCCAGAATAGTCTTATCTCTTATGATAGAGCTGGTGGGCTTGAGGCCAGAATAGATTTGTCTATTGTTAAAGAGCTGGTGGGCTTGAGGCCAGAACGGGCTTGTCTATTGTGATAGAGCTGGTGGGCTTGAGGCCAAAAGGGGCTTGTCTATTGTGATAGAGCTGGTGGGCTTGAGGCCAGAACGGGCTTGTCTATTGTGATAGAGCTGGTGGGCTTGAGGCCAAAAAGGGGCTTGCCTATTGTAATAGAGGGGGTGGGCTTGGGGCCAGAACAGGCTTGTCTATTGTGATAGAGCTGGTGGGCTTGAGGCCAGAACGGGCTTGTCTATTGTGATAGAGCTGGTGGGCTTGAGGCCAGAACGGGTTTGTCTGTTGGGCTTGAGGCAGGAATGAGTGACGAGAATCCTGTGTCAAGGCTATGTCGTGGGACACGTAGCATGCGTTTTTTGCACCCATAAGCGCAAGAGGTGCAATCATGGTGTCATCTGGCCTGGAGGATACCACTGAGGGGTAGATGGACAACCCTCAGCCACTTCTTACAAATGCCCCTTAACAATGACCATCAGAAAGTGACCTCATAAACATCGTTAGCTAACAATAATGCTATAGAGAGGCCCCAAAACACCGGCCTGTCAGGTCGTGCCTCCAGAAATACCAATCAACCTACAGTAGTCCCCAAAGCCAGACCAAGAGCCAGACCAAGAGGGAGTCCATGAACTGAACCACGTCACTCCAAGAAATAGTGTCTTCCATCTCTATCCTCAGAGATCATGGAGGAAGAAGCGAGCAGTGGCTCCCCCCTGCAGCTAAATACACTTCGTATGTTGCCGGAAGCTTCCAAGGGTCTGGGTGATCTCCCTTTCTTTTGGTGGATTGACAAGTCTGCACCAGAACGGTTATTTTGGCCGTTTCTGACAATACTGATGTCTGTTTTAGTACAGAATTGTATTCCACATAATATAACAATTGCGGAACACCTTTTTTGTATAATTGCATAGTGTGCTGTTCTTCTTTTCTTATTCCACATAGAGATTTATGAATACATTGACAATTGGGTGTTAGGCTACTTTCACAGTAGCGTTAATATTTTCCGGTATTGAGATCCGTCATAGGATCTTAATAGCGGGAAAAAAAAACGCTTCCGTTTTGTCCCAATTCATTGTCAATGGGGACAAAACGTAACTGAATACAACGGAATGCTCCAAAATGCATTCCGTTCCGTTCTCATACCAGAGCGCAAAACGCAGCATACTGCGGTTTTCTTTTCGTCCTGAGATGCGGAGCAAGACGGTTCCGTCATGACCGTCATGACAGATCCGTTTTCTCTGACGCAATCTGACACAATAGAAAACGGATCCAACCCCCATTGACTTTCAGTGGTGTTCATGACGGATCCGTCTTGGGTCAAAGATAATACAACCGGATGCAGATGGTTGTATTATCAGTAACGGAATAATTTTTGCTGAACCCTGCCGGATCCAGCAAAAACGCTAGTGTGAAAGCAGCCTTACCTGGTGGGTGTGTCTCCCTACGCAGGCTGACACTGTCCAATCAGTGCTGCAAATTTACCACTTGGTGCAGACACCCCCTTTATTTTTTGGAAGGAATAACTGAGGAACGGCACAAGGTAGATAGAGGCTGGATGCTGCAGAATTGTTATATTATGAGAAATAGAACAGACACATCATTAGTGGTGACAGGTCCTCTTTAACACCCACTACATGTTCCTTACCCAATTATCACCCTGTGTAAATGACATAATGATAACTGACAGACTCAGCTCTGCTACATCTGAAGGTTTCTGTATGCAGTTTTGGTATCCAAAACCAAGAGTGACTTCAAAAAAAGAGACTTCATATCCCCCCTGTATATTTTCTCTCCTTTTATGATCCACTCCTAGTATTGTCTTCCAAAACTGCATTACAGAGACCTGACCGCGTGGCCGTACCCTTACAGAACGGCATTCGTTTTCTCTTGACCATACAACTGCGGACTCCATTCGGCTATAATCACACATGGAGTTTTAACGCAGTATTTTTGAGTCAAACACGAGTGGCCCTTAAAGGGGATATTTCACAAACCATGCAATTAAAAATTTGGTATAGCCTTTGAGTTATTCAAGAAGATGTATCTGTATAGCGCCACCTGCTGTTTGTGCTGAGAAAACCGCACATGCTCAGTGTCAACCTTCAACTGCCTCCTGAGCTGCGATAGGGAGAGAGCTGCAGCAGAAAGGACACTCCCCTTGTGCTTTCAGCTTGATATAAATCTAGCAGAGCAATGAATGGGGAGATCTCTGGATCCATGGGAGGTCCGGGGCTGGTTCTGGCTTTGTTAGAAAGAGATTGTCATGTACTATGATGACTATGATTGAATTTTTTTACATTAATCATGGGATAACCGCTTTAAAAGAAGTAAAGTATAAGGCGTCTTTCACACGAGCGATACGGATTGTGTCGGGATCTGTTCAGGTTTAAATAGATCTGCACTCGGACGCCTTACGTATTTCACACAAGCCCATTCACTTCTATGGGGCCAGGGCTGAGTGAAAAACACACAATATAGAACATGCTGCGATTTTTCCTAAACGCAATCATGATACGTGAAAAAGTATTTAGTCGGATGCTATGCTTTCAATAAAGGAATCGCATTCGGACAGAAAACTCGCTCACGGCTACTCTTCGTCTCAGGGACCACGCTCAGGGAGACAGAGCGGGCCACGTACCTATCTGATACTTGTGGCATATCGTAGCGACATGCCATGTTTCAATGGAACATCCCCTTTAATTTCTGACAGGGCAGCTTTGTACTAGTGAGGTCTGATCCAGGAGCAGAAGATCAGCGGTGGCGATGATTCACTCGCGGGAGGGAAGCGGCAGCCGCACGGAGAAGGATATATCCCTAATTGGAAGCGATTATCTGTCATAATCTGAGCTGTTTTCCCTTCTGCCCTGGGAGACGCGAATAATTCTCTATGTATATTCTATGGAGTAATCACCAGACTCACAAATTCTTCTTTTAATAATGAAGCACCACGTCCCCCGGAAGAGACATCAACCCAGAAAATGGGAAGAAACATCAGAATCCATTACAATGCAATTTATGGAATGCTAAGCAGGCAGTGCCGGGGGGGGGGAATTAACCCCCTCCTTCCTGAATCACACCTAGAATGTACATGGATTTCTGCACTCTATCTTCTTAAAGGGACCATTCACTTTATTTACATTATTGGGGTATTTGGGAATAACAGGAGCCCCTGGATAAAGGAGGCGCAGGCCTGGTACACAGATCCTTCACATGGAAGGTTCATTGATTTCAATGGGCTAAAGCTTCCCTCCCTAATACCCTGCTCCTCTGCCGCCATTAATGCAAAAAATTGAAATCGGACATCATATAGTACACGACAATCTCTCTCTAACAAACTTAAAACCAGCCCTGTACCTCACGTGGATCCAGAGATCTCCCCATTCATTGCGCTAATTGTTGTGCTAGATTTATTTCAAGCTGGCAGCTCAGAGGGTGTGTCCTTCCTAAAGGGGAGTGCCCTCTCTGTTGCAGCTGGTGGCAGTTTTAAGATGACACTGAGCATGTGCTTCCATCTCAGTGAGCAGGAGGCGCTATGCAGATAGTCTTCAGTGAATAAAGCCTCATTCACAAGTCCGTGCTCAAATCCGTGAGCAGGTGGTCAGTGATGCATCCGTGAAGCTGTTTGTGACGCATCCATGTTGGGTCCGTGTGTCCGTTTTTTGCTGTCCGTGTTGCATCCGTGTTTCACTGACACTGAACAGCATTCGTGCTTTTCACGGAGCCATAGACTATAACGGGCGTGAGGGATCCGGGAACACGGACCAAGATAGGACATGCATCCGTGCTAAAAACACGGACCCACAGACCATGCTAAAACACTGATGTGTGAATACACACATTCAAATGATTGGGGACGTGTGCTGTCCGCGGAGAACACGTACAGCACACGTTCGTAAAACACTGACGTGTGAATGAGGCTTAACTCAGCGGCTATACTAAATGTTTTATTACATGTAATTATATAAGTATTCAGATCCAGGGGCTGGTTTGAAAAATGTTGAATATTTTCCTATTTTCCATGTGACAACCCCTTTAACTTATGTTGGGTAATGGCTACTGAGTACGGTCTGCTCAAAGTGATAAAACAAGTGTGGTTCCCATACTCTCTGCACTTAAAGGGGTTGTCCAGTCTTTTTATACTCATAGCCTATCCTCAAAATAGGCCATCAATATCTGATCGGCAGGGGTCCGACATCCAACACCCCTGCTGATAAGCTGTTCCGCAGTAGCTCTGGCATTGGAAGTCAAAGCCTGAACTACACAGCGCCATCCTTTTTGTAGTTCCAGCATTGGAGCTACTGCAGAACAGCTGATTGGCGGGGGTCCCGGGTGTCGACCCCCCCCACTGATTAGATAATGATGTCCAATTCTGAGGATAGGTCATCAATTAAAAGGTACCCATGGGGCTGAGCTGCAATACCAGGCACAGGCTAAGACCTAGAGTGGCGCTGTTACTGATGAGTAAAGCAGAACATTCTTGGACGTACCCATGAAGGATAGGGGGCTGCAGGTCCTCTTGGCCATATGCCCACAGGTGTTACCATAGTGGTCAGTCTGCCCCTACTTCTATGGATTTAAAGGGGTTATGTCACTTCAGCAACTAGCATTTATAATGCAGAGAAAGTTAATACAAGGCACTTACTAATGTATTGTGATTCTCCATATTGCTTCTTTGCTGGATTCATTCATTTTTCCATCTCATTATACACTAGTTGTTCCCCCCCTCCCCCCCCGCTCTGTTAAAGCAGAAACCGGACAACCTATGTGATCCACAGATAGACCCGTGCCCATGTCAACATGTGACTGCTGCAACCAATCACTGGCCTCAGCAGTGCACTGAAAAGGCCAATGATTGGCTGCAGTGGTCATCATGACTTCACTGCTGCAGCCAGGTCAGATTCTTTACTGCAGACGGATTGCATGTGCTCAAACAGGATGTGATACAGTCTGGCTCCAGTGTAATTTGCCTGATGTATATGAGGATTCCGAATCCACCGGGGGTGGGGCGACGCACTTAGACAATTTTTTTTCCCCTGCTTTTCTAGCAGAATGATGCAAATAATGGGATACTATGAAAAAGGATTAGTTCAGACATAAAGATACTGGAAGCTGATATGATTGATGTTAATGGAGCTCAGGGGGCGTGACTGCTGGTGCTGGACACTAATGCATTTCAGGACTATGTCATAAATCTGGAAGAAACGGATCAACACTAAAGTGAATCATGTCAGAGGCTTAGACAGTGGAAATCTGCAGCACATTATCTGTACCAGGTTTATTTTTATAAGGTGTTCACTCCGGGGGGGTCACCAGTCACAGTCCCCACCGCCACCTCTCCACCGACGGGTGTTAATACTCGATTTCCCTGTAGGAAAACTGTACATGAGGAAGGAGGCATAGGGATGAATGGCGTTCATTACAGACAGTGAATCCCCACATGTAACACTGAGAGCAGGAGAGCAGGCTTATCCGTGGTAATGGCAGCGTGGGGCCAGATGTCACATTGTCGTGGACGCCTTGACCTTGGAGCATCCTCATTTCCTTTCCTTCAGCCATACATTTATGATACCGAAAAGGAGAGAATCAGGATAGATAGATTATAGATAGATAGATGATAGATAGATATGAGAGAGATAGATAGATAGATAAATAGATAGATAGATAGATAGATAGATAGATAGATAGATAGATTATAGATAGATAGATAGATAATAGATACTAGATAGATAGATTATAGATAGATAGATAGATAGATAGATAGATATGAGAGAGATAGATAGATAGATAGATAGATAGATAAATAGATTATAGATAGATAGATAGATAGATATATAGGAGATAGATAGATAGATAGATAGATAGATAGATAGATAGATTATAGATAGATGATGATAGACAGTGAGGTTTACATGTAGCAGAGCTGAGTATGTTACCTGTGCCTGGTTTATCAGTCCTGTATAATGCATTGTTCTGTGCAGAGAATGATCATACACAGAAGCTTTTCCAATAGACTACAGACTCAGAGATCCCAGGGTCTATGGGCCCTTTAAGGTGTTGGGGGTTATTTCTGTTTGCCAGCAATTTAACCCTTAGCTCTTATTTGGTTGCAGAACCTGGTACGCAATCTTTAGACAGGGAACAGAATTAAGCTTGCCCTTATAATTCTTCCTATAAGATCCATACAGTCAATGTACAAAAATCTTCCCTGTGTGAATGAGGTGCTGAAGCTGGGGCCCTGCCTGGCCGAACAATTCCTGGAGCTCCTACCACTCCATGTGATAATAGTAATATTACTACTGTACTGGCAGCTGCGCTGTCCATGGTGCTGACAGCTCCACATGCTGCAGATCATACAGGGCCAGCCACAGTATGATCTGACTAATGTATGTTATATGGTTACTGTGTATACATGCAGCTAGCACCTATCAATATGATACAACCTGCATGGTAAAGCATGGTGGTTACTGTGTAAACATGCAGCCAGCACCTATCAATAAGATACAACCTGCATGGTAAAGCATGGTGGTTACTGTGTATACATGCAGCCAGCACCTATCAATAAGATACAACCTGCATGGTAAAGCATGGTGGTTACTGTGTATACATGCAGCCAGCACCTATCAATAAGATACAACCTGCATGGTAAAGCATGGTGGTTACTGTGTATACATGCAGCCAGCACCTATCAATATGATACAACCTGCATGGTAAAGCATGGTGGTTACTGTGTATACATGCAGCCAGCACCTATCAATAAGATACAACCTGCATGGTAAAGCATGGTGGTTACTGTGTATACATGCAGCCAACACCTATCAATAAGATACAACCTGCATGGTAAAGCATGGTGGTTACTGTGTAAACATGCAGCCAGCACCTATCAATAAGATACAAGCTGCATGGTAAAGCATGGTGGTTACTGTGTATACATGCAGGCAGCACCTATCATTATGATACAAGCTGCATGGTAAAGCATGGTGGTTACTCTATATACTGTACATGCAGGCAGCACCTATCATTATGATACAAGCTGCATGGTAAAGCATGGTGGTTGCTCTATATACATGCAGGTAGCACCCATCAATATGATACAAGCTGCATGGTAAAGCATGGTGGTTACTGTGTATACATGCAGGCAGCACCTATCATTATGATACAAGCTGCATGGTAAAGCATGGTGGTTGCTCTATATACATGCAGGCAGCACCTATCATTATGATACAAGATGCATGGCAAAGCATGGTGGTTACTCTATACACTGTACATGCAGGCAGCACCTATCATTATGATACAAGCTGCATGGTAAAGCATGGTGGTTGCTGTATATACATGCAGGCAGCACCCATGCAAGCACTTGCCCTGGTTAGAGGAGGAATTTGTGGGGTGCCACTGCTCTCAGCAGAACATCTCTCATAAAGAGAGAGGAGAGACAAGGAATAGGAGGAGCCCTGACAATGACTGGAAGAGGTGGGGTGAGACTGGGGGGATCTTATTGGTACTTTCCATCCAACGTCAACCTGCTTAACCCTTCCTATCATCAACCAGCTTCATGCATTTCCCTGCAAGTGTTCTGCAAGCTCCCTGGTCCTGAAGAGGTTAAGTGAGCCCAGGGTTTTCCCAGTGCATTAGAGAAGCAGCAGCTGGTACCAGAGCTGGCGCACAGGAGAGCAGCCCCAGAGGGCACAGCACACTGGCAGATCAGCTCCTGGGCTGCATTATCAGAGCTGGTCAGCATCCCAGCAGCATCCCCCTCCCATCCCTGTGCCCACTGCCATCACCAGTTCCTGCAGGGAGGATGGAGTAGAGAGGAGAGGGGCACTGCTGGCATGCAAAGGGTTGCTGTTTTGGAAGGATAAACAAATGGCACCGAGAAAGACAACCTGGATCAAGTAGAAGCTGCAGGGTCCCTCAGTGAACTCGACCAGGGTGAGTGTTCTGTCCCCCACCCTCCCTCTTTGACTGCATGTCTCAGAACTTGTCCTACAGTGTAGCATCCAGCTGCAGAGTGACCCACATGTGGAATTTCAAGCCATTGAGGTCCTCCTTCATATGATGTAGGGACCTCAAGGGCTTCCTTCCTAGCCAAGTCCTTAGGCAGGTCTTACTGGCGTATTTAAGATGCCTTCTGCATCCAGTCCTCCTATCTTAGGTATTCTATAGGTGGCGGGACTGTAGTCGTCACCAGCTTTTGGTGTAGACCACCTGAGGTTTGTTATCTAGGTGGAATATCAGGTAGAGCATTGGCACGGACTGGTGCAGACATTTTGAGGTACGGTAGGGGACCCTACACTGTTCTAAAGCTATAGTTATGGAGCTGCAATCAGTGTTTGTCCTGGAGGGAAGAATCAAGGAGGAACTTCATTAGGAAGAGCATGACAAAGAAATGCCTCAGCAGATGCCACCTCAACGAATATCTTGTGTCTTGTGATATAGAATGTCTTGGGTGATGCTTAAGATTGACATAGACAAGATATTGTTGTCCATGGGCCAAGATAGAAGAGCTAGCAATCTACTTGAGTAACGTCCTGGTCATTCTTGGCAATATTTTTAGCATATATTAGATATATGACAATTCACGAAAGGTCAGAGTTTTGCCTGCTTTGCTATATGATGTAGCAGGGCTGAGTTTGTTATTAAACGCGTAGCTCTTACGCACTTTGAATGTGGCGTTTCTTAGGGCAGCACAGTGAACACCTGGATGACAAATTCAGCTCTGCCACATCTGCATTTTGAGATGCTGTGGATGGTGGAGGCAGCTATGTGAATTGTAAATCTCAGTGGGATGAATGTTGCCGGTGACTGAGAAGCAGCAGATAGTCCATGAATTATTGATGGCGTTGCTTTTATCTGTAGGGACACTGCTCCTATAATATATGTCATGGGTGCAGGGCGCTGATGTCAGTAGCGGCACAAGGGTGGGCCCAATAATTCAGGCAGGGAGACTCTAGAAAGGGGGTCGACAGTTAGAAAGACCCATTTTCTTATACCCTGATAGGTCATCTTTACGAGGTTGTTTCATCTCAGACATTGGTAGTATATGGCCTCCTCTGGGACGCACTTCTATGTCCATAATGGGAGCCCCCAAATTTAAGGAGAGCACACCAACCTCAACTATTTTCAGAACTCCCATAGTGATGAATGGAGGGTGGACACGCTTGCGCTGTGCGCTCTAATACACTTTTGAGGGAGCAGGATCTGGAGATGTGCGATATGCCATCAATGTACAGTATAAGACTAGAAAACCCCAACAATTGATGGGGGAGGTCTCTGGCGAGAATCCTCGTCTCTTGGCCAGAAAGGTGAGCAATTACCAGGAGTGTCTTTCACTCTGGAGGACCTGTTTTGTCCAGGGTTACACAGACAACCCATAGATATGAAGGGACACCATGCAACTCTCAGTTTCTCCTGTGGAGGAGCTGCAGAGTAATTGAACACAGGCTTCCCCAGATTACAGCTGAGCATTGGGGGCCCCAGAGACACTTTGTGATCAGCTCATTATCAAGGGACCCGCCTAACGAGCAGGGATTGTCCAAAGGGGACAACCTCTTTAAGTTGAATTCTAGAAGACATGATCTCTTCATAGTTGCAATATAAAGAAGCTATGGATCCCATTAAGGTTCTATCACGGGATGTAGCAGGGCAGTTTCTCATTTAGCTCCTTGTTCTGTCAGATAATGCAGTAGATGTTACATGCAGTCCTATGCAACATCACCTCTGGAACTTGGCGATACCTCTCGGTGTATATATATATGAAGTAGGTGTCCACACATAGCAAATCTTTATCATGAGTTCTGCCCAACAAACTCTGCTCTACTTTATCGGTAATGTCTAATCTACCTCACCTTCCAGGGCAGAATACATTAACTCACGGATGTTGTCCTATATGAGGTGAATTCCAAGGTTCATTGTGCAGTTAGGAGACCACAGACATCATGGAAGGGTCTTAATGAGATTTCTCTACCCAACATTGAGGTTGGTGGTTGCAGCAGTGACCTCAGTGGGTGCATTAAAACCACTCCTCGGCACTTCTGCAACCTCTTGTTGGTAAAAGCCTGACTTCTTAGGGTTCAATTATTTTTGCTTTTTGCCTAGATCTTTTTTTTTAGAGGCACCAGGGAGTGAGATTGAGATGATATGTAGATTTTTGAGGGATATATTTCACCATGAACGGAGCTACCCTTGGAAGGAAGGACCTACAGGACATCTACCTGAAATGTACACTCATTTCCTATGTGGGCTGAGACCTCCCTTACTGCACTAACTCACCCCCCCCCCCCTTTTTTTATACCATGATGGGCAGTTGAAAATGTAAGAGCCAGGGCCACCATTCATGGTCTAAAGATGGTGTCCTGCTTGTCCCATGCAATGTCACTTGGGGCTGTATTTACATTGATGCTGTAATGAATACCTGCCAAAATGTGCCCTCTGCTAAGCCAGACAATCATAATCTCCACTACCAATGTCCCATAGTACAACGCTTAAATGCAAACGTTATCAGACCCTTGAAGGCAAAGGTCAGACCCTTGAAGGCAACAAAGGACATGTTGCCTTCAAGGGTCTGATCCTCTGAGCAAGGAAAGCTCAAAGAATCACAAAAAGATTTTCCATCCCTTGCCACCACCTGACCTGTATCAGACTCCTGGGACATGCTAGAGTCCTTGATTCAGGGTTAAATATGGTATCATGTATAGCCAGCTTCATGATAAAACTGTAAAAATTGGGTAACATTTGATTTTTTTTCTATGAGAAAATCACAAAAGCATTATGAGATCTTTAGACCTGGTCTACAGGTTATGACATCTGAAAATCAAATATATAAGTCGCTGTTTATATCAAGCTGATTTGATAATGTCCCCAAGGGAGAGTAGCTAAGCTCCGATAATGGTTGCCCAGCTGCCGAGCATCTGCGCACGGATAGGGATGGTTAAATGAGGACCATCAATATGTTAAGAACGTATGACATTAGTATGGCATACTGCTGTACCAGAAATAGTCATCCAGGAGACAAGGACATAGAGTAGAAGAAAATCAGTGCTGACAATGTAAAATACTCTCTAGGTCATTTCTCGTCTCTTCTGTTATGGTGTTCTTTAGAAGTACAACAATCTGAATCCGGCTCTTTTTGTGGTCATGCCAAACCAAATCCAGCCTTCATCACAGCACAAGCGCTCCTATGCCTTTCTGTGGAAGAGAAGCATGGTGTGATCTCCTGGCTGGTTGCTCTTTGAATTGCCAATAAAACTTTGTAGTAGACCGCAGTGTAGTCACAAGTTGAAACATAGGGTAGGACTGTTTTCAAGGAATCTGATATGTCTTTCTTCCTCTATGTATAGAAGAAGTGATATGTTTAAGTAAATTAAATGCTGTCTAGTATAACAAGATATATTCAGACATCTTAGCGGATAGTTTGAAAGAATAGAGCCCTACAACCTCATTCTCAGTGCATTTATGTGATATGTCAAGAGCCCTTTGCTGCAATGACATAGAGCTTGAGATCTCTTGATTTCCACTTGAAACACCATCTTGGTGCCATCATCACATCTCCTGTTTCTTCCACGCGTCTTATCGTATGGTCATGGTTAGAATTGTAAGACTCTTGATTTCCTTCCTCTTACTTTGTATGAGTCTGACATGAAAATGATTTGTGTATTTCATTAGGAACAAAACTCTACAGATACCAGAGACCATAATGTATCTACAGAGTCAATCTCTAAGAATATGGGCAACTTGGATGTTCTTAGGGCTGAGGTCAGACTAGATGAGTTTTTGTCTTTTTTTTAAATTTCTTATATAATTGCGTTGATTGCGTCATCTGGTTTCCTCCATTTTTTTTTATTGTGGTCTTTACATATTTTTGGGGGGTGGTCAAAGAAGTAGGAGCCCCTGACACCAATGTTAACTGAACTCAGCTCTGCTACAACTGGTGCATCTGCACTACTCCAGACCTGGGGGTATCTGCAGTTGTTTGTAATGTTTTTTCATGTAATGTTATGTTGTGCCCAGCTCGCCAGCATGAGGAGGTATGGTTGGCAGGGAAAGGGTTAATCACCCTGTTCCCCCTCTCATAGTACGAGTGGACTGGTCCTGCTTCCTGCCAGAAGGGGGAGTTCTAGTCTACAGAGTACTCTGAGGGTCTAAGGGACCAATTCTTCTGTGAGACCAATACTCCAGAGAGTACCAGGATCACTGAAAAGCTGCAGTGCTTACAGTCAGCAGAGTGACCAGCAAGCCACAGCCTTACTAAACCTGATGCAGGTGAGGGAATATGGTTCAGACACTCATCACCTAGATAACATCCAGGCCCAGGCTCAGACCGGCCCAACGGAAAGCCGGTGAAATGCCCGGTGGGCCCCTTGCCTGTCATCTTGTACTACAGCCAGAACCACCAGCAGGGCAGTTAATATACTGTCAGGGGCCTGGCTACCACCTCCCCCTGTTATCAGGTGCTGGACTGCAGCAATGGCACACATATCATTCTACTTTGGTGAAAGGAACAGCACAATACCTCGCAGCACTTGTTCCTTTCTCCAAAGTAAACTTCAGGGACCCCACATGAGCAGACAGCCACCCCTCTTCTCTGCAGTGTGAGATTCCTTCAGGTCTGAGGAGGGGGCAGAACCAGAGGAGCCGAGGCAGCAGCAGCAGGAGTTAATGGAGACACTGCTGTCTATGACCTCTTGTGTTACTGTGCCTCCAGTATAATGTGCAGTTCTCTCACTGGTCCCACTACTCCACACAGCAGCACTGGGGTAAGTTACTGTGGGAGGGAAATTAGAAGAGCCCTGAAGCTGCGGCCCCTGCATATCTTGAATCCCCCAGTTGTTCCAGCCCCTCACAGACCTTTGCCCACCAACTATCTCACCAGAACTTTATACAGAGCTCCTAAGAAGTTTTGGCTCCCAGTGACCCCTCTCCACCTTCCCTCTCAGTGGCATTTTACATTTTGCCAGCCACTCACCCCCCACATATGATGTAATGTCTCTGGAGGTTATATCAGTATTGGAGTGTTATAAGAGGAGCGGCTGATATCAGTCACATATGATGTAATGTCTCTGGAGGTTATATCAGCGCTGGAGCATTATAAGAGGAGCGGCTGATATCAGCAGTGGCATCAGGGTAAACTGCTCCCCCCAGCAGTGCCATCAGGGTAAACTGCCCCCCCTCCCCAGCAGTACCATCAGGGTAAAATGCCCCCCCTCCCCAGCAGTGCCATCAGGGTAAACTGCCCCCCTCCTCAGCAGTGCCATCAGGGTAAACTGACCCCCCTCCCCAGCAGTGCCATCAGGGTAAACTGCCCCCCCCCAGCAGTGCCATCAGGGTAAATTGCCCCCCCAGCAGTGCCATCAGGGTAAACTGCCCCCCCAGCAGTGCCATCAGGGTAAACTGCCCCCAGCAGTGCCATCAGGGTAAACTTCCCCTCCCCAGCAGTGCCATCAGGGTAAACTGCCCCCTCCTCAGCAGTGCCATCAGGGTAAACTGCCTCCCCCCCAGCAGTGCCATCAGTATAAACTGCGCCCCCCCCCAGCAGTGCCATCAGGGTAAACTGCCCACCCTCCCCAAGCAGTGGCATCAGGGGAGTTTCCTAGGTGCCTCCTGCTGAGATCCATCTGCAGACAGTGACACCTTGTTCTGCTATGCTCTGCAGGTGTGTATGCAGTAAGGTGCAGTCATCGCACATGCTCTGCTGTACAGCAAGACTACACAGAAAAGAGATGCTCTGCAGAGGTAGAAGATCCATCCCTTCTGATGCTCTGCGGGCATGACAGACTGAGCCCCGGGCCGCATACTCATCATTGCTGCACAGCAGGCTCTCATGGAGGATCGATGCATCACCCCACAGACTGCAGAGCATCACACCTGACTGCAGCACCGCTGCATGCGGGGGCGGATGGGGATTGCAGGGACGATACCTGTCCAGACTGGCAGGGTCAGCGCTGCTGGGTGATGGAGGGTCCTGGGGAGGCCTCCTGGCCGAGCTTTGTTGCAGAGCCTCGCACTGACCGGGAGAACCTGGTGGGCGGTCCTTATTTAAACAGCGCGCTGGCGTCTTGATTCCTGGTTCTGGCAGTAAGATCGGCAGGGCAGTGCGAGGGGGTGGCTAAGAATGATGATGGCTATGCCGGGCCGGGCCCCCAATGTCGCTGGCGCCGCACTGAACACTTGACTGACACGCTGCAGAGCGCCGGGCCCCTTGTCAGCCCGGGCCCCGAAGCAGCTGTTTCCCCTGCTTCCCCGGTAGTTACGCCACTGTGTTGGATGTATAAGAAGTTATATTTGTAAAGATAGACTTTTGTTCTTTTACTTCTGGCCTTATACTTCAAACTACTTTTCCACTGCACCGATCCCCAAGGAGCAACGGCCAGAGGGAGTACACCTGGCATAACATCTCATCAGGGCCACTACCACTCCCATCCTCTGCACCAGCTTCTTAGGGACTTGCTGTACATCCACTCCTGCCCTGTGCCTGGGTAGAGCTCCAGTACCAAGCACTGCCACACTTGTATGTATGTCACTGTGCTAGGGCAAACAGTCTTCTGATCATTGGGGGCCCCCAGGGTCAGATCCCCATGTAACATACCTCGATGGCTAATTCTAAGGATCAAACATCAATTGAAAATCCCAGGAAAGCCCTTTTCTATGTAAATAATCATATGTATTCCTTATCCCACTGAGGCTGCTGTACGCTGAGTGATCACACATCTGAAATACCTAAATTCTGACCAATCCCCAAATCCACCTTACAGGTAGCACCCTATTTATTGCTATCTCTTGGGCCTGATGAAGTGTTGATCCAGAGATAATTAGCAAGTGACAGAACTGTCAGTAATAGGCTCGCTAATGTATTAAAATTACCATCTCTACAGAGTGCGATGTGCTTGAATGTGTTCAGTCTGCTCAGCAAAATGTCCCCCGAAGCTGTGTCGATGTTTTGACAGCTCGAGAATACATTTTTTCCCCCTAGAAACGCATATCACATAGAGACTCTGAAATCTCACAGATATGATTGTAGATCTCTGGTTGAGCTGCTGTCTACCCGTGCGTCTACTGCTGACCCACATCCTACAGCGCTGACAGTAGCTGAGACCCCTGGTATGAACATCACTTCTGGTTTCCTGTAAACGGTTCATGTGGATTGCCCTTGTGACTTGCATGGAGAAGGCAGCTGAGCCCCAGGCATGTATCGTCCGGCAGGGAGCAGCCGCTCTGGATACACGACTTGACTTGGCTGCTGTAATCTGAGATTGTGGAGGTGAAAAGGCTGACTATTCTGAGTAATGAACTTGTTACCGGCCCTGGCTTTATTCTCTATGCCAACGGGCAGCATGGTGGCTCAGTGGTTAGCGCTGGGGTCCTGGGTTCAAATCTGACCAAGGACAACATCTACATGGAGTTTGTATGTTCTCCCCACCTTTGCGTGGGTTTTCTCCGGATACTCCGGTTTCCTCCAAAGACATACTGAAAGGAAACTTAGATTGTGAGCCCCATTGGGGACAGTTTGATGCTTATGTGTCTGTAAATCGTTGCAGAATATAGTAGCGCTATATAAGTGCATAAAATAAATAAAATAATAAATAAAAACTGACCAGAAGACAAGCATGGCAGTCAGTCTATAACATCCAGGTGCCCTGATCACATACAGATGTAGCAGAACCGAATGTGATCCTTGAAGGGGTTGTCCATCTTGGACATTGGAGGCGTATCACCAGGATGTGCCCCCAATGTCTAATTGGTCCAGGTCACACCTCTGGCAATCTCTTTTCGACACTTGGTCCCTCAACAAGCCACTGTTTTTAATCCATATCACTGTCTGTGTTTCAACACCATCTGGCCCAGATAAGGGACAATTTTTGGAAGCCTTGGAATATGAAAAAGCGGAACGCATGCAATGTTGTGGGGTATTTTTAAGCACACTGTTTGTTAACTCAGTGAACCATGCGTTAACACATAGCTATGTATTTCAGTGTCGCATTTGCTATTGCTTACATTGCTTTCAAGAGCTTATGGAGGGTGAGGAGGGAGAAAAAAAGCAAAAATTCATAAAAAATTAATGAAAAGAGATAATATAGTTTCCAAAAAGTCATAGGAGACTAGAGTGTGTTATATACCAATTTTCAGGGCAATTAGAGTAAGTTTGGTATGGGTAGATTTGATTCAGTTCCTAACCGAACCTTTTTAAAAATTCAGAAAACCTTAAACCAGTAAAATCTCATAAGGTTCATCTTTGGTGTTAATTTTTCTCATTTTGTGACTTTCACTGTGAAGCGTCCTGCTGATATCAGTCACATAAGATGTAATGTCTGTGGAGGTTATATCAGCGCTGGAGGGTTATAAGAGGAGCGGCTGATATCAGTCACATAAGATGTAATGTCTGTGGAGGTTATATCAGCACTAAAGGGTTATAAGAGGAGCAGCTGATATCAGTCACATATGACTGTGGATAGGTCATTAGTATCTGATAGGTGGGGGGTCCACTGCCGATCACCTGTTTGAGAAGGCTCTGGTGCTCCTGTGAGCGCTGTGCCCTTCTCTGTGCTTTTCCTAGACCATGTGACGTCATGTTCATTGATCAAGTGGCCTAGGCGCAGCTCAGCCCCATAGAAGTGAATGGGGCTGAGCGCGATACCAAGCACAGCCGCTATACAATGTACGGCGCTGTGCTTGGTGAGCTGTGAGTAGGCTGTGGCGCTACTGCGATCACTTCAATAAACGTATCCTTTGGAATATGCCAAGAAACATTTCCTTCACTCTGGATATTGATTAGGCTGGCTGGCGACTGGGTGGTTCATCTAGGACACGGAATGTCCACGTGCGAACGCTGTCCAAACTACTGACTATAAATAATAGACACAGTTATCAACTAAATGAGCTGATTAATGAGAAACTATTTGATATAGTGCAGTGCACAATACCGTTCTGTTTAGCATACTGTATTATGTGCTAAAATGCATACAATCCTGTGCGTGAGACTGAAAAATGAACAAGTAATATCTTCAGCTCTAGGGTGGGTCCCCAAAATTTATTCCACTGGTGGGCCCTAGGCACCCTGGTCCGACACTGTCCAGGCCAGATCAACTCCAAGCCTGCGTTACATGGTACACACCTACATTCACAAGTCCCTGCTCCTAGCTGCTAGTCAGAAAATCAAGAGAGAGTCATCAGCAAGACAACATATCTGAGGTAAATTAATGATCCTTATCCAGGTACTATACCTCTTCACCTGGGAACAGAGATTACACATTGTACCAACTACTACTGGATGTACAACATGTTATATTTGTAAAGATAGACTTTTGTTCTTTTACTTCTGGCCTTATACTTCAAACTACTTTTCCACTGCACCGATCCCCAAGGAGCAACGGCCAGAGGAAGTACACCTGGCATAACATCTCATCAGGGCCACTACCACTCCCATCCTCTGCACCAGCTTCTTAGGGACTTGCTGTACATCCACTCCTGCCCTGTGCCTGGGTGGAGCTGCAGTTTCAAGCACTGCCACACTTGTATGTATGTCACTGTGCTAGGGCAAACAGTCTTCTGATCATTGGGGGACCCCAGGGTCAGATCCCCATGTAACATACCTCGATGGCTAATTCTAAGGATAAAACATCAATTGAAAATCCCAGGAAAGCCCTTTTCTATGTAAATAATCATATGTATTCCTTATCCCACTGAGGCTGCTGTACGCTGAGTGATCACACATCTGAAATACCTGAATTCTGACCAATCCCCAAATGCACCTCACAGGTAGCACCCTATTTATTGCTATCTCTGGGGCCTGATGAAGTGTTGATCCAGAGATAATTAGCAAGTGACAGAACTGTCAGTAATAGGCTCGCTAATGTATTAAATTTACCATCTCTACAGAGTGCGATGTGCTTGAATGTGTTCAGTCTGCTCAGCAAAATGTCCCCCGAAGCTGTGTCGATGTTTTGACAGCTCGAGAATACATTTTTTTCCCCTAGAAACGCATCTTACATAGAAATCTCACAGATATGATTGTAGGCATGATGTCTGGTTGAGCTGCTGTCTACCTGTGCGTCTACTGCTGACCCACATCCTACAGCGCTGACAGTAGCCGAGACCCCTGGTATGAACATCACTTCTGGTTTCCTGTAAACGGTTCATGTGGATTGCCCTTGTGACTTGCATGGAGAAGGCAGCTGAGCCCCAGGCATGTATCGTCCGGCAGGGAGCAGCCGCTCTGGATACATGACTTGATTTGGTCAATGATTCTGCAGAGTAATTCCGGTGGCTTCTGTAATCTGAGATTGTGGAGGTGAAAAGGCTGACTGTTCTGAGTAATGAACTTGTTACCGGCCCTGGCTTTATTCTCTATGCCAATGGGCAGCATGGTGGCTCAGTGGTTAGCGCTGGGGTCCTGGGTTCGAATCTGACCAAGGACAACATCTACATTGAGTTTGTATGTTCTCCCCGCGTTTGAATGGGTTTCCTCTGGATACTCCGGTTTCCTTCAAAGACATACTGAAAGGAAACTTAGATTGTGAGCCCCATTGGGGACAGTTTGATGCTTATGTGTTTGTAAATCGCTGTGGAATATAGTAGCGCTATATAAGTGCATAAAATAAATAAAATAATAAATAAATAAAAACTGACCAGAAGACAAACATGGCAGTCAGATATAACAGGGATGGGCAAACTTGGCCCTCCAGCTGTTGTAAAACTGCAATTCCCACCATGCCCTACTGTAGGCTGATAGCTGTAAGCAGTCTGTGCATGCTGGGAGTTGTATTTTTGCAACAGCTGGAGGGCCGAGTTTGCCCATCCCTGGCCTATAACATCCAGATGCCCTGATCGCATATGGATATAGCAGAACTGAATGTGATCCTTGAAGGGGTTGTCCCATCTTGGACATTGGAGGCGTATCACCAGGATGTGACCCCAATGTCTAATAGGTCCGGGTCACACCTCCGGCAATCTTTTTTGGACACTTGGTCCCTCAACAAGCCACTGTTTTTAACCCATATCACTGTCTGTGTTTAAACACCATCTGGCCCAGATAAGGGACAATTTTTGGAAGCCTTGGAATATGAAAAACCTGGAACGCATGCAATGTTATGGGGTATTTTTAAGTAAAGTGTTTGTTAACTCAGTGAACCATGCGTTAACACATAGCTATGTATTTCAGTGTCACATTTGCTATTGCTTACATTGCTTTCAAGAGCTTAGGGAGGGCGAGGGGGGAGAGGAAAGGCAAAAATTCATAAAAAATTAACGAAAATAGATAACATATTTTCCAAAAAGTCATAGGAGACTAGAGTGTGTTATATACCAATTTTCAGGGCAATTAGAGTAAGTTTGGTATGGGTAGATTTGATTCAGTTCCTAACCGAACCTTTTAAAAAATTCTGAAAACCTTAAACAAACTAAATCTCAAAAGGTTCATCTTTGGTGTTAATTCTTCTCATTTTGTGACTTTCACTGTGAAGCGTCCTGCTGATCCCTGAGCGCTCAGTCACATGAAATCACAACTCAGTGTTGCAGACAATCTGGTTTGTCTTCTGGGAGCTTCAGATGGAAGGATTTATGGCAAACCCACTAAAAGCCTGTGAAAAAATAACTGTGTTTCTTTGTAGTCTTTTCTCGCCTGAGGTATTTGTGTAATTTATGAACCATTTGTGCTTTGGTGTTGGAATGTGTAACAGGGATGAAATCCATTGTGCTAAGGTAAGATATTGAAATACATTGGGGGTTTTTACAGAAGGAGGAGGGATGTGAATTGCTTTTCTACACAAATAGGCACTTTCTGCGCCGGTACATTGTATATAATGCTACTAGAGCTGAATCTCATTATATTAAACACTAACCCACTGACTTACAGTGGGAGACATTTATATACTGTATGCATAATCATCTAGAATCAAAACAGGCCTCGTCTTTACTATCCATCTGGGAACTTAGGGAGAAATTATGCATAAGGTACCTTAGTGCATGACCAGTGGCAGCTGACAAGGACCCGTTTCTGTCTTGGATAATCTAAAGTTTAAAATGCATATCATGATTAGGTCAAATATCCTTCTCTAATGCACTGTTTATAGATTAGACTTTCACAACTTGTACAGAATTATCTTTTCTTGAAGGGGCAAGAAGGTGGCATACAACATTGGAATCAGCCCTTGGCAGATGCGTCTTTCCTCTACTACCAACTAGGCCCCAAGGCAGTGGGCTGGCTTTATACTCTAGCCGGAACATTGCCCAAAGACGAGGAGTCTAAAATGCAACCAGACCCGTCCTAATACAGATTAGTATTTACACATGTAGTAGCACTGACTTTGTCATCTAAAAAACTAATCAGAATAATGAAGCCCTGAAGCGCTAATTGGAAACTTTATCTGTGTTACGTCTCATTATCTACATCTTCTACTAGTGGCATCTGCTATCTACTTATCTTATTCATTAGTAAAGTCACTAATGATCTTGGCACTGACGTTGCATCAGTAAGATGCCAATGAGCACCTGCTGATAAATCATCATTGTGCCAACTGATAGCACAGGATGATGGATGTTATTGACTGAGGAAATAAGTAATAATAGTTCACAAGGTTTACATCAATAGAGTTGTTATTGTTCAAGAAGCTTCCATATCTGTCTCTTCCCTAAACTAAGGACATAAAAAAACAGTCTATTCTTAAAAGGGTTTTCTGGGCTTATGAAATACAGAGCTACATCTACCTATGTGTGTGAATGCTCACTAGATGCCACCAAAGTTCAGAAGTAGTTATTTTTCATTTTCACTGTCTTTCACATTTCTGTGCAGCACAGCTGTTTTTATGCTGCACAGGCTTGCTGTGTACTAATGTAAATGGGTACAGTTCACATGATTCCTCTCCCCTCTCACATTTCCTCTATTTACAGCTTAGATCCTCCATTATAAGGTAGTGCTATAAAGACTCACAGATACTAAGACATTGACCTGCTACTGACTGACACTACACCATCTCCTGCTGACCATCTCAGATATACGTAGTTCAGGCACAGCAAGGAAGTGGTAGGAGTGAGGCGCAGTGGAGATAGCTTGGTGTCCTGTACATCAGTGAGGGGGGAGATAACCATGTGTTTCTTGCTACAGGACATCACAAAGCCAGAGATGAGCACTAGGAGCATGGGCAGGTGACTGCCTGTGAGATTGGCTAACAGACAGTGCCTGCTCCGTGATGCAGGTTTACAGCAAAATTCGCTAATACCCTGACTTGGAAAAATCCTCATGTTACGAAGTCCTGCACTTTTCTTATGAATCTGAGTGCATACTTTAAAGGGAATCAGTCACCATGATTTTGGACTATTATCTGCAGTAATACATGAGTAGTCCTGCTAATAAGGAGTCCCTATCACTTCTGTCCATCCTCTTCTGTCGTCTAGTCCAGAAAAGGAGTCCAGATCCCCATATTTTATTTTCCTACTTCCCCTGGTTCCCCTGCTCTCAGCACTCAAAGCTGCACTGAAATACACAGTCCTGCTGCTGTTCTGTTCTAACATAATGAAGAGGACTCGTGTGCACATGTATGGCAGTACTGAAAATGCGTATTAACACAGCTCTGAGAGCTGACGGGGAAAATGGGGTCAGTAGGAAAATAAAAAATTGCGATCTGAACTCCTTATTTGCAGGGCTAGAAGACAGCATGGGACAGAACGGAGCTTCACAGTGATGCAGACCAAGTTAGTAGTATATGTGCAGAGTTCAGGTTTGTGGTGGACCTAACGCTACGCTGGGTCCCCTGGACACCATTGAGGTGTCATCACCTGTTGCTGCTCTCTGGAAGGGATGGAATGGCATGGTGCGCCCCAATGGGAAATAGGTCCAAAGGGTCAGGGTCCGCAGTAAACCAGTGAGCTTCTTTACTGGAGGAATTCAGGTGCAAAACAATACCGCGAGGCATAAGGCAGGCTTCTCTAGTCTCCTCCCTGGCAGAAAAAGGGCTGGTACCCTGGCCAAAGGCTGGTGGCCCAGGGTCAGAGTATTTCCATCTCAGCGTCTTCTTCTAGTCGCTCAATAGTCCGGCAGAGTCTCCTCTAACCACTGTTCCCTAACTGCAGACATTAAAGGCTCCTTATATACCATTTCTAGCTAAAGTAGAACTTTATCGTGGGAGGGGTGGAGTGGAGAAACTCAGCCCAAACAAATACAATGTTGCAACTTCCGTCTCTCATAGACTTACATTAGAGCTTCAATGATACTTAATGGCAATTACACAGCAGTTTTTCCAGACAAAAAAAGGTTTTCAGATATAACAACATAGCTAAACCAGACATTTAAAAGGTCAGTCTGTCTGGTTTCGGTGGTAAACAAGTCAGGGTCGTCGTCGTCGTCGCCCCCCCCCCCCCTCAACCCCCAAAAAAAGAAACCATCTCCTTCTTTATACCTTCATTAACAGCAGTGATTGGAAATTGTCAGACTGTACAGGGACAACCCCTCCCCAATTTGGTAACACCCAGATGGTCCTTTATTGCAGACTGCTGGCAATTCAGTCATAAACGTATATTAGGAATAATAGAGAAATAGCACAGCATAGCGTCATATGAAAAGACTCTCCCGAATTACATGGGAAATGCAAGTAGCTACATGTCAGATATGTCAGAACCCCTTTAAGAACAATAGGATCGGGCATGTTTAAATCCAACATGCTTTATCCTTCTTCCTCCTGACAGCAGAGACCATAGAACTGGAAAAACTGGAAACTTCAAACTAAGATATGAAGCCACTAGACTCTGGGGACAATGACACCAAACTATGAGATCCTAAAGACTAGCACACCAAACCAGTGCACACCTGGGACTGTGACACTGCACACTAATGGACCAGGATGAAAACACTACATAACTGGACATGAAAGATGAGGACGCGGTTCACAGGGAAAGGCACATTGCCATGAACCATGAAAGGCTCCGGCCATCACCACTGCTAGAGTCCTGGACTGTACGTTGTAATCAGATGTCCTGGTTTATAAATTCCCGGATGATCACACATCTTCTAATCTGCCCCTGCTGTACACAGGATTTCCTTATTACTCCTCGTATTGTGTCCCTATAGGACGCTGAAATTGTAATGGGCGCCTCCCCCCCCAGGGCCCTTCTATGTCGCGCGTCCCAGGTGTAAGAATTGCAGAGTGGTATAGTGGGTCCTAAAATGACCCTTTATGTGTGTCACGGTGCTCCTACCTGGACACAGCTGGACCCAGGTTTTGGCTCCGAAGCAATAAATAGGGGAAATAATTGAGGGATTTGAAAGAAAGATTGAGTCCAGACCTTGTATGTAGTTTAACAGCAGCTTTACTTGAATAAACGTTCATCAGAAACAGTCTTCAAGCTTTGTCTTGGTCCCAGCAGGCTTTAGCATTAAAACTGGCAGGCAAACTCAACTTTGCTACATCTGTTTCTCTCTGGCTTTGCTGAACTGACAGGCTGACTGTATGACTTTGCTTCTTCTTGTATGCTACACTTCTCTTTGTATGGTCTGTCTCTAGATTAGGCCAGGGAACTTTCCTCCTGGCTCCTGAGGTTTTAAGATTTGGCATCCATGGCCAGCAGAGCTGAGGGTGCTCTGGCTGGCTTGGGCATATACAGCAGAGACGTGTCCTTCACACCTTCCCCAAGCGGGGGTAAGCTAGACCAACTAGAACTGGTCCCCACCCTTCCTGCAGGAAATGGGACTCACCCATTTTCCTACAGAGGGGGGTTAGAATGGAATGGAAGGTTCCATTCTATCTAACTATAGCTCTGCCTTAAAGACATACCTAAGATTACATTATATTAGCCCATTAGAGATAGTAGCAGGGTGCAGGAGTGGTAACACCACTCTGGGGTGTTACAAGAACAGAGCCTTATTCCTGTAATGAGAGGATTTATACTAATTACTTTCTAGTATTTTTTTTTCTCATGGCATTAATCTGAAGTGGCCCCAGGGGATGTCTGCGGGGCCCGGAACTGCTCAGTGTGAGATACAGGAATAATTATGTGACATTCTCAATTGTTGTCTCAATGTAGATCTATCTGTATCTATCTATCTGTATCTATCTATCTGTATCTATCTATCTGTATCTATCTATCTGTATCTATCTATCTGTATCTATCTATCTGTATCTATCTATCTGTATCTATCTATCAGTATCTATCTATCAGTATCTATCTATCAGTATCTATCTATCTAATGTCTATCTATCTAATGTCTATCTATCTATCTATCTATCTATCTATCTATATCTATCAGTATCTATCTATCTAGGTGTTATGGGGACAGAGGCTTTTAGCACAGGAGTTAGCTAAGGCAAGGAATACGATGATTTCTGTCACATTTTGGTACACATTTTCTTGCACTTATGGAAATCCCTGGAAATTCCTATTTATAGAGCTGAGGAGATTCACACTTTATGCTCTGAAAATATCCTTCCTGTTACTTCCAGAGCGGTCTGTGTATAGGAAGGGTTAGATAAATGACTAACAGGACATGGGAATGTGAATACAAGGAGTCATCACATTTTCATCACAATTAATAAGCTCTACGATCCTAAATCCCTGCAGAAAACTATAAAAGAAGGAAGGAATAACATGATTGCCCCTCCTCCACTCATTACATGAGTCCAAGTTGGAAATCTCATCTGACACTGCTAATTTATTTTCTGTAATAGGACTAAACAACGAGATGTGAGACTAGTGGAAAATGTAAACTCAGATAATTAGCGAGTGACAAACAATAGTTCACTTGCTCATTATCACAGGGAATTGCACAATCCAAGGCAGTACATTCAAATCCCTGCGACATCTGTTCTGTCCTTTACCAGCACCCCATGTGGTTGGGTGTGGTATTGCAAGTTCATCTTTTACAATGAATCTGATTGGTTTCTATGGGCAAATAAGCCAGTTTTCCTCTTCTCCAGTTTAGATATGCCTCTGCCATATTGCTTATGAGGCCATACTAGCGCCATATACATCGCCACAGATCATCAGATGTGGCTGGTGTTTTCCTTATCAGTATATAAGGCACTGTTTCTGGAATAAAGAAACCCTTTCTTTATGCAACCCATTTAACGTTAAACAGTGCAGAATAGTTACCCTATAGACTGCATGTACCCTAGGAAGACACCATGTGGTGAGGTTGGGTATTACAAGTAAAACTCACCAATGGGAATGTGCAGACCAGTGCTGTACCTCCCAAATAAGCAAACAACACAACTGTTCTGGGGGAACTCAGAGCAAAGACATAATTTACAGCTCCCATTGAAATCAATGTTAACTATATAAATTCCTATGCACTGAGCTCCTCCTAGTAGTCGCAGCAGGCAGCCAGGTATATGAAATAAATAAAATTCCAGTCCTTGACCTTAGGTGCATCTCAGATCCAGAAGTGTGAAGTAGGTCGTGTTCACACAATAGCCAATGGATAAGTAGAGTGGACCGCGCTGCTGCAAGCATTGAAAATCAGGAGTATTTCTCCAGAGGTAGGTTATTCTTTCTAGGATTAGGTTTATAATATACCCTGTGAAGGGAAGAATTCGATTTTTCAATGTATTTATGCAACTTGTCTGATGCAAATACATTGATAAATATGGTGTTCAGAACCACTGGTATAACTATAAGGCTGCATTCACACAACCGTATGTGTTTTGCGTTCTGCAAAAAATACAGATGATGTCCTTTTGGCATCCGTATTGCTTCCGTTTTTGTTGCAGATACAGTTGTAAGAAAAAGTATGTTGGAATGATATTGATTTCTGCACAAATTGTGCATAAAATGTGATCTGATCTTCATCTAAGGGTGGGTTCACACTAGCGTTATGGAGTCCGTTATGGCTTTCCGTTATACCAGCGTTATAACGAAATCCATAGGATGGAATGCAAAATGGAAGTCTTTAAGAGGCATCCTGTTTTTCTCCGTCCTAATACAAGTCTATGGGAAAACATAACGGATCCGTCTGGGTCCCGTTATGCAAGACGGAAAACAAAGTCCTGTCAACAGGACTTTGTTTTCCGTCTTGCATAACGGGAACCAGACAAATCCGTTATGTTCTCCCATAGACTTCTATTATGACGGAAAGCAAACGGATTGCCTTTTAAAGGCTTCCGTTTTGCATTCCGTCATAATGCAAGTCTATGGGCAGCAAAACGGGTCCGTCCTTCCGTATTATGGATTCCGTTATTTTCTGTTATAACCATCTTATAACGGAAAGCCATAACGGACTCCATAACGCTAGTGTGAACCCACCCTGTTCCCAAGTTTGTCAAGACATTTTGCAGGAGAACTTAAAGGATAACTGTCACATTTAGACAATAATTTCAGTTTTCATATATGTAGTTACTAATATGATAATATTCCTGAATCAATAACTATTAGACTTACTTACCCCTTATTTAATAAGATTCAGCCCTTAGCAACCAGTCTGCATAAAACTGCAATTTCACTATTCTGTTAAGATGGCCGCCCTCAGCCCTGAGGCTAATCCATAGGACGCCTGCAGAGAAGTTAGTGAAGACCAGCTCTGTATAGAGGGGTCTTGCAGTGAAGTTCCCAGGTCTGTCTGAAGCCTATAGTCCTCCTACAAGCTCTCCTCTTATCAGATAAGGCTTTCATTTATACACTGAGCAGAGGGCAGATCTCCCTGAGCTCTACATTGTCCAGCACTGCTAAGGGAGTGTCTGCCAAGCACAGGCATGTGGAGAAGCTCACACACACAGCCCAGCACTGTTATCTCCTGTCAGGAAGAACCTGGCTTTTTATACATTCCCTTACAATGTTGACTCACTATCAGTTCCCAGTGCACGCAGTGTGCTCCGTCCTCATGTCTGGTAGACTGAAGGAGCATAGCAACCTGATTTTATCTCAGGTAAATATAGCCAATACTGGGGACTTTTAGGTGGCTTTTAGGGGTTATTTATTAAACAATGAGAAATTAAAACAGGGCCAACAAGGTGATATTAATCGCCAAAATCCAATAGTAAAAAAAAAAAAAAACATTTGACAGTTATACTTTAAGGCCATCTGTCCACCAGCTGAAGCTCAACAGAAGATGGGTGTTGCAACAGGACAAGGACCCAAAGCATAGAAGTAAATCAACAACAGAATGGCTTAAACAGGAGAAAATATGCCTTCTGGAGTAGCCTAGTCGGAGTCCTGACCTCAACCCGATTGAGATGCTGTGGCATGACCTCTAGACATCTCAAGAATATTGCTGAACTGAAACTGTTCTATAAAGAGGAATGGTCAAGAATTACTCCTGACCGTTGTGCACGTCTTATCTGCAACTACAGGAAACGTTTGGTTGTTGCAACAGGAGGTACAACCAGTTATTAAATCCAAGGGTTCACATACTTTTTCCACCTGCACTGTGAATGTTTACACGGTGTGTTCAAAAAAAACATGGATGGTACCATTTAATTCTTTGTGTTATTAGGTTAAGCAGACTGTGATTGTCTATTGTTGTGACTTAGATGAAGATCAGATCACATTTTATGACCAATTTGTGCAGAAATCCATATCATTCCAAAGGGTTCACATACTTTATCTTGCGACTGTACATTGTAACAATGACTATCCTTGTCCGCAAAACAGACAAGAATAGCACATGTTCTATTTTTTTTGCGGGGCTACGGAATGGACATACAGATGCAGATAGAAAACGGTGTGTTGTCTGCATTTTTTGTGGACCCATTAAAATGAATGGGTCCTCATCTAATCCGCAAAAAAAACGGAAACAAAATACGTTCGTGTGAATGTAGCCTAATTCATAGGAAAATAAGATATGGCTCCACCGGCTACATTCACACAAACATATTTAGTTTCCATGTCCTTTCCGTGTTTTTTGCGGAAAATTAAAAGCAGTATAATTGGCAATAATTAACGGTATGTATGATAGCACAATATATCATAAAACCCATGTTATAGAAAAAATGCCGCCATATAGTTATTCCCCACAAAAACATACATATGTTCTTGCCCCTGTGTCCTTTCTGCTGCAGCTCTCTCTCTATCACAGCTCAGGAGGCAGGTGAAGGATGAAACGGGGCATGTGCGGCCTTGTCAGTGACCAGGACAAAGAAATAAGAAAAATGCAAACGGCAGGCTATACAGTTCTATTTTATTGAGTAACAATGAGGCTATGCAAAATTTTTATTTACGTGCAATTACTTAGGAATTCAGATCCAGGTGCTCGTTTGAAAACTGCGCCTTGCGCTTTGCATCCTGCATTGCCTGGTTGCGTTTGACGAGCGTGTACTGGGAAACTGGATGGGGAGGCAGATACTACATTTTGTCATGGGGCCCTATACGATCTGTGTACGCCCAGTGTACAACCTATACAGTATGTATGATACAAGAATTCCAAAGGTCATAAAAGTCATCTTGACACAAAGTAGCGTAAAACTTGTAATTAGTGTTGAGAGTGAATAAAAAAAAATAAATAAATTTTTTCTGAAATAGCAGTTAACAAACCCTAAACATACTCAACTCATCCATTTGCACGCGAAGTCGCCTTTGCGGCCATCTTGATTGCAGGAACTGTGGAAAATCTCGCAGGGAGTGACGTATGACGTCACCATGCCGCCGCACTGGCCGGGCGTGGTGACGTCATCAGTGATGACATTACCATGCCCGTCCGTTGTGATGAAGCCATCACGTCTCGCGCAGTGTCTTCAATCAAGATGGACTCTCCACGAGCAAATGGATAGGGTGAGTATTTATTTATTTTTTGCCTTGATTGACCCCTGAAAGGCCTAAATTGTAGCCTCAGATGCCGCGATCAGCGATGAACGTGGCATCGCCATTCACCGTCATTGCGCCCGCTGCATACAAAGAAATGCACCTCGTGACAAAGTCATTCATCATGAATCGAATTTCTTTGTAAATTACGGCGAAGCAGCCGAATCAAATTTTTCATAACTTCCCGCATCTCACGTTGTTCTAATAGTGCATGAGATGCTTAAAAATGTGGAAAAACGAATTATACGGGATCTTCAGAATATAAGGGAAATCTGTAACTAATGAGCTTCAGATTTTCATTCTTTAGAGCCTGAAGTGGAAGTTGGTAGGATACTGTAAGTCCAGGTGTCGGTGGAGAGGTTAGTGGGCAGCAGGGCGATGAATGGCAGCCTGCACTTAGGTGCCTCAATAGCCTGCGTGGGACGTAATTAGTACATGAATCACAGCTGAAGGTTTCAATACGTATACGCAGATACCCGACTGTAGTAGAAAGGTCTGATTACACGGCTCTTTGTTTTGTTGTATGTAAGTGATATAGGGAATTTCAATAAAACCTAAAATATCAGAAAAAAGCCACGTTCTTTTTATTGTGACGAAAGTAAGACGTAAAAGTTGTGACACCACATGATGCCGTCGCTAGGGGGTCAGGAGCAAAGTCTTACCAGATAGTCTATCGTATTCTCTCACTCCACAAAGGAACCCAGCGGTGTGCTCTAGTGTGGAGGACTCACGTTATACATTCGGTAGGGAGGGAAGGGCTTTTCCTGCTCCCATAGATAGTCAGAATCTGTTCTGAATGGCGCATCGAGGCTTGTGCTAAGATGTTTCAAGTTTCTGGAGAAGTCTTCTGTTGTGAAGAACCTCCAGAAGGTTATTAAAGAGGTATTCAAGCCTAAATCAATTATCACCAATCCACCCGATGGCTCAGTGGGGGTCCACTGAAACCCGCATCGGTCACTAGATTGGGAGGTCATGGTTCTCCCCAGGCACAAGCATGCATGCCGCCAATCCAATGAAAGTCTACTGTTCCCCGCCATGGCCATTCTAGCCATCAGTGCAGGTTGCAATGGTCAGATCTACACTAATCATTTAGCATTGGATTGGTGATAAATGTTTTAGGCTCAATACTCCTTTATGGGTCCTGGTATAGACCTAGGACATAGGATTTTCTTAACAATTTCAAATTGCATTTGAGAAGCACTTATGACTTATTTTTTGCAGGAACAGCACTTAGGGTACTTTCACACTAGCGTTATTCTTTTCCAGCATGGAGTTCCATCGTCGGGGCTCTATGCCGGAAAAGAACTGATCAGTATTAACCCCATGCATTCTGAATGGATAGAAATCCGTTCAGGATGCATCAGGATGTCATCCGTTCAGTCTTTTTGACATTTCAGGACGGAGGTAATAATGCAGCATGCTGCGGTATTATCTCCGTCCAAAATTCCGGAACAGATGCCGGATCTGGCATTTTTCCCATTGGAACGTATTAGTGCCGGATCCGGCATTCAAAATACCACAATGCCGGATCCGTCCTAAAATGTTAAAAAAAACATATAACGGATCCGTCTCTCAGCATGACAAGCGGAGAGACGGATCCGTTCTTGCAATGCATTTGTTAGACAGATCCGTAGCCGGATCCGTCTTTAAATGCTTTCAGTTTGCATGCAGATTGACGGATCCGGCAGGCAGTTCCGGATCACTCTGCCGCAAGTATGAAAGTACCCTTAAAGGAGTTGTTTCACTTCAGCAAATGGAATTTATAATGTAGAGAAAGTTAATACAAGGCACTTACTAATGTATTGTGATTATCCATGTTGCTTGCTTTGCTGGCTGGATTCATTTTACCATCATATTATACACTGCTTGTATCCAGAAGTTATGACCACCATGTAATCCAGCAGTGGTGGTTGTGCTTGCACACTATAGGAAAAAGCACCAGCCTATATGCGCTCCCACCGTTCTGGCCACCAGAGAGGCCAGAGCTTTTTCCTACAGTATGCAAGCACGACCACTGCTGCTGAATTACAGGATGGTCAGAACCCCTCGAAATGAGCAGTATATAATGTGATGGAATAATGAATCCAGCCAACAAAGGAAGCAATATGGACAATCCCAATACATTAGTAAGTGCCTTGTCCTAACTGCCTCTACATAATCAATGCCATTTGCTCAAGTGAGACAACCCCTTTAAGCAGGGACGTGCACAGAGATTTTGAAGAGCAGGGGCTTAAGTAAAAAAAAGCCCCCCGGCACATTTCTCCCCCTCCATGGGCCTGGCAGCCCCACATATCTCTTACATCCAATGGTGACGACTCCTTTGATGTAGATGTTCTCTGTCCTCGTCTTCTCCTTTCAGACCAGACCACCATTTTTCTTCTCTGCAGTTTGACAAAAAAAAAAATTCTTAGTTTACTACTTTTCCATCATCCTCCCATCTTCTGGACAAATCATCCTACTACCCCCAATACTGTGCCGCGTTGGTCCCCAATACTATACTGCAGAGACAGATAAACCCCCTGATAATACTAGTACCACACAGAGCCCCCCATATAACATACCCCTTCTTTGTGGCCTTAGTAGAAGCCCTCATAGTGCCCCCCAATCATGTGCCAGTAACAATTGCCTCTCTCCTTTCCCCCCATGTGCCAGTAAAGTGCCACTTTCCTCTCCCCCTTGTCCGGCGCCCGGCGGTGATGATAAGCAGCAGTCGCACTCGCACTGCAGGCAGCTCTGCGCGCCACACCACGTGACTTGCTGCTGAGAGTGACTACTGTGTGGATGCGCCGCACGGGCCCGGCCTGGCACAGAGGCTGGGCGGCAGCGCATTTAAAAAAAAAGTGCAAACGGTCTGTGACAGGCTGCCGCTGGTTGCCTGGCTTGGGGGACAATAAAAAAAAAAGGGCATTAAAGCGACAGGGTCAGAAGGGGGCAGGGGCTCAAGCCCCCTTTTAGCCCTATGTGTGCACGTCCCTGCCTTTAAGTAAGGACTAAGAAGCCATGGGCCTTAATTCCGAGATGGCGGGTTCTTCCCTCCAGACTCTCCCATACACACACACGCAAGCTTAGCTTAGCCAAGCATGTACTGTATATGTTTTCAGTAGGGAGAAAGGACTAAGCTGCTGCCAGACACCTCTAATGGTGGCTCTTCTTATGAGGATAAAGGGTTTTAACATGGCCGACCCTTCGATCCTTTAGCATCTGTTGCTTAGGAAGATTTTGGTGACCCTAGGAATATTATATATGGCTAGCAATTCCATTTAAAATTGGTGAGTTTGGCCAACATTTACCTAATATATGTGCTGCTTAACATTTTGATATGTTGAAACGTCCAGCCTTGTGTTTTTATCCTAAGTTGATGGGGGTCTTATTCATTTTAGAGTTTCATGAAGCTTTTTGAACAGTGGTTCAAATTATTGACTAGTTTCATCATTGTTTTTGTATGTTATGGCATTGCCGTGTTTGGGAAAGTTCATCCTAAATTTATCAAACTTAAGCCAACATCTAAAAAGGGCCCAAAGCAACATACAAAGCAACATTATGAAATGAACATTGGCAAGAATGGTCCTAAAGTGACTAAAAATTGCTCATTCTGCACTCTTAACAGCTTGCAAGGTGTTTATTTTCCAGGTCAGATCCCTATCTTGAGGCCTCCTGAGTAATCAGTAATTGACTGCACTGCTGAGGATGTCAGGCAAAGACACTGCAAATACAGATGTGTAGGACAAGATAGTCAAAAGTGGAATATCAGGACTTTAGATATTGCCAGAAGAGCCAAGGTCAATATGAAAGAGAACATCAAGGGAGGTATAACTCTGAACAAGTGAGACGCAGGTCCCAAAAATGTAGCTACACCATAAAAAAGGTACAAAGGAGATCCTTCAGGTTATGCAATACCTTAAGGAGGGCCCAGTGAAGATGCTAAGCCTAGAAGAAGATGAATCAATCCCATAAAGAGGACCCAGTGGAGATCCAGAACCTGGAAAAAGGTGAAGCTACACCTTTATCCTTCCCGATAAAGAAAACATTTCTAAACAGGATTAGGAAAAACAATACAATGCAGACAGATACTGCAAGCGATCAAGAACACTAATCCGAGGAGGGCCATGAGCATTCAAAAATGGCATAGGGCCACAATAGTTTCCATGGAGATGGAAGTGGGGAATGGAGCTGGATTTCAGTGTGGTGTGTAAAAAATGTCCTATAAATTTAATACCTTACTGATATTTAATTTATATAAAGGTACCTTTATGTCTGAATCCAACATAGTCTTGATGGTTTTAAACGTTCTGTGAATGTCTATTCTCTATCCCTCAGGGGTAGCCTCTCAGTTAAGTTATTCTTTAGCAGCTATTCATTCTCAGAAAACGGTGCTTCACCTTTGGTCTACTTGGCAGGAGCTCACACATGCAAGTCCTTCTTCTAGCTCTGCACAGCTTTGACTCTCTACGGGTCGGGGGCAGGACCAGCCCATCATGGTGGAAACTAAGCTAACCCTGCCAATAATAACTGTGTGTTGCCCATACATCATCGTGTTGGATACACAATGCATAAAGAAATTAGTGCTTTGAAGACTAAATCACAACACATAACATTTGAAAAACAATGAACTTTTAGCAGTGACCCTCTGGGTCACTGCAGATAGAAAAGCGTACCTACATCTACAAGAGAGCCCAAAGACAACCTGCAGACCTCTTGACATTTCTTTGACAGAGAATATGTTCGTAAAAGATAAATTAAAAATGAAATATAAAAAATAAGACAGAAGGAAGAGACTTGGAGCAGAAGCTAGTCAAGCAGCTTGTCCTGTTATTATGTAGATGCCTGTGATTTACTGACATGAGCGGCACTAATTAGTAATTCTCTAATTATCAAATTAAAGAGAAAAGTAGTGTTGTGCGCAGCAAGGTAAAGAACACATTGTTTATTTACAAGATAGTTTCCAGAACTCCTCCAGCTACACAGGTCTCATCTCTTGAAAAATGTAATTTTAAGATAGAACATGTCCTTCTATTTCATCCACGGTGACAGTCCTGACAGCTCTGGGGATTAGAAAGCCACCACCTTGCTGCATTAACAGGCACTAATATCTGTGTATGAAGATGTGACAAGGGACAATGAAAACCTTTCACGGAGTCCAAGTGAAAACGTTTGTCTGTTGATACAGGATCTGCCATTTTAAAAAGCCTCCATCTGCCAGACCATGTCGTGTGGGAGGACTCTGGATGAAGTTTGCAGTTGGAAGTAGCAGAACCATCTGCTGATCTGACAGGATCTTGGCGCTCAGATTCACTCAGTCTTGGAAAATAAAACTATACGTGCAGAGGAGCTTGTCAAGTGTGTGTATTTATTCTTGGGTGAAATCACAATTGACTGCATCCTCCGGTGCTCTTCATCCACAGCTCTGCTGTATAAATAAAGGATTGTAGGATTATTATATGAGAAGAACTGTAACAGAGAAACTTTTGGTTGTTTTGGAGAAAAATTGGGTATAGAAAATTTTCTGTGATACGGGCATCTTGTCACGAGGGTGTCACGACCTATCGCTGACCCTGTTGTGTCTTGTAACAGGTGGCTACTCGCTCGGTTTCTCAAGAGACTTCCATGACTTAGTGGTGAGAATGGATTCCTGCCTAGGTTTGTGATCCTCTTTGTCCCATTTAAGAATCTGTAGCGTTTCCTTTCAGCTGTTCTCTGTCAACCACTCCCAGCTGCTATATATTTTCCCTTTCTGCTTAGCTTATTGCCACATATAGACCTTCCTTTCAGATCTTCTCTTATGACCTCAGGTGGAGTTGGAGTTGCTGTGGAGCTGTTGGAACTGGTGCTGTCAGATCTCCACTTCTCTCCTGTTTGTTGTCTCCCTCTGGGACTGTTTGTGGTGTTGTCCTTTCCCTGTTGTTACCCTGGGTGTCAGTGGCGAGGACTAGTGCTCCCACCGCCCTACTCACTACCTAGGGCTTATTTCAGGGTAAGCCAGGGACAAGGCACGTGATTGGCGTACGGGTGAGCAGCCCGTCTAGGGATGCGGCAGCCAGGTGCTAGTGCTAGGTGAGCTAGGGGGTCACCACTCCTCCCTCTCCCTAGTGGAAGGGTCCACCTCTTCCCTCCCTTCTGTGCCGCACGTCTGTTACTTGTCTAATTAGATGTGATACATCTCTATCAATTCGCAAATACAAAATGTAGTTCTGCAAAGAAAAGAAAATCGCAACAACAAAATACAACCCCAACACTTAGTATAGTGATAGTGTTATAACAATGAGTAGGCAGTTATGTGGGCCAAACAAAAATTCACTATATTGGCATCACTATCACTAAGACTATCATGGTGGAAAGGCTACAATCTTCTCTTGGATTGATCATGCTGTGAAGAACACTTGCATTGGGGGATGAACCTACACCTTTATCTCCCTGTGATTCCGTTTTTTCTTTTAACAGTGATGGCTCATAAAAGATTTTCCAAAGGTGAACTGACAACTTACTGTATGAAGTCCCCGAATTACAAAGACAGTTAGAAGAACCTTCCAAGATAATAAAATTGACCGGTCCTAGGTCAACTGATGAATCGTCATCTTAAATAGTTTCCAAAGATGATCACACAGTAGATTACCAGTGATTTAATTGTCATTTTGTGCTCATGTGGTGTTAGAGATTCTTCAGATACTATGTAGTGTATTGTAGAATGGTACGGCTATGGCATAGGACTTACCTGGATTTTATCTTATGGCGCGCCTTGTTGACGATGTAATGATGCAATAACATCCAATTCAACTTCACATTCTAAACTGCAGGACTTTTTTTAGGGGTTGGGAATACTTTACGTTTAGCCTCTTTTGTATTAGTTTACAGTGGAATGGAGAACACTGACTAATAGTCTTCTGGTATATTGGATGACGTCACCTTTGGAACATGGCCCAAAGTGATGTCCTTGTAGACCTATCCAGATTCCGTCCCAGAGAATGGACAACCCATCAGATCTAACTGATTCAGTTGTACGCTATTGATGAAAAGGGTTGTCTATATTTTCAAATGCCCTACTTTTCAGTTTCGAGTATGTACAGGTCACCCATTTAGCACCCTCATTTTCTCAGTTAGAGTCGAGAGCAACTATGAAGATCAGCTCTAGAGAACTCAACATCATTCTGTTTTGCACAGATTAATGGGAACTCTGTAATACTTTACTAACATAGTAACATAGTATATAAGACCAAAAAAAGACATTTGTCTATCCAGTTCGGCCTATTTCCTACAAGTTGATCCAGAGGAAGGCAAAAAAACCCTGTGAGGCAGAAGCCAATTTTCCCCACTTAAGGGGGAAAAAAAATTCCTTCCCGACTCCAATCAGGCAATCAGAATAACTCCCTGGATCAACGACCCCTCTCTAGTAGCTGTAGCCTGTAATATTATTACACTCCAGAAATACATCCAGGCCCCTCTTGAATTCCTTTATTGTACTCACCATCACCACTAAGATTCTGTTCACATAATGTTCTTTTGCCAACATTGGAGGTATACTGTATTTTCGGGAGGAGTGGACTCCCAATGTATAACTTTAATAGAGGTCTATAATGTGAGGATGGCTGACATTAGTTGGATATGTCTCCAAAATATCCCCTCTCCCCTTCCATATACAGTGGCCCAAATTTTCTAATGTGTATGCACCAAAAATATGTCCAACAAAGTTGCACAAATAGGTGCAATTTGGCACAACTAGGGTTTCTACATTATTTTACCAACATACTTGACAAGGAGAGGAGGAGTGTAAAGGGAGTGGAGCTTTTCTGGAAGGGGTGATGCTTAAGATTTACCATTTTGCCCCACAATTCTGGCATAAAAATTTGTTCAAAATATGCCAACCAGTAATTGGTATAGAGTCTATAGAAAGTGTCTATCCCTGCACCAGATTTATCTTTCAGCTTGATCCCCTGTGATAGATCGGGTGCAGGTCTACAGAGCTGATCTAAGGTTACGCTATCTACAGGATTAGTAAATCTGGGCAAGTATCTCGGGGTTCCTTTCAGAGAACTCTCATTGCTTAATTGCCACCTGGGGAAGCTCTGGGCCATCTTTGCCTATCCAGTAGGGACAGGGGCCAGTCTGCATAATCTCTGCCCACATCAGGTTAGCCATCCTGTAGATCTGCCACCTCACATGCCGGGCTTTGGTGCTGCAATTCAACATTTGTGTTGCAAGCGATTAGTGTTGAGCGAACAGTTCGAGCATAGTTCGGGTCCGTACCGAATTTTGGGGTGTTCGTGACACGGACCTCGAACCCGAACTTTTCGTAAAAGTTCGGGTTCGGGTTCGTCGTTCGGCATGTATTTTGGCGCATTTTGAAAGGCTGCAAAGCAGCCAATCAACATGCATCATACTACTTGCCCTAAGATGCCATCGCGAAGTTTGCAGTTGGAAGTAGCAGAACCATCTGCTGATCTGACAGGATCTTGGCGCTCAGATTCACTCCAGTCTTGGAAAATAAAACTATACGTGCAGAGGAGCTTGTCAAGTGTGTGTATTTATTCTTGGGTGAAATCACAATTGACTGCATCCTCCGGTGCTCTTCATCCACAGCTCTGCTGTATAAATAAAGGATTGTAGGATTATTATATGAGAAGAACTGTAACAGAGAAACTTTTGGTTGTTTTGGAGAAAAATTGGGTATAGAAAATTTTCTGTGATACGGGCATCTTGTCACGAGGGTGTCACGACCTATCGCTGACCCTGTTGTGTCTTGTAACAGGTGGCTACTCGCTCGGTTTCTCAAGAGACTTCCATGACTTAGTGGTGAGAATGGATTCCTGCCTAGGTTTGTGATCCTCTTTGTCCCATTTAAGAATCTGTAGCGTTTCCTTTCAGCTGTTCTCTGTCAACCACTCCCAGCTGCTATATATTTTCCCTTTCTGCTTAGCTTATTGCCACATATAGACCTTCCTTTCAGATCTTCTCTTATGACCTCAGGTGGAGTTGGAGTTGCTGTGGAGCTGTTGGAACTGGTGCTGTCAGATCTCCACTTCTCTCCTGTTTGTTGTCTCCCCTCTGGGACTGTTTGTGGTGTTGTCCTTTCCCTGTTGTTACCCTGGGTGTCAGTGGCGAGGACTAGTGCTCCCACCGCCCTACTCACTACCTAGGGCTTATTTCAGGGTAAGCCAGGGACAAGGCACGTGATTGGCGTACGGGTGAGCAGCCCGTCTAGGGATGCGGCAGCCAGGTGCTAGTGCTAGGTGAGCTAGGGGGTCACCACTCCTCCCTCTCCCTAGTGGAAGGGTCCACCTCTTCCCCTCCCTTCTGTGCCGCACGTCTGTTACTTGTCTAATTAGATGTGATACATCTCTATCAATTCGCAAATACAAAATGTAGTTCTGCAAAGAAAGAAAATCGCAACAACAAAATACAACCCCAACACTTAGTATAGTGATAGTGTTATAACAATGAGTAGGCAGTTATGTGGGCCAAACAAAATTCACTATATTGGCATCACTATCACTAAGACTATCATGGTGGAAAGGCTACAATCTTCTCTTGGATTGATCATGCTGTGAAGAACACTTGCATTGGGGGATGAACCTACACCTTTATCTCCCTGTGATTCCGTTTTTCTTTTAACAGTGATGGCTCATAAAGATTTTCCAAAGGTGAACTGACAACTTACTGTATGAAGTCCCCGAATTACAAAGACAGTTAGAAGAACCTTCCAAGATAATAAAATTGACCGGTCCTAGGTCAACTGATGAATCGTCATCTTAAATAGTTTCCAAAGATGATCACACAGTAGATTACCAGTGATTTAATTGTCATTTTGTGCTCATGTGGTGTTAGAGATTCTTCAGATACTATGTAGTGTATTGTAGAATGGTACGGCTATGGCATAGGACTTACCTGGATTTTATCTTATGGCGCGCCTTGTTGGCGATGTAATGATGCAATAACATCCAATTCAACTTCACATTCTAAACTGCAGGACTTTTTAGGGGTTGGGAATACTTTACGTTTAGCCTCTTTTGTATTAGTTTACAGTGGAATGGAGAACACTGACTAATAGTCTTCTGGTATATTGGATGGCGTCACCTTTGGAACATGGCCCAAAGTGATGTCCTTGTAGACCCTATCCAGATTCCGTCCCAGAGAATGGACAACCCATCAGATCTAACTGATTCAGTTGTGCGCTATTGATGAAAAGGGTTGTCTATATTTTCAAATGCCCTACTTTTCAGTTTCGAGTATGTACAGGTCACCCATTTAGCACCCTCATTTTTCTCCAGTTAGAGTCGAGAGCAACTATGAAGATCAGCTCTAGAGAACTCAACATCATTCTGTTTTGCACAGATTAATGGGAACTCTGTAATACTTTACTAACATAGTAACATAGTATATAAGACCAAAAAAGACATTTGTCTATCCAGTTCGGCCTATTTCCTACAAGTTGATCCAGAGGAAGGCAAAAAAACCCTGTGAGGCAGAAGCCAATTTTCCCCACTTAAGGGGGAAAAAAAATTCCTTCCCGACTCCAATCAGGCAATCAGAATAACTCCCTGGATCAACGACCCCTCTCTAGTAGCTGTAGCCTGTAATATTATTACACTCCAGAAATACATCCAGGCCCCTCTTGAATTCCTTTATTGTACTCACCATCACCACTAAGATTCTGTTCACATAATGTTCTTTTGCCAACATTGGAGGTATACTGTATTTTCGGGAGGAGTGGACTCCCAATGTATAACTTTAATAGAGGTCTATAATGTGAGGATGGCTGACATTAGTTGGATATGTCTCCAAAATATCCCCCTCTCCCCTTCCATATACAGTGGCCCAAATTTTCTAATGTGTATGCACCAAAAATATGTCCAACAAAGTTGCACAAATAGGTGCAATTTGGCACAACTAGGGTTTCTACATTATTTTACCAACATACTTGACAAGGAGGAGGAGTGTAAAGGGAGTGGAGCTTTTCTGGAAGGGGTGATGCTTAAGATTTACCATTTTGCCCCACAATTCTGGCATAAAAATTTGTTCAAAATATGCCAACCAGTAATTGGTATAGAGTCTATAGAAAGTGTCTATCCCTGCACCAGATTTATCTTTCAGCTTGATCCCCTGTGATAGATCGGGTGCAGGTCTACAAAGCTGATCTAAGGTTACGCTATCTACAGGATTAGTAAATCTGGGCAAGTATCTCGGGGTTCCTTTCAGAGAACTCTCATTGCTTAATTGCCACCTGGGGAAGCTCTGGGCCATCTTTGCCTATCCAGTAGGGACAGGGGCCAGTCTGCATAATCTCTGCCCACATCAGGTTAGCCATCCTGTAGATCTGCCACCTCACATGCCGGGCTTTGGTGCTGCAATTCAACATTTGTGTTGCAAGCGATTAGTGTTGAGCGAACAGTTCGAGCATAGTTCGGGTCCGTACCGAATTTTGGGGTGTTCGTGACACGGACCCGAACCCGAACTTTTTCGTAAAAGTTCGGGTTCGGGTTCGTCGTTCGGCATGTATTTTGGCGCATTTTGAAAGGCTGCAAAGCAGCCAATCAACATGCATCATACTACTTGCCCTAAGATGCCATCGCAGCCATGCCTACTATTGGCAAGGCTGTGATTGGCCAAGTGCAGCATGTGACTCAGCCTCTTTATAAGCTTGTGCGCACGTCGGGACGTGCTCACTCCCGATGTGAATAGAACAGGGATAGACGCAGCTGATGCTAGGGCGAGAATAGGCAGGGATAATTGAATAACTGGAAGCAAATTTCTCTCCTCCACCTGTGATTCATCTGAACAACTGCAGCTGAGCTGCTTTTTGATAGGGATTGGCTATTTTTAGAGTGGCCAGAGTGATTTTTCCATCCACATGTACCTGGGCTGACCGCCGGCCGCCATTTTGCGACTTGTAGTGCTGCAGCAGAAGCTGCCACAGTGTGCATTCCAAAGCTCCAAACAAGTCAGACATCTACACCTGGGATTCAGACCAATAGCGATTTAGCAGCACAGTCCAAGGCTATTTTTTTAAAGGTTGTGCAGACCATTTTGTGGCACATGTTACTGGGCTGATAGGCGGCGGCCATCTTGGGACTAGTGCTGCAGCACAATCTCTCCCAACGTCCATTAATCACTTGTAATAGTGGTCTGTGCCATAGAAATCCTACATCAGGGACTTGGGTGTGCTTGTGTCACCCCTACTAATACCAGTCCACCTGTAATCCATACAGTGAAAAGCCATAAAGTATTCCAGTGAGGGAATTTTTTTTATTTAAAAAGGCCAAGTTAGTTTATCTGGCGTTCAATATACTAGATACAGTTAGGCCTGCGTTTCATACATCTGGAATTAGCAAACTAATGTGCTGGGGTTGGGAAAACATATATGTACCCATACTAGAATCTGTCAAAGAAAGCGGTACTCACATATAACAGTCATTCCATCTGTAATCCATACAGTCAAAAGACTGAAAGTATTCCAGTGAGGGAATTTTTTATTTAAAAAAGGCCAAGTTAGTTTATCTGGCGTTCAATATACTAGATACAGTTAGGCCTGCGTTTCATACATCTGGAATTAGCAAACTAATGTGCTGGGGTTGGGAAAACATATATGTACCCATACTAGAATCTGTCAAAGAAAGCGGTACTCACATATAACAGTCATTCCATCTGTAATCCATACAGTCAAAAGACTGAAAGTATTCCAGTGAGGGAATTTTTTTATTTAAAAAGGCCAAGTTAGTTTATCTGGCGTTCAATATACTAGATACAGTTAGGCCTGCGTTTCATACATCTGGAATTAGCAAACTAATGTGCTGGGGTTGGGAAAACATATATGTACCCATACTAGAATCTGTCAAAGAAAGCGGTACTCACATATAACAGTCATTCCATCTGTAATCCATACAGTCAAAAGACTGAAAGTATTCCAGTGAGGGAATTTTTTTATTTAAAAAGGCCAAGTTAGTTTATCTGGCGTTCAATATACTAGATACAGTTAGGCCTGCGTTTCATACATCTGGAATTAGCAAACTAATGTGCTGGGGTTGGGAAAACATATATGTACCCATACTAGAATCTGTCAAAGAAAGCGGTACTCACATATAACAGTCATTCCATCTGTAATCCATACAGTCAAAAGACTGAAAGTATTCCAGTGAGGGAATTTTTTTATTTAAAAAAGGCCAAGTTAGTTTATCTGGCGTTCAATATACTAGATACAGTTAGGCCTGCGTTTCATACATCTGGAATTAGCAAACTAATGTGCTGGGGTTGGGAAAACATATATGTACCCATACTAGAATCTGTCAAAGAAAGCGGTACTCACATATAACAGTCATTCCATCTGTAATCCATACAGTGAAAAGCCATGAAAGTATTCCAGTGAGGGAATTTTTTTATTTAAAAAGGCCAAGTTAGTTTATCTGGCGTTCAATATACTAGATACAGTTAGGCCTGCGTTTCATACATCTGGAATTAGCAAACTAATGTGCTGGGGTTGGGAAAACATATATGTACCCATACTAGAATCTGTCAAAGAAAGCGGTACTCACATATAACAGTCATTCCATCTGTAATCCATACAGTCAAAAGACTGAAAGTATTCCAGTGAGGGAATTTTTTATTTAAAAAAGGCCAAGTTAGTTTATCTGGCGTTCAATATACTAGATACAGTTAGGCCTGCGTTTCATACATCTGGAATTAGCAAACTAATGTGCTGGGGTTGGGAAAACATATATGTACCCATACTAGAATCTGTCAAAGAAAGCGGTACTCACATATAACAGTCATTCCATCTGTAATCCATACAGTCAAAAAGACTGAAAGTATTCCAGTGAGGGATTTTGCTTATAAAAAATAATATATTTCATTGTGGTGCGAGTTGAATCGCAACAATGAAGAAAAATACTATTAAGGGACGAGGACGCGGTCGTGGTGGTGTCCGTGGAGCCTCTGTTGCTGGTAGAGGACGTGGCCGTTCGGCTCAGGCGCACACAGTAGGGAGCGAACTCCCTCAACTAGCCGGCAGAATGTACCGCAATATCTCGTGGGGCCCAATGCCGCTCTTAGGATGGTAAGGCCTGAGCAGGTACAGGCATTAATCGATTGGGTGGCCGACAGTGCTTCCAGCACGTTCACCACATGGTCTTCCACCCAGTCTTCTGCGGAAGCGCACAGGTGGCACCTGAAAACCAAGCCCATCAGTCTGTCACATCACCCCCAAGCATATCAGGGAAACGGTCTGAGCCACAAGTTATGCAGCAGTCTCTTCTTCTGTTTGAAGACTCTGCTTCCAGGGTTTCCCAGGGGCGTCCACCTAGCCCTTCCCCAGTGGAGGAAGACATACCATGCACTGACGCACAACCACTTATGTCTCCAGATGAAGAGGACATGGGAATACCACCACAGCAGAGTCACCGACTCTCTGATGATGACGAAACACAGGTGCCCACTGCCGCGTCTTTTTGCAGTGTGCAGACTGAACAGGAGGAGGTCAGGGAGGGAGACTGGGTGGAAGACGATGCAGAGGACGATGAGGTCTTAGACCCCACATGGACTGAAGGTCGTGGCGATGACTTTCACAGTTCAGAGGAAGAGGTAGTGGTGAGACCGAGACAACAGCGAAGCCAAAGAGGAGCAGGGGGCCAAAGCAGGCGAGCCGCCGCCCCCAGAGTTCGCCTGCTACTGGACATCGCCAACAGGGACCCAGCCCCACAAAGGCAGCTTCAAAGAGTTCCCTGGCATGGCACTTCTTTAAACAATGTCCTACCGACAAGACCCGAGTGACTTGCACGCTCTGCCATCAGAGCCTGAGGCGAGGCATTAGCGTTCTGAACCTCAGCACAACCTGCATGACCAGGCATCTACATGCAAAGCATGAACTGCAGTGGGGTACACACCTTAAAAACCAGGCACTCGCTGAGGCTCCCCCTGCTCCCTCTACCGCTGCTGCCTCGGCTTCCGCCTCGAGAGGAATGTTGCCACCTGCCGAGCAGCAAACAGAGGATGTGCCACCGACACCACCACCACCGCCACCGTCAACTAGCGTCTCCACTATATCACACAGCAGCGTTCAGCTCTCAATATCTCAAACCTTAGAGAGGAAGCGCAAATTCCCCGAGTCACCCTCGGGCCCTTGGCCTGAACGCCAGCATTTCTAAACTGCTGGCCTTTGAAATGCTGTCATTCCGGCTGGTGGACACAGACAGCTTCAAACAGCTGATGGCCATGGCTGTCCCGCAGTATGTGGTTCCCAGCCGCCACTACTTCTCCAAGACAGCCGTGCCTTCCCTGCACATGCAAGTGTCCGATAAAATCAAGTGTGCACTGCGCAACGCCATTTGTGGCAAGGTCCACCTAACCACAGATACGTGGACCAGTAAGCACGGCCAGGGACGCTATATCTCACTAACTGCACACTGGATGAATGTAGTGGCGGCTGGGCCCCGGCGGACAGTTCCTTGGCGCACGTCCTTCCGCCCCCTAGGATCGCAGGGCATCATTCTCTGCCTCCTGTAGCCTCCTCCTCCTACTCGGCTTCCTCCTCCACTGCTTCCACCAGCTCATCCGGTCAGCCACACACCTTCACCACCAACTTCAGCACAGCCCGGGGTAGCGTCAGCAGGCCATTCTGAAACTCATATGTTTGGGGGACAGGCCCCACAGCGCAAAGGAGTTGTGGCGGGGTATTGAACAACAGACCGGCGAGTGGTTTCTGCCGGTGGGCCTCAAGCCAGGCCTGGTGGTATGCGATAATGGGCGAAATCTCGTGGCAGCTCTGGGACTAGCCGGTTTGGCGCACATCCCTTGCCTGGCGCATGTGCTGAACTTGGTGGTGCAGAGGTTCATTCACCACTACCCCAACATGTCAGAGCTGCTGCATAAAGTGCGGGCCGTCTGTGCGCGCTTCCGCCGTTCACATCCTGCCGCTGCTCGCCTGTCTGCGCTACAGCGGAACTTCGGCCTTCCCGCTCACCGCCTCATATGCGGCGTGCCCACCCGGTGGAACTCCACCTTGCACATGCTGGAGAGACTGTGCGAGCAGCAGCAGGCCATAGTGGAGTTTCAGCTGCAGCACGCTCGCGTCAGTCGTACTGCCGAACAGCACCACTTCACCACCAATGATTGGGCCTCCATGCGAGACCTGTGTGCCCTGCTGCGCTGTTTCGAGTACTCCACCAACATGGCCAGTGGCGATGACACTGTTATCAGCGTTACAATACCACTTCTATGTCTCCTTGAGAAAACACTTAGGGCAATGATGTTAGAGGAGGTGGCCCAGGTGGAGGAGGAGGAGGAGGATGAGGGCTCGTTTCTAACACTTTCGGGCCAGTCTGTTCGAAGTGGCTCAGAGGGAGGTTTGTTTAAGCAGCAGAGGACAGGTTCACAAGTCGCCAGCCAAGGCACTGTACTGGAGGACGAGGAGGATGAGGAGGAGGAGGTGGAGGGGACGAGGATGGCGCAAGTTCACAGCGGGGTGGCAGCCCAGGCCCATCACTGGTGCGTGGCTGGGGGATACGGTGGACGATGACGATCGCCTCCCACAGAGGACAGCTTGTCCTTACCCATGGGTAGCCTGGCCCACATGAGCGAATATATGCTCCAATGCCTGCGCAGCGACAGCAGAGTTGCCCACGTTTTAACGTGTGCAGACTACTGGGTGGCCACCCTGCTGGATCCCGGTATAAAGACAATGTGCCCACTTTAATTCCTGAACTGGAGCGCGACCGTAAGATGCGCGAGTACAAGCACTGCGCTGATAGAGCGCTCTTGAGAGCATTCCCACATGTCACAGGGGAACAGGTGGAAGGTGAAGGCAGAGGAGTGGCAAGAGGTCGCCAACGCAGCTGTGTCACGGCCAGCTCATCTGAGGGCAGGGTTAGCATGGCAGAAATGTGGAAAGGTTTTGTCTCCACGCCACAGCTATCTGCACCGACACCTGATACGGAACGTGTTAGCAGGAGGCAGCATTTCACTAACATGGTTGAACAGTATGTCTGCACACCCCTCCACATCCTGACGGATGGTTCGGCCCCATTCAACTACTGGGTTTCGAAATTGTCCACGTGGCCAGAGTTAGCATGTTATGCCTTGGAGGTGCTTTCCTGCCCGGCGACCAGCGTTTTATCTGAGCGCGTATTCAGCACGGCAGGGGCGTCATTACTGACAAGCGCAGCCGCCTGTCCACAGCCAACGTGGACAAGCTGACCTTCATAAAGATGAACCAGGCATGGATCCCACAGGACCTGTCCCTCCCTTGTGCAGAGTAGTCCTTATTAACTGCCTAAAACATGTCTTGTTGTGCTACGGGCCACTTCTTTATTTGATACAAATTTTATGAAACCCACAGTTGAATGAAACTCTTCTCTGTCTGGGCGCCGGGGCCTAACCAGATGAAAGTGGCCGGTTAAACTAACGGGTGACATGAAGCCATAACCTCTGCCATGCTACCTCTGTCTTCTGTCTGGGTGCTGAGGCCTAAGTCAAATAAAGCGGTCTTCTGCTGTGCTGGGGATATGAAGCTAATCTCTGACCTCTCTCCTCTGTCTGGGTCCAAAGGCCTAAATCACTGAAAGAGGCCTTCTCCTGTGGTGTGTGATATGATGCCAGAATATGTGCTGTGGGGCCTCTCTCCTCTTCCTGGGTGCAGGGGTCAAATAAACTAAATTGTGGCCTACTCCTGTGGTGGTTGATATGATGCCTGATTCTCTGATGTGGAACCTCTCTCCTCTGTTTGGGTGAAGGGGTCAAAGTAACTAAATGGTGGCTTCTCCTGTGGTGGCTGATATGATGCCAGAATATGTGCTGTGGGGCCTCTCTCCTCTTCCTGGGTGCAGGGGTCAAAGTAACTCAATGGTGGCTTCTCCTGTGGTGGCTGATATGATGCCAGAATATGTGCTGTGGTGCCTCTCTCCTCTTCCTGGGTGCGGGGTCAAAGTAACTCAATGGTGGCTTCTCCTGTGGTGGCTGATATGATGCCAGAATATGTGCTGTGGGGCCTCTCTCCTCTTCCTGGGTGCAGGGGTCAAAGTAACTCAATGGTGGCTTCTCCTGTGGTGGCTGATATGATGCCAGAATATGTGCTGTGGTGCCTCTCTCCTCTTCCTGGGTGCAGGGGTCAAAGTAACTCAATGGTGGCTTCTCCTGTGGTGGCTGATATGATGCCAGAATATGTGCTGTGGTGCCTCTCTCCTCTTCCTGGGTGCGGGGTCAAAGTAACTCAATGGTGGCTTCTCCTGTGGTGGCTGATATGATGCCAGAATATGTGCTGTGGGGCCTCTCTCCTCTTCCTGGGTGCAGGGGTCAAAGTAACTCAATGGTGGCTTCTCCTGTGGTGGTTAGTATGATGCCAGAATATGTGCTGTGGGCCTCTCTCCTCTTCCTGGGTGCAGGGGTCAAAGTAACTCAATGGTGACTTCTCCTGTGGTGGCTGATATGATGCCAGAATATGTGCTGTGGTGCCTCTCTCCTCTTCCTGGGTGCAGGGGTCAAAGTAACTCAATGGTGGCTTCTCCTGTGGTGGCTGATATGATGCCAGAATATGTGCTGTGGTGCCTCTCTCCTCTTCCTGGGTGCGGGGTCAAAGTAACTCAATGGTGGCTTCTCCTGTGGTGGCTGATATGATGCCAGAATATGTGCTGTGGGGCCTCTCTCCTCTTCCTGGGTGCAGGGGTCAAAGTAACTCAATGGTGGCTTCTCCTGTGGTGGTTAGTATGATGCCAGAATATGTGCTGTGGGGCCTCTCTCCTCTTCCTGGGTGCAGGGGTCAAAGTAACTCAATGGTGGCTTCTCCTGTGGTGGCTGATATGATGCCAGAATATGTGCTGTGGGGCCTCTCTCCTCTTCCTGGGTGCAGGGGTCAAAGTAACTCAATGGTGGCTTCTCCTGTGCTGATTGATATAAAGCTGATGGTTGTGCCATCTGACATGGTTGCCAGGGTCTGATTCAATGGGGGCCTACTCCTGTGGTGGGTGATCTAAATGCCTGATTCTCTGCTGTGAAACCTCTCTCCTCCGTCTGGGTGTAGTGGTCAAAGTCTTTCAAAGTCGCCTTCTCCTGTGCTGATTGATATGAAGCTGATGGTTGTGCCATCTGACATGGTTGCCGGGGTCCCATTAAATTGTGGCCTACTCCTGTGGTGGTTGATATGATGCCTGATTCTCTGATGTGGAACCTCTCTCCTCTGTTTGGGTGAAGGGGTCAAAAGTAACTAAATGGTGGCTTCTCCTGTGGTGGCTGATATGATGCCAGAATATGTGCTGTGGGGCCTCTCTCCTCTTCCTGGGTGCAGGGGTCAAAGTAACTCAATGGTGGCTTCTCCTGTGGTGGCTGATATGATGCCAGAATATGTGCTGTTGTGCCTCTCTCCTCTTCCTGGGTGCGGGGTCAAAGTAACTCAATGGTGGCTTCTCCTGTGGTGGCTGATATGATGCCAGAATATGTGCTGTGGTGCCTCTCTCCTCTTCCTGGGTGCGGGGTCAAAGTAACTCAATGGTGGCTTCTCCTGTGGTGGCTGATATGATGCCAGAATATGTGCTGTGGGGCCTCTCTCCTCTTCCTGGGTGCAGGGGTCAAAGTAACTCAATGGTGGCTTCTCCTGTGGTGGTTAGTATGATGCCAGAATATGTGCTGTGGGGCCTCTCTCCTCTTCCTGGGTGCAGGGTCAAAGTAACTCAATGGTGGCTTCTCTTGTGGTGGCTGATATGATGCCAGAATATGTGCTGTGGTGCCTCTCTCCTCTTCCTGGGTGCAGGGGTCAAAGTAACTCAATGGTGGCTTCTCCTGTGGTGGCTGATATGATGCCAGAATATGTGCTGTGGGGCCTCTCTCCTCTTCCTGGGTGCAGGGGTCAAAGTAACTCAATGGTGGCTTCTCCTGTGGTGGCTGATATGATGCCAGAATATGTGCTGTGGTGCCTCTCTCCTCTTCCTGGGTGCAGGGGTCAAAGTAACTAAATGGTGGCTTCTCCTGTGGTGGTTGATATGATGCCTGATTCTCTGCTGTGAAACCTCTCTCCTCCATCTGGGTGTAGGGGTCAAAGTCTTTCAAAGTCACCTTCTCCTGTGCTGATTGATATAAAGCTGATGGTTGTGCCATCTGACATGGTTGCCAGGGTCTGATTCAATGAGGGCCTACTCCTGTGGTGGGTGATCTAAATGCCTGATTCTCTGCTGTGAAACCTCTCTCCTCCGTCTGGGTGTAGGGGTCAAAGTCTTTCAAAGTCGCCTTCTCCTGTGCTGATTGATATGAAGCTGATGGTTGTGCCATCTGACATGGTTGCCGGGGTCCCATTAAATTGGAGCCTACTCCTGTGGTGGGTGATCTAAATGCCTGATTCTCTGCTTTGAAACCTCTCTCCTCCGTCCGGGTGTAGGGGTCAAAGTCTGTCAAAGTCACCTTCTCCTGTGCTAATTGATATAAAGCTTATGCTTGTGCCATCTGACATGGTTGCCGGGGTCTGATTCAATGGTGGCCTACTCCTGTGGTGGGTGATCTAAATGCCTGATTCTCTGCTGTGTAACCTCTCTCCTCCGTCTGGGTGTAGGGGTCAAAGTAACTAAATGGTGGCCTACTCCTGTGGTGGGTGATATGATGCCTGGTTCTCTGCTGTGGGACCTCTCTCCTTTGTCTGGGTGCTGTGGTCAAAATAATAGTAAGTGACCTTCTCCATTGGTGGGTGACTTGAAGCCTGATTCTGTGCTATGGGACCTCACTCCAATTAATATTGTTTAATTTTTATTTATTTTATGTTAACTCATCATTTCCCTTTCTACATTTGTTTGCAGGGGATTTAACTACATTTTGCTGCCTTTTGCAGCCCTCTAGCCCTTTCCGGGTGTGTTTTACAGCCTTTTTAGTGCCCAAAAGTTCGGGTCCCCATTGACTTCTATGGGGTTCGGGTTCGGGATGAAGTTCGGGTCGAGTTCGGATCCCGAACCCGAACATTTTTCGAAAGTTCGGCCGAACTCGTCGAACCCGAACATCCAGGTGTTCGCTCAACTCTACAAGCGATCCCTGGTTGCAAACTGAGTGAAACCTTCTCAATAACCCAAGAGATCCTCAATTGATAAACATAATGGAGGCTGGGGTGGGATTAGGGCTGCAACTATCGACTATTTTTGTAATCGAGTACTCTATTGATTAATCCAATGATTAAGCGAGTACTCTAATAACAATAAATGAATACAAATAAAAATTTTCTTTATAAAAGCTCATCAGCCCCCCCCCCAGTGCCATCAGCTTTCCCTCCAGTGCCATCAGCTGCCCCCTAGTGCCATCAGCTTCCCCCCAGTGCCATTAGCTGCCCCACAGTGCCATCAGCTGCCCCCTCAGTACCATCAGCTTCCCCCCTAGTGCCATCAGCTGCCCTTCAGTGCCATCAGCTGCCCCCTCAGTGCCATAAAGTGCTTCCCAGTGCCATCAGCTTCTCCCCAGTGCATCAGCTGCCACCCTAGTGCCACCAGCTTGCCCCCCAGTGCCACCAACTGCCCTCCAGTACCATCAGCTGCCCCCCCAGTGCCACCAACTGCCCCCCCCCCAATGCCACCAACTGCCTCCAGCGTCACCAACTGGCCCCCCAGTACACCATCTCCCCGTTCTAGCCATGTCCCCAGCATCAGTACTTTCCCTTCCTGTAGGGGCACTGCTCCACAGCTCCTCAATCTTCTTCTCCGTGTGCTGCACTTTAGTCCTGACGTCACACAGTGTAGGGTCATAGTGCTCTTACGTGCACTATGATCTGACGATGTGTCAGGAAACAGTGCAGCGCGGTGCAGGCTGGCGTGCGACCCCGGAGCGGTGAGTAATAGCAAACGCTTCACTCTCGCTCCGTGGTCACATGACACAAACGAATCCAAAAATTTTCATCAAGGATTTTTTTCTGTCGAATTACTTGATTCAATCGAGTAATCGTTTCAGCCTTAGGTTGGATGCAGTGGCATCTGATAAACCTATACTTTTTATTGGATGCATAGTCTACCACACTATTCAGTACCTTTTTTTGTAGTATAATGATGCATGCCAGACAGAGGCCAAAAGGGAACTCTTCTCACGTCAATCTAGAAAGAGAAGTCTTAGAACACATTTTTTATGTACACCAGAAGCCTTTCCGTAAATGTTAGCTGCAGAGGAAATAAAAATCTCCTACGTACAGTATGTTACAGCTGATTTCTGGGGGTCCCAGCAATGCACACATAATTTTAAGTAGTTTTCTAATCTTCTTTTGCTTCTTTAATTTTGTTGGTTGGTTGGTTGGATGCATGTCTTCCTGTCGATGACCAATAATCCATGAAGAAACTGTACAGAAGAGCAGGGGAGTTGGTAGGTTAAAACATTCGGGGCCTGGGCCCCTGATGTTTTGTCTCAGGCCCCGAATGTACTGCCTGCCTGCTAGATACGACTGTATTGCCATCCTCAGGAAGGCAATACAGTTGAATCTAATGCCCTGCAAGATCTGAAGGACCTGTGATGACATCACAGTCCATGTGATCAGTTCTAAATGCAGTGGCTGAAAAAGACCTGCGATGATGTCACCGTCATGTGACCAGTGCAGGAGAGGACCCTCAGCAGTGAAGAGAAGTCCTGGGAAGAAGCTGTTGTGATGTCTGCTACCTGAGGAGAGGTAAGTGAAGGGAGAGACAGAGCAATGTTGGGAGTTGCAGTTATTTAACTGGGACAGTATATTAGGGCTGAAGGGAGGGATGTCATTTACATGGGACAGTGGGGTGGAGTGATGTTATTTACATGGGACTGAAAGTTGAGGGGGTGATGTTATTTGCATGGGAATGCATGTTGGAGATGGCTGGGGCAGGGTGATGTTATTTACATGGGACTATATGTTGAAGGTGGCTGTGGGAGGGAGTGATATTATTTTCACGGGACTGAATGTTGAGGGGTAATGTTATTTACATGGGACTGCATGTTAGAGGTGGCTGGGGAGGGGGTGATATTATTTTCATGGGACTGAATGTTGAGGGGTAATGTTATTTACATGGGACTGTATGTTAAAGGCGGCTGGGGACGGGGTGTAATGGTATTTGCATGGGACTCTATGGCGGAGGGGAATATAACTACAGGGGGCACTGCAGGGGAGAGCATTATAAGAGGAGGGGGCAATATAAATACTGAGGGTGCTTCAGAGCGAGCATTATAACAGCAGGGGGCGATATAAATCCTGGGGCACTTCAGGGTGAGCATTATACCAGTAGGGGGCATTTTAAATACTGGGGGCACTTTAGGGTGAGCATTATAACAGTAGGGGGCGATAAAAATACTGCGGGCACTGTACGGGCATTATAACAGTAGGGGGCAATATAAATACTGGGGCACTTCAGGGTGAGCATTATAACAGTACAGGGCATTATACATACTGGGGGCACTGTGGGGGCATTTTAAATCCAGGGGACATTAGACATTCTTATTACTACTGGGGGCTCTATAGGAGGGACTTGTAGATCTGCCTTATTTCTACTAAGAGCACTGTGGGGGCCTTATTACTACTGAAGAGTCTGTAGAGAGCTTTATTACTACTGAAGGAACAATAGGGGAGCCTAATTTCTCCTGGGGGCTCTGTGAGGGTATTATTAATACTGGAGGGCTATTCTACTAATGGGGGCACTCTTGGGGAGTATTATCATGGTTGGAGGCACTGTAGAGGGAATTATTTACTAATGATGGCATTCTAGAAGGGAATTACTATTGGTGGGACTATGAGGAGTATTGTTACTATGGGGAGCACTTATTTTTCTTTAGGATAGTATTTGGGGTACAGAAAAGTAAGGAAGCTAATATCTCTGTGTTTTACACTCTGCAGAGACGATGCGGCTAAGAGAAATTGTCCGTACTGGATGGAGAAAATGATGACAGAGAAGATCTACATCAGAGGAGACGTCACCTGGAGGCCCTGGAAGTAACAGGTATGTGCTGCTGTATAGCAAGTACAGCAAAATGTCTTCAGGGCTAGTGTTGGGTGGTGGTGGGGGGGGGGTGCGTTAGGGGGGGCAAATTGGGCCATATGCGTTGGTGCTTGGGCCCTGGATCTTTTGAGAGCCTAACAACGTCGTTGCAGAGGGGGTTTTCAGGAGGGTCTTTCTACTTTACAGTAGACTGCCTCCCCCTTCTGCACAGGTTTGTTTTAGGACTCCTCGCTCAGGCAATAAGAAGCAGGACACAGTTAACTAGAAGACATGGAGAGATATTACGGAAGGTGGATGATTTCAGAGACTTCCAGCTCCATGTTGAATTGGCATTTCAGTATGTAAATGTGCTGTTAATAAAAGCTTCTCGTGGTATATGACAGCCTCACTTAGAAGAAAATCTGCTCATTACGTGCTGGTTTTCTGCAGGGAATGTCTCCAGGATATAGGGAGTGATCAGGGTAAATAGCAGTGAGGCAGATGTCATCTCCAGCCTATTAGAAAATAATCACTGACCCAATCTTATTTCTGAGCTTTTATATGAACGGGGTATTGGCTCCTTAGGTTTCCGATCATCATCTCCTTGATCAGTAAATATCAGATTCCTGGATTTAGGTTGATCTTCAGAGATGAGTTAATAAGGTTCACGTGTAGATCGTAATATTATTGGAACAGCAAGCCTATAGAGCAGGGTTTCGCAACTCCGGTCCTCGGGACCCACCTACCAGTCATATTTTCAGGATTTCCTTAGTATTGAGCAGGTGATATAATTAGTGTCCATGCATCAGGACTTACCACAGGTATTTATTCTGTGGGATTTTCTCAAATCCTGACTGTTAGGTGGGTCCCAAGGACCAGAGTTTAGAAACCCTGCTATAGAGGAATCCTAATGTTGGGGTGGCAGCACCCTATTATGTTATACTGATTGATGCCTGGGACCCATGCAATATTGTGATTCTCAACCTAATTACCAAGGAGAACCATGGCAAAGACCTTCTGGGTATAGTTTAATGAGCTGCACTACCACTGGCATAGGACATATTGTATTAGAACAGAGGTGCACAGGGGCGGATTGGCCATAGACCCTACAGGGAAATTTCCCAGTGGGACAATGCCCCAGGGGGCCACCCAAGTCCTCCTCTCTGCTGCTGACTGGGTACATAATGAGCTTTCAACAGTAATTAACTGTGAGAATCAGGTACCCAGCCAGCAGCCGACTATGCCCTCCTAAATTCAACTGCTGGGGCCCGTACCTCACCTCCTAAGCCCCTTGCTCCACAACAACTGGAAGAGGACAGAATATGGTAGCTATTGTTGGCCACCACAGGGGGTCAGTATATTGTGCTACACTGTGTTATTTGGTTCTGCTGGGATGGAATTTTGCACTATGGTATAGTTGACCCTGCCTACCTATGTTGCACTACCTTGTGTTACATTGGAACCGCCTACAAAATGGGGCCACTTTTAGTTTTTTTTTTTTTCCAGGGCCACTTTAAGTTCCCAGTCCGCCCCTGGAGGTGCACAACCATTAGAAGGCAAATTTTTGTGAAAAGTACAGCCACAAGTTTAGGCTTCTGCATGCAGTTTTAGAAGGCAAAATCAGGATTGGATCATACAAGGAAAGAAAGTATAAAAGACAGATATGACTTCTCTTTTTTGAATTCACTCCTGGTTTTGGTTTCCAAAACTGCATGCAGAAACCTAAGTGTGTGGCTGTATCCTAACTATTTAGTCATTGGGGGTTGTAGATGGGGAGAGAGCACTAATACCTCAGCTTCTCTAAACTCTACCGTATACTTATGTGACAATTTTTCCATTGAGTTCCCTATATGAAGCTATACACGGAGTTATTGAAACTATCTAGATTGTAAATTATTGTAATGATACATTGTAGAGATGAGCGAGTTTCCTAAAATTTGTTTTGGGTCTAAATCCGTCAAGAAATTCCATTCAGGTATGAATCAATTCTATTTCTATTTGAAACGGAAGTGCATTAAATACTCTCTTTCTAGATCTGATAGAAGGGGTTCCCAGTTTTCTGGTGGTATAACTATGTGATTTGTCAGAATTAAATGGACTTTCTGGGATCCCCAAAGAAAGAATTTGGGTCTGACTACCCTAGAGGACTGTGGAGGCTAGTGGCTGGCTGCAGTGGTCACATGTAATTGGACACATCATCTCTGTAGCTCCAGAAGCAGAGGGTTCCCCAGATTGGCGGTGCTGGAATGGCGGGGGATTGAGCAAGTGAGTAAGGTTTCCTTTTTTTCATTTTATAACAATCTTCACCTTCCCACAATCTTTTGGGGTCCTGGAAAACCCCTTTAATACAACTTGATGTGATACAGTCTCATAGAGATAAATAGAGCTGCAGTTCACATACTCGACTGAATCTTCATTCAAATGGGGCAACAGTTTTTGTGATGGCTGGGGGTCCCAGCAGTCAGACACCTACCAATCTGAAACTTATAAACTATTCTGTGGATAGGTGATAAGTTGCCTTTCTGGGAAAACCCTTTAATGCCAAGAATGTGCAGTATTTTGGCAGATGAGCATATTCGAGCTCCAGACCTCGATGAGACCCTATGCTACCTCCATCTACCTCCAATTTCATATGGATGTATACTGCCACGTTCCATAAGTTGCTCTATTACGTAGCTACTTTTCTTCAGTCATAAATATTGCTGTTAGGGGGATACATTCGTAATATGGCGCCTTATGGTGCACCATGATATACTGCGTCGAAGCCCCTGGAGCTCCATATGCCATCATAAGGCTTGTAGTGTGAGGCTGTAGTGTGAACAGATCCTTATTTGGCTACATTCAAGCGTCAGATGGAGGCAGCAAGCTCTTCTCTTGCTTGCCTCATTGGCATGTGTGACATATTTGCAGAGAGTTGCATTTTCCTGGTGTATATCATCCACTTTAATCAACATATGTCCGGATTCTATTTATACAGCGCAGGCATCTGCACTGGAAGAAAACAATTAGGGCCGAGATACCTGGGGAGACCTTTTCCTCCTCCCCGCCATCCTCTAGACATCCCTTATCCTTGTCCTGTGATAATCAAGAGGTGCCAGATGCCTCTGCTGGAGGACGCGGCTTTATTATCAATGTTCTAATAATTTCTGCATCCCAGATCCATCTCTAATTGTTGCACTAATTCTGCATCGAGAGTTTTCCCACAATGCACCAAGTCTCCGACACTTTCTGTCTCCTGAGAGATGAGATCACTTCAATTTAGCAGAAGAAAGGAGATAAAAAAAATGAGCAAGGGGCTGAGGGAGATTAAACGAGGGGGGATTTCATGTTTTTGCTTGCTGAAGGCATTTGAATGGAGATTTTTGTATAGATGCAACGAGGCAGAGAAAATCTCTCATCGAGGAAACAAGGGGGCAGCAAGTAGTTCACACACAGTCAGGGGTTGAAAGGGTGGGGGGCACTTGGGTGTTAGTTCAATGCAGTATAAAATTAGGCCACATACTCATGGAGAAAGAAGTGTTTCCAAAGACGTGAGGAAGATTTTTGTAAATTAAGAGACCTTGTCATTGAGTATAGTCTCCAGGATTGTCCTAATGCATTAGAAAGGGTCAGAATAAGGTTGGTTGGGGTGTCTATCCCACTTTTGGGTCTCAGTACCCCCCACCTAACCCCAGGGGTGGACTGGGAATTTAAAGTGACCCTGGAAAAAAAAAAAACTAAAATCGTCCCTAAGTTGTAGGAAGTTGTAGGCGACTCTACAGACAGAAGGCAAGTCTACAGAAAGACTGTCTATTGACAGAAGGCAGGAAAACACAAGCCACAAGTAGGCAGGGACAACAGATGTGGGGGGGCAGCAATACCATAGTGCAGTACAAAATACCGCCCCAGCCAAAACCAAATACCACAGCGCAGCATAAAATGCTACCCTATCACCGTACTAAGAACAGTGATACAGTTGAATTCAGGAGGGCACCTGTGGATGCTGGCCAGGTGTATAAGTGCCTGATGCGCGTAGCATTAATTAATGCTGAAAGCATCACTGTGAGGAGGGCCCAGGCTGTATCGGTCCAACTGAAAATTTCCCTGTATGGTATATGGCCAGTCTGCCCCTGCCCACCCCTCTGTCGGAGCTTCATATAGCAGAAGTGGCCAAGCATGTGTGACCCCTCTGAAGTCTGAGAGTTGTGCAAAAAGAGACACTACTAGTGTATACATTTCTAATGTTTTATTCTGCTTGATCTGTCTTGACATATCCTCTATAGTTTTCAAGTTTTCGAAATCTGTTTTTAAGAATATCTTTGGCATGATGTGGCAGGAACAAGTGTCTGTCTTTTCTATGTAAAACCTTCTGGAAGGAGGATAGATCTAAGCTAACTGTGAGCTCCAGCATCCTGTCTAGTCTGAGGAGTGCAGTGATGCATTTGTGAGGAGGACACATAGGTCACAGGCCTCACAGCCAAAGAATAAGTCTTAGGCTTGTGGCCTGACCTAGCCATTTATGCAGCTGACCTGACCAGTGCTCAGTCTGAGGAGGAGGGCAGGGTATGATCTGGGAGGAGAATACTTCGGTCATGGGCCTCATTGCTTGAACTAAGTCTTAGGGTATGTCCACAAAGTGTGGCTGTGCTGCAGTCGGGTTGCAATGTGCTGCGGTCAGGAACCTCGCGGCCACTTAGACACAGATGACTTTCATTTAACTAATTAAGATCGCACTGTATAGTCGGTCTCCATTGTTAATATCCACGTATTGAAGGTGGTCATTAACAATGAAGACCAGTCTTGATTAGTTAAATGAAAGGTAGCTGCGGTTCTTGACCACAGCACAGCCGCAACCTGACCGTATCACAGCCTCTTCATGTGGCCGTACCCTTCCAGGCCAACTTAGCATCTCTTGTAGCCGACATTGCTGCTTGTGATTTAGAGTTCTTCACCTTGCCAGGGGAACTGCAGAAATTAGAGATATTTCTGAACTCCCCAGCTGGAACTGCATAGCAGTTAAATTGCTGTTTGAGGAATTGTATCAAGAGAAACATAATCTAACTTGTAAGATTGTGTGCCTCCATCTTGTTTGGACGTGTTCTGTAACTTGCCGCTAAGTAAAGAAAACCTTGATTTACTTGTTCATCTCGGTCTCCTGTCTATTAATTTACACACCAACAGCAAGGGAACTATGACGTGCTGCACCCAAGGGCCGGTCAGGTCCCAGTGTTTAGGAATGCTAAGGGGTATATTCTGGATTGATAGTTTTGTGTCATGGTGCTCCTACATGGATACTCTCGCTCCCCGGGGTAAGGCTCCGTAGCATCAAAAGAGCTGTAGTTGGAGGAATAAGTCAAGTCCAGACTTGGTAAAGTTCAACAGTTTTGCTCGAATAAACTTGAGATAAACTTGTGTCATCCAGACAATATGTGATCTTTCTCTTGGTTCCAGCAGGCTATGGGTAAACTGGCAGGTGAACTTGAAACTTTGCTTTATATTTCTCTGCTGTGCTGAGCTCTGGCTTACAATCTGGTTACTGGACTTGGTAGCAGATCTGGTACCTTTGAGTGGAGTGCTTTTGGCCATTGAACCCCTCGTAATACTCAGCCTATGATTTGCCTGGAGCCATGGTGCTCTATGAGCTGCTTCCCCAGGAAGACTCCTGCTGCATGAAGAGGATGGTGCTCCCCTCACTGCACCATGTCTGCTTTCCTCAAACTCTCAACCAACTAGCTTCTTGCAACCACTCCCTTGGTAGGAAGCAATACTAGCCCACTTCCGTTCAGAAGGTGGGAGAATGGAATGGTAAGTTCCATTCTAACTAAAGATCTATCTCTGCCAGATACACTAGCAATTTCTGGACATCCAGGCACAGTGCATGAAATGCAATACATAAGTTACATCGCACTCTTAGCAATTAAGGCACAGTATAAAAGGACCTTGAAATAAATACATAGGTGACATTGTTAATTATTAGAGACAGTAGCTAGTGTAGTATGGTAGTGCTCGCTCTGGGGTACTACAAAACCCCAACTTCCAACTGCAGGAGACTCTACACAGGGTGTACCCCAGTTTTACTCCTACTGCAATAATCTCAAGTGTGCCCCCTTATCACTACACCAGTTCAAAAAGTGAGGGGCATTTGGAGGAGAGAGACTGTGACTACCACTTACATCCTGTCCACTGCTACTCTCATCCTCTCCACATTCCCCCTGGGCTGCTGCATTTAGACTTGAACCATTAGGGGAGCCCTCTTACGATAGGATGTGGGGGTTGCAGAAGCTGGAAGAGTATGCACTACTCATATAAATAGTGACTTCCAGATGGGTAGCTGTTGAGCCAAATGGAAAATGTTCAAAAGTTTCTACATTGAGCTACATGAAATGGGACTTCTTTGTACCTGGTTCACCCAATCCAGTTATGACTTTAACTTTTGGATTGGAAGAACTGCCCTGGGAAGAGAAGGTGGGAGGTGGAAGCCCCACAGTATGTACTTTGTGTGTCTTTCTTTCATCTGGCAATGTTATAGGGTCCAGAGAGTAGTTTTGGGAGCATTACCCAGGGGACCACTTTATAACTAAAAGACCACATCACACATTGAAATCAACATACCACATTCTCTAAAAACAACCCTGTTATGAAAGGGGTTATGCAAAGGAGATGCCCCCTTTAACATTGTCCTGTAAGTGACGTCTTGAGGAAGTGTCACCCCCAATAGCAGATGATGTCTCTAAAACCTTGGATGGGGTGCACTGTACCCCACTGGATTTGCACAGACACTTTTTGGTGCACACAAGAAACATTTATTTATTTTGCTTACAGGCACATCATTCTTTGTTCTTACTGTCACTTTAAGTGGTACACAAGCATAATAGTTACAATCTCTGCATAAGGGACAAAGCTTGGTGGTTACTCTCAGGGGGCAAAGTCTATGTACAACGGCAGAACAGTTGCAAAAAAACTAAACAGTCTCTGATGAGGCATAATGGTCAAGTTGTTTCCAAAATGGTTGATGGCTAGTGGCCGAACCTTCTGTGCCACTTTGGGACCACCACTATTTGCCACCAAACATAATCAATGCGCCTAATAGTGGCATGGCCGCGCCAAACCTTATACACCAATGAAAGCCACGCCAACCAACAATAGTAAAGTTCAATAATCTTTATTAATTCCATGATATAAAATCCATGATTACAAAAAATAGACAATCTATAACCCAGCGGAATTTAGGGTAGAATGACAATAAGGAACAGGGGCGCAACCGGTATGCTGACTATTCAAGTATGCTATAGAAGATCCCCAAAGAGGGACACTGCTGCATTAATGTTAAGGTTAGATGCATGAGTCACCAAAAATCATAGGTGATTACCATCAATGTCAGTATCCAAGTGATAGAAATTGTATAGCATAAATAATGGAGGTGGGGGCAATATATCCACCGGTATCTATGAATACTGTATGCTATCTCCGGTCCCCCACACACCCAGGGTATATACCCACGCACCAAAACCAACTGAAATGTAACTACAGCATAGTGTGTATTACCTGAGCAGCACTTTCGGTTGCGTCCCGTTCACTGATCCCCAACGCGCGTTTCGCCCGTAGCTTTTTCAAGGGGCTTAGTCACAGAGGGCTCCGGGTCCGAACTAAATACACGTGTCCATTAATTCAAGTCCAACCCCCTCCTATCGTTTAAGCCAATCGCAAGTGCTCATGGTGGGTTCGGGAATCCCGCGATTCTCGCGCATGCGCACTTGCTAATTCAACTACCAATCCTCCATCTTAGATAATGGCAAAGCTGCCCAACTTGATTGTAAAGTGCGGTTTGCTTCTTAAGTGTTTCATGGACTCAATATATTCCCAAAAACATGATACATACATTTGTATAACCCCACGGTAAGTCATCGATTCCATAAAAATGCCAATCAACACAAATAATTCATCCCAATTACATGCCGTTAAAACCTGCGCCTGCGCAGTCCAACCCCCCACACATTCTCCGTCATTATATATACATTTGAATGTTAATTGGATAATCCAGTGTAGCGTGCCTCATTATACCATACATATAACTATAATAATCAATAAATAAATACCATGTTTATGCCTAAACAATTATAAAGTGAACAGTGCTCAAAAAGTGCCAGTGCTGGTGATACACACGTGAGGGTGACAGTGCCTTGCAATAACAATGATATTACTCTTAAAAAATACATATAAATAGATGATGTTACAACAATCAATATAATAAATAATATATATATATATATAAATATAATCCAAAAAATCAATCAAAAATGTGCAGTGACAGTGTATGAAAGAAAAAAAAAGGGGGAGAAGAAAAAAATATTAGAAAAAGGAACAAGGAAACGGGGAAGAAAAAGGGGTAAGGAAAATCAGAAGTATGAGGGAGGCGGGGAAAGGAAAGGAGAAGGTGGGAGACCAGGCAGAAAATTGAACAGGAACCGAGGAGGAACCTCTTCATGACCGAGGGGGATATTTAGGGAGTCCAATGGAGATTTCCATCACATCACTATCTGGCGAAAATCCCAGTGCCCCAGTATCGTCCAGACCCATCACTCATTGCCTCTGTGAATCTACAAAAAATTGACAATAGGTTAAAAACATATAAAAACAGGAAAATAAAATCAATTGCTGAAATGCTAAACTGGCCGGGGGGCCCCTACAAAGAAAATAACTAGAGGAACGGGACAAAAGTGTTCATTTCATTAAGACCATTTGGTGCCAATGTATTTAATGTATATATCCACCTTGATTCTCGTTGGGCCAAAATCCTCTTCCAATCCCGCCCGGTTCGAGATGAGGACACGATCAATTCCCCGGAACCTCAAACTTGATCCATCTGCTTGATGTTTATCATAGAAGTGTCTGGGTATGGTTTGTAACAATTCCACTTCCCCACTGTTCTTTACCTTTTTTGCTGCTTCTATGGCCAGAATGTGTTCCCTCACCCTTCTTTTGAGTGGTCTGGATGTCATACCCACATAAATTTTGTTGCATGGGCAGATAGCCCAGTATACCACCCTTATTGTATCGCAGGTGATTGTATGGGTAATCTTAAACTCCCTAGTGTGGTTCTGGTCCCAGAAGGTATCTGTGCGGTCCACATTGTCACATGCCACACAATTCCCACAGGGCTTACACCCCCATCTCGCCCCTTTAGATCCCCATCGCTGACTATGCGAGGGTTCTTCATAGTGGCTTTTAACCAATAGATCTCTGAGGTTTTTACATCTCCGTGCCGTCATGTGGGGTGTAGGACCAATCATGGCTTTTTGTCGTGGATCCAGGAGCAATACGTCCCAGTACTTTCTTAGTGCCCCCCGTACCTCCTCAAATCCAGAGTTGTACTCCGTTATAAATCTCACCTTGGTATCTTTTCCAATCTCACATCTTCTTGAATGTAGAAGTGTTTGTCTTAAAGTAGTCTTTGCCCTCTCATAGGCTGATCTAATGTCCCTTTTTCTATAGCCTCTTTGTTGGAAGCGTCTACCAAGGTCCCCTGCTTGTTTTTCAAAATCCCTGGGATTGGAGCAGATTCTTCTTGTTCTCAGGAACTGGCCAGTTGGTATATTCTTAATTAAATTCCTCGGATGGGATGATGTCGCATGGAGGAGTGAATTGACTGCCGTTGTTTTTCTAAACAGATCCGTCGTGACCTTGCCATCCACCCCGACCCTCAAGTGGATGTCTAGGAAATCCATTTCCTCTCTGCTGATCCTGGAAGTGAGTTTTATATTAATATCATTCTTGTTTAATGTCCCAACAAAATCCAAAAACTCCCCCTCGGATCCCCGCCAGATGATCAGAATATCATCAATATATCTGCCCCAAAATAGGACGTTCTCGATACCCGGGCGGGGATCCGAGAGGAAGATGCGTCTCTCCCACAGCCCCAGGAAAAGGTTGGCATAAGATGGGGCACATGCCGCCCCCATCGCCGTTCCCTGGCGCTGTAGGAAAAACGCACCTTTAAAAAGAAAAAAATTATGGGACAGCACGAACTCTAGAAGTTCCAAGAGGAACCCACGTTGTTCCCTTGGTAGATTAGACATCTCCAGGAAAAAACTCACCGCCTCAAGACCATCTGAATGGCGTATCGAAGTGTATAATGCCTCCACATCACACGTAGCCAGCAGAGTTCCTGGTTCCAGATATACATCCTCCATTCTCCTCAGAACATCTCCTGAGTCTTTTAAGTATGATGGCAACGTCTCAACTAATGGATGTAAAAAGGATTCTATATATTTGCAGATCGGGTCACATATTCCATTAATTCCCGAAACGATAGGTCGGCCTGGTGGAGTCATCGTATTCTTGTGGACCTTCGGGAGAAGATACAAAGTTGGAATGGTCGGTTCCTTGACAATCAAATATCCAGCCTGTTTATCAGACAGACATCCATTCTGACAACCTTTTTCCAACACAGCTTTTAATTCATTCGTAAATTTTATAAGGGGGTTAAATGTCAATTTTGTATAGCATTCTTGCATTCGCAGTTGCCTGAATGCTTCCCTCTCATACATTGTTACCGGCCAGATAACAATGTTACCCCCTTTATCTGCCTGTTTGACAACTACATCCTTCCAGCCCTGAATCTCTCTGATGGCTTTCCTTTCCTGGATACTACAATTGTCTCCCAGTCTCTGTTTGGAGATTTTCTCCAGTTCTTTACTGACCAACCGGACAAACAATTCAATGTCCGGAAATAAGGTCAGGACCACCACTATTTGTAGGATGAGGGTATTTTGCAGCTGCTAATCCTGTATTCGACACTCTCACTGGTGTGGTCACCTGTAATTACTGTATGTCTTTACTTTTCTGAGGCCTTATCCAGTCTTAGTACAATACTCTGGGGCAAAAAACAGCCACGGGCTCCCTTTCAAACAGTCTCTCATGTTCACCAACCTATGCAGCTCTCTCACAATCTCAGAGTGTCCCCTCTAAGGGGCTTTTCATTAGGAAAGAAGATTATGGGGAAATACCGAAGCAACATAAGGCATCAGCCAGGAAGTTAAAGCTTGGACGGAAATGGGTCTTCCAAATAGACAATGACCCGAAGCATACCGCCAAACTGGTTACAAAGTGACTTAAGGATAACAAAGTCAATGTTTTGGAGCGGCCATCACACATCCCTGATCAAAATTTGTGGGCAAAGCTGAAAAGGCAGGTACGAGCAAGGCGACCAACAAACATGGCTCAGTTACACCAGTTTTGTCAGGAGGAATGGGCCCAAATTCCGACCAACTATTGTGAGAAGCTTGTGGAAGGATATCCAAAACGTTTGACCCAAGTCATACAGTTTAAGGGCAATAGTACAAAATATTAATGAAATGTATGTAAACTTTTGAATTTGCAGAAAATAATAAAAATGTCTTAAACATTTTCTCTCTCTCTCATTATTCTGTCATTTGGCAAATAATAATAATTATGGTAATCCTAACTGACCAAAAAGAGGAAAGGTTTATTCTGATTTCATGTCAGATATTGAGAAAAACATGCATATGTGTCTTTTTATATAGTGTATGTCAACTTCTGGTTTCAACTGTATGTAACTAAGTGGGGGAGGAGCTATAAACTAGCTGGGCGTTATTGGGGTGGGGCTGGAGCTGTGGCAGAAGAAGGAGAAGTGCATCATGGGTTTGGTTGGATACAGAAACAGGAAGTGCTACATACAGGATGGAAACAAGCCAGCGGAATTGATTTACATGGGGAAAATGGGTCAGGAGAGTCCAAATTGGAAAAAAAAACATGGTTCAGGCTACTTTCACATCCGTGTTTTTGCTGGATCCATCACGGGTTCAGTAAAAACGCATCCAGTATATAATACAACTGTCTGCATCCGTTCAGATAGGATCCGGATGTCTTATATCCCAAATGAACATGGTCCAGCACTAAATCCACTGTAAGTCAATGGGCTCCGGATCCATTTTTTTTGTGTCTGAAAAAACGTATCTGTCACTATTGACTTACATTGTGTTTCATGCCGGATCTGTCTTAATCAGTATCCCATGATGCACTTAAAAACGCTGCTTGCAGCGCTTTTGTGTGTGTCATGGGAACACAACGCAATGGAACCAAATGCATTCTGGAGCACTCTGTTGCGTTCCGTTCAGTGTTGTCCCCATTGACAACGAATGGGGACAAAACTGAAGCGTTTTCCTCCGGTTTTGAGATCCTATGACGGATAGTGCGTCCTATGAGATCCTATGACGGAAAGTGCTGATGTGAAAGTAGCCTAAGATGTATATGAGGTAAGAAACTGCACGAGCGTATCTGTTAAAACTATAACAATGCCAGAAATCCCTTTTTAAGGACAAATCACCTACACAATCAATGCCTCCCCTTGAATTCTAATAGTGGGGGGTCAAAAACAATTGGAAAACATAAAGGGGGGCATTTACTAAGCATGTTGCGTCAGAATTATGGCGTAAAATGCGCCAAAAAGAATGGTGTTTGATTTGGGCCAAATATGTTAACTGTTTTCTCCAGAATTTTTACCATAAAGAATGCATCACGCCAGAAATAAATGATAAATGTCAAAGTGGGTGGGGCTATCAAATTGGCGCATATTTCGCCTCATTTGTCATCCTCTTAACGGTAAAAATGGCTCCAAGTGTTGCAGACAAGCCAGCTTATGTGGTGTTTTTTTGTGTAAAAAGTCGCATTTATGGCATAAAGATTTGTCAAAAAGTCACATTTATGAAAAGAAAAAGCAACACATCGTGGGAACAAGTGATAGATGAGTATTAAAACAAGACGCATTTATTTTTATCTTATATAAATATAAATGAGCTAAATAACAGGGTTTTGTCAGTAAAATGATGTTTAACAAAAACGTCCTAAGTCCGAGACAAAAGTCGCAATTTAAATGTCGCAAATATGCTTGAAAAATTCGCAAATATGTTTCAAAAGTGACAAGCGCGGTCTGGCAGGGGGTGGCTGAAATGGCGCATTTCGGTTTAAAAAAGTCGCATTTTACTGCTATTGGCGTTAAAATGTCGCAAATCAAGAGAAATAGGCGGATAATCAAGTTTACATTTTAAAAGTCACATTTTAAAAGTGTTGTGCGCCTTTTGATATATCAGGTCAAACAAATCACCACTTTTGATTTGAAATGTTAGTATTTTTGTGGTGTAAATTACTCCATTATTGATAAATGTCCCCCACAGAGTCCATCCACCGTTGCAGCCATTATTCTCCCCCAGTTCTCCAATGCATGTACAATACATGCATTAAATAAGGCATCATTCACATTTGCCTGTGAATTTGTTTCTTAAAACTGCGCACTATATTGCGGTTAGCACGGTTCTATTGTACTACGCGCCAGTCTGTTTTTTATATGTGCCTCTGTGGAGAATACCCGTCTTTTTGTAAAATACAAAGTACGTAAAGAGCAATATAAATAATGAGTGCAAATCACATTGCTGAAGGAAAGGCAGTCATCTGTGCTCCGCCGAGGACGAGCCACAATTTTATATCTACTTTGATGCATCTATTTTAATTTAACATTTTAAATATCAGATGTAAATGAATGAAATTCATGTAATTTTACTGCTTGTTTCTCATCAATATCGCCGAGATGTTTAGTGCTTATGTCTAATGACTCATTCATCATCCAAAAGATGCTCCTAAGTGTTCTGAATGACTTTAGAAGGAAATGCTCCGCTCTTCTATTATTGCTTATTCCACTGCTTGATACATTTTCTATTGTACAATATCACTTCAAAGACCTAGCTGTAATTTTCTCTATTCATCTACTATTTAGTCTGAGTGAAGATTTACTATATCCTGCTACATTTTACTGAAATCCAACAAGAATCTGCATGATCCATGGACATTAAAGGGGTCTTCAGAGACTTTTACACTGATGACCTATCCTCTGGATTGGTCATCAGCATCTTATCACAACATTTAACTTAAGAACATTGCATTAACACTTTTAGCTTTATTTAACCCTCTTCAGTAGTCCCCTGGGGTACTGCACTTGTTTATAATGATGTGGACCATTATGAAATAACATGGACATTTAAAGTGGTTTTCAGAGACTTTCATGGTGATGTTCTATCCTCTGGATAGGTCATCAGAATCTGATTGGTGGGGATCCAACACCAGGGACACCTGCCTATGAGCTGTTTGAGAAAGCACCAGCGCTCACAGTAGCGGGCTTCCCTTAGCTCGCAGCTCAGCCCCATTCACTTCAATAGGCCATATGACCGATTCATGTGGTGGCCACTTTCAAATCATCCTTCTTAGTCTCCATGTCCTAGAAAGTCAGCAAGATACAGAGAGAGGAGGAGCTGGATGTTCCTGATGTTATTCTCATCAATATTAGATGATATGGAAAAGGAGGAAAAGCAGATGGCAGAAGATGGGCTCCCACCTGTAGGGCAGGAGAGTGCAGGGGTTGGAGAAATGGGTGTGCCAGAGCTGATTAATATTCTGTGTTTAGGCTACATGCACACGACAGTGGTTTTTTGCGGCCTCCGTTCCGTTATTTTTGCGGATCCGATGGTTCCCCATTCATTTCTATGGATCCGTTAAAAATACGGATGCCTCTTCCGTTGCCTGTCCGCATCTGCCGTCCGCATTTCACATCCGCGAAAATAAAATATTGCATTTCCTATTCTTGTCCGCAAAAAACAGTTTGCGGACCCATAAAAGTCAATGTGGATGACCAACGACAGCCATCCGTTTGTCATCCGCATCCGTTTTTTTTGCGGATGGTTGCTTGGAAACCAGGGCACTTGTACAGGTACTTTAGAAAACTGGTTCAAGCCTTCTGTTTTTTTTTGCGGATCCGCAAAAAAAACTGAAGACACACGGAAACACAACCTACAAAACTAGTGATATGCCCCCATTGTCTGAAATGGGACAACCCCTTTAGGGCAGAGTGGCCTGGGTATACCTGATCTATAACGATTTGTGACAAATTAATACGTAACAAATCGAATGTCTTGGCTAACTTTGCCGAAGTTGCCGAATCGAATCTTTCAAAACTTTGCTCATCTCTAGCCACCATCATAGCCACTATCACTCCTCCCATTTTCCTTCGCTCCCCTCTATTAGGCTCACTGCACCAGATTTATAACTTCTACTAGTTTATCCTAATTATTAACATGTTTTTTTTAGCCACATCCATTGCAAATAGGTGTCTAAATGCAATTAAAATGACAAGCCGGGGAAGAGTTGGTAGTAGTATTTGTTGCACTGCAGAGTACAATGCCAAGCGTCTGCTGGAATGGTGTAAATGTAAAGCATGTCATTATTGGACTTAGGAGCAGTGGAATCGTGTTCTCTAGAGTGATGAATCACTTCTCACTGTCTGAAATCTGATAGATGAATCTGGATTCGGCTGATGCATAAATAACGCTATCGGAATATAGAGGACCTACTGCAAAATGTGGTGGAGGCATAGTAGTATGGGGCTATATCTCAGGGTTTGGTCCTTATATTTAGGCCACATTCAGATACCATATGTGTTCTGCGGTCTGCAAATTGCAGATCCGCAAAACACAGATACCTGTTATGTGCATTCCACATTTTGCAAAACGCACATGGCCGGCCCTATGATAGAAATGCCTATTCTTGTCCAAGATTGCGGATAAGAATAGGACAGATGTATAACTTATACCAGCTGTACATAAATAATTATATACGGGAGATACCCAGGTTATACCAGCATGTTCCATATCACCATATACAAGAAGATGTCTGACTTATACCCACTGTACAATATATACATATATATATTGTGGGGATTTGCTCTGGTAGACAGGCTTGCGGACGCACTATAGAGGCAAGGTACACAGTTCTCTGGGTAAAGCAGAAGTGTTTTATTCACACTCAGCAACACAGAAACAGTCTTAGTGCTTGTTCACATGAAGCAAAACACAAGGCATAAACATCAGTCCCACAGCAAGGTCACCTGAGTGGTCGGTGTTAGTTCAAACCTGGCAGTTAGCTCGGCCACGCAAAGTTTCCACCAGAGGCTTCTAGGTAGACTGCACGCCTGATTGCAGACTCTTGCTCTCAGCCCTGAGAGCTCCACAGTAACACCAGCAGCTTCCAGGATAATCACCTCCCCACCTGCTGAGGTGGCTGCCTTTTAAGGGCCCGGAAAAAGTCCGGCCTGGACCGTGGGGAATAGTCTCCCACCCAGCACTTGACTATTCCCAATAAGAGCCGGCCCGGATCGGCTTTGTAGCCATACTAAATATCAATGTGTCAAACAGCACTAGCTGCTGCTGACACACAAAAAATCTGGCTCTTATCTCACCGAGGCCAGGAACCTCGGTGACACGTACCTTCCGTCGACGACAGAACCTTGCGCCCTCTTACAATATATATATATATATATACACACACAGGATATACCCAGGTTATGCCAGCATGGTCCAAATCCCTATATACAAGAAGATGTATAACTTATACCCAATGTGTATATATATATATATATATATATATTTATATAAATATATATAAACACAGGAGATACCCAGGTTATACCAGCATGGTCCAAATCAATATATACAAGAAGATGTATAACTTATACCAGCTGTACATGTATATTTATATGCAGGAGATACCCAGCTTATACCAGCATGCTCCGAATCACTATATACAAGAAGATGTATAACTTATACTAGTTGTACATATAGAATTATATACAGAAGATGCCACTGATAATGCCACGGCGTGGCCAGCATCACCCTGCATGAGATTTTTAACAGTTTCTGCAATCAAGATTGAGTATTTTTTTTTTTTTTTGGGGGGGGGGGGGTTCTGCCATTTCATTAAAAATTGATTAGTTACCACAAAGAGCAAGGAATTTCAAATCAGATTTTTCCTGAAGTTCAGATTAAAGTCCACTAATCCTGGCCAAGTCAGGGGAAAAGAAATAAGGTGTTCATTTCTTCCTTCCATCTAGAAACAACCTGAAAATTATTTCCCCTTTACACCGTTGAATATGTTTCATAATTACTTGGTTCCACTTTAGGCCATGAGATCCCAGCTCTTCCATCCTGACTCTGTACGGTCGATTTCTAGCTGCTAGTTTCCGGTCTCTTCTACATTTATTTTGCAGGGCAAATAAATAAAAAGAAACAGCTCCCGATGTGGCGCCACCACCACTATCGTGCTAAATGTGTTATAAATATCTGTTTTACAAGCCCACATTTGTTACAGAGCTTGATGAGCCAAGAGCCAGGACGTCGGCATAAATAATCAACCAGGCATTTACAAACGGACTCGATTGGCTTTGGCTCAACGTGCGGATTGTTTATAATGTGCTGAAGTCATTGAAAATCTGCATAGAACACGGCTCTAAACTTGGGAAACCGTTGGAAATTGATACCATAAAACAATTTTATAATCTTCTCGAGCCACGTTTCGAGCAGAGCCAGCTCTACGGGGACAGCAATAATGTTTATTTTCAATTTGTTGCTGTGAGATAATACAAAATATATCGCAACAAGATATCAAATAAATATTACAATTCATAAAGGAGGACTAAAATACACAAAAACTAGCAATTAAAATAACCTTCTAATATAGTTGAGTCTCATCGCCTACTTGAAAACCGCATTACTGCAATATTTCCCTTGATATCACTTGCCTACGGTAGGTTTGTAGCCGGTGCCAATCACCCTTGTAATTAAAGCCTTGCAGAAAGACTGGTTAATAAGAAATCTGATGCCATTTAAAGGAAGGAGAAATGTTGCTAGAGGGAAATAAAGCTACTTGATCCCTTTACAAGTCACAGATTGCTGAAGGAATTCTGAGCACGGTAATATGGTTCTGGTATTTTCCATGCGTGGGCATCAATGTGCATCACTGCAATGAAGATGGAAAGTTGAAATGTTACCATGCACTGATATAACAATGGTACTTCCAACATCCGTTCACCCTATGGTGCGTACAGTAGAAGCCAGTGGACCTTTGGAACAGTGTTCCTGGAGGAGTTTTTAGTCATACGGGACCATTATTGCCCTGTGCGTCTGACTAAAAGGTGGCAGAGAAGGACAGTGGGAGAGAGGCTGGGGATTTGGTGGATCCCAGGGGTGTAGGTAAAGGCTTATGGGCCCTGGTGCAAAAGTTCAGATTGGGCCCCCCTTTCCTCAGTGCTTTGTGGCCAGAGAATGCCCCCCCCATGCCAAATTCTTGACCTAACCACTTCCCTCCTGCCAGAGGTATAACTTGACCAGCATGCACTTTGTATAATACCTGTGTCTTCTTATGTGGCATAAGGGTCTCTGCATTCCATATAGCTACACCCCTGGTGGAGCCTGAGGTGTAGTGGAGTCCATCTGGATGTTGAGAAAGATAGTAATAGTTTGAGACTGATGGGTCCTGGATAGGGATGAGCGGACCCATGGATGTTCTGGTTCGCCGGGTTCGGCCCAACTTCGGGTCAGAGTTCGGTTTCGGACCCGAACCCGAACCCCATAACCCCATTCAAGTCAATTGGGGCATTTAAATGGCTGTAAAATAGTCGTAGTAAGGGCTAGAGGGCTGCAAAATGAAGCAAAATGGGGGCAAGAGCAGGACAGTTGCAAACAAATGTGGATAGGAAAATGACTTAAAATAACATAGAATAGAAAAAAATAATTAGGGATGTCCCGATACCGATACTAGTATCGGTATCGGGACCGATACCGGCATTTTCACGAGTACTTGTACTCGTAAAAATGCCGCCGATGCCACTGCCGATACCGGAAGTTCTGGTTCGACAGCGGCTATATTCTGTTTCATTACCCCTAACTTACTGTGCCCGCGATTACTAACTATTAATGCGCAGTCCCTCCATGCTCCTGCCCCGCGCGCCTTCTGTAATCATAAAGTGGGCGGAGCGGGCAGGCGGGACATGAGGCGCATGGAGGAATCGGGTAGCTTGAGCTCTCAGTTCCTCCATGCGCCTCATGTCCCGCCTGCCCGCTCCGCTCACTTTATGATTACAGAAGGCACGCGGGGCAGGAGCATGGAGGGACTGCGCATTAATAGTTAGTAATCACGGGCACAGTAAGTTAGGGGTAATGAAACAGAATATAGCAGCTGCGGGGCCGGTGTATGAGTCAAGCTGCACCGGCCCCCGCAAGTGTAATCTGGATGACACTAATTGGGGTGATCTGTGGATGACATGTATATAGCATAAGATGCTATATATGTGTCATCCACATAGCCCCCTAACGTGTCATCCACAGATCCCCCCATTACAGCCTCATCCACAGATCCCCCCCCATAACAGTGATGTCCACAGGTCCCCCCCCCCCCATAACGGTGACGTCCACAGGTCCCCCCCATAACGGTGACGTCCACAGGTCCCCCCCATAACGGTGTCGTCCACAGATCCCCCCCATAACGGTGCCATCCACAGATCCCCCCCCATAACGGTGCCATCCACAGATTCCCCATAACGGTGCCATCCACAGATCCCCCATAACGGTGCCATCCCCAGATCCCCCATAACAGTGCGTCATCCACAGATCCCCCATAACAGTGCGTCATCCACAGATCCCCCATAACAGTGCGTCATCCACAGATCCCCCATAACAGTGCGTCATCCACAGATCCTCCATAACAGTGCGTCATCCACAGATCCCCATAACAGTGCGTCATCCACAGATCCCCCATAACAGTGCGTCATCCACAGATCCCCCATAACAGTGCGTCATCCACAGATCCCCCATAACAGTGCGTCATCCACAGATCCCCCATAACAGTGCGTCATCCACAGATCCCCCATAACAGTGCCATCCACAGATCCTCCATAACAGTGTGTCCTCCACAGATCCCCCAAAAACAGATCCCCCTGGAGGCACATTGGTTTGAAAACGCTATTATATTCCCATTTATTAATTTATTAACACTTGTACAAAGGAAAAGAAAAGCCGTTATCCACAGCAACAAACTTCCAGCTTTAATTGTTTTCATTGCTATCAGCAACTGCGCCGCTGTTTATATGAGGTATCGGTAATTGGTATTCGCGAGTACTTAAATAAAAGTATCGGTACTCGTACTCGGTCTTAAAAAAATGGTATTGGGACATCCCTAAAAATAATAATCTTGAACTAGGAGGCGGAGGTCAAAGTGGAGTGGGAGGTTAAGGAGGCAGTGGACGTGGCAGCATAGGTGGAATCGGCGGTGGAGGAGGAGGTAGCCAACACAGTTTTTGTTGTTTCTTTTTTTTTTCCTTTATTTATTTTATTTATTTTTTTATAAATTTGGGAAGACCCGAAAACATTGGAAAATAGAAAACAGAATCCAAAGAGAAAGTGCGCTGGAGTTTAATAATGGCTGGGTGCGGCCGGTATACTTGTCTATTCAGCACAAGGTACGGACAAGTCCTGTGGGATCCATGCCTGGTTCAGAAGTTGAATGGGGCAGACCCATCAGTCAGTACGTGTAGACATGTGCACACGTACTGTTCCACTATGTTGCTGAAATGCTGCCTCCTGCTAAAACGGTCCTTATCAGCTGGTGGGTGGTGCTGGTTGTTGTGGCATGCTTACAAAGCTTTTCCACATTTCGGCTATGCGAACCCTCCCTTCTGAGGTGTTGGCGGTACCCCAGATGCATTGGCGTGCAAACCACCTGCGTCTTATCGTCAGCACATTGTCTGAAGAACTGCCACGCTAGAGAACTCCTGGAAGCTGGCTTTGATGTACTCAATCCCTGGGAGCGGTGGGCAGTAGCAGGCATACTGGCTAGGGGATGGCCATACTGCTTTTAAACCCTGCTCCCTCTTTTGCTGTGTGGCTGGCGCTGTGTGACCACCAACTCTTCCTCCAAACTGCACACGTCACTTGCATGACCTTGATTCCATGTGGGGTCTAGGACCTCATCATCCTCTATAACATCTTCCACCCACTCTTCACCGCTGCTCTCCTTGCCGGTCTGCACACGACAGAAAGCCATAGCAGTTGGCACCTGTGTTTCGTCATCATCATCAGAGACGTGCTGCGGTGGTCCTCCCATGTCCACATCCTGAAACATAAGTGGTTGGGCATCAGGGCACTCAATCTCTTCCACTTCTGGGGCAGGGCTTGGTGGATGGCCCACGGAAACCCCGCCAGCAGAGTCATCAAAAAGCATAAGAGACTTCTGCATGACTTGGGGCTCACACTGCTTGGCTGATTTGCAAGGGGGTGAGGTGAAAGACAGATGCCCATGGGCTGCAGGTGCCAACTCTGCGGTTTTAGCAGGGGACCGGGTGGGAGACAATGTGAAGAAACTGGAGGCACTGTCAGCCATCCAATCTATTACCGCCTCTACTTGTTCTGGCCTCACCATTCGTACACCGGTATTCGGGCCTACAAATTACACCAAACGTCCTGTCGCCTACGTGCACATGAGGAAGGTGTTTCATTTCGGCATTTAGCTGGCACAGATCGACCATGTCCTCTCCCTGCAACAGAAGTTCCATCAGCACCAGCAGCATCACGACTAGGGCCACGTCCCTTATTTGATGCTCTCCTCATTCTTTGAGGTCACCCACCGAACTAACAGACGGATTAACTATATTAATTTCCCTGTCACATATGCAGTGCAGGTGTACCTCACACCAAAAATGGGAATATATCACCCACCAAACTAAAAGACGGATTAACTATATTAATTTCCCTGTCACATATGCAGTCACGTGTATATCACACCAAAAAGGGGTATATGTTACCTGCCGAACTAACAGTCAGATTAGCTATATTAATTTCCCTTTTAACATATGCCGTGCATGTGTGTCTCACACCAAAAATGGGTATATGTCACCGGACAAAATAACAGATTAACTATATTAATTTCCCTGTCACGTATAAAGTGCACATGTATCTCACACCAAAAATAGGTATATGTCACCCACCGAACTAACAGATGGATTAACTATATTAATTTTCCTGTCACGTATGCAGTGCCAGGTGTATCTCACACCAAAAATGGGAATATGTCACCCACCGAACTAACAGACGGATTAACTATATTAATTTCCCTTTCACATATGCAGTGCACGTGATCTCACACCAAAAACTGGTATATGTCACCGGCCGAACTAACAGTCAGATTAACTATATTAATTTCCCTGTCACGTATAAAGTGCACGTGTATCTCACACCAAAAATTGGTATATTTCACCCTTTGGCATATGGGCACTTACAAGTGGGTACATCGTGTCTGCACCTGTTGCAAGTACATTCAGACTGGTCAGTCTATTTTTTTCAATTGCAAATCAACAATCATATGAGTTAAAACAATATGTGAACTGCAATACTAGCTTTGTAGCATATTGCATCACGTGCTCTCTATGCCATCTCCAATATATTGGCTGTACCACTAATAGTTTAAGGGTTAGGATCCATAGACACATTTCTGATATTCCCCGCCATGACTAGAAATGTGTCTGCGGTTAGTTCACACTATGCGGTTTGTCATGCAGGGTTTGCTAGTGCAGGGCTTAGAGAGAGTTAATTTTCCACAGCGAGGAGGCCATCATAAAAGGATTCTTTTAAATAGAGAATCCTTCAGGATTTTTTGTATGAATTCCTGTATACCTAAAGGTCTCAACCGAAAACATGATTTGATATTGCACTATTGATTCTTGCATTATGCTCTTTCTGTTTTTAAATGGTGTTTTATACTATGTTACAACATTGTTTTGAAAACAGGTATAGAGGTGTAGCTATTGTTAATTGTTTCCACCTGACATAGCTGACCCTTGCCTTATATATAGTCAGTAAGTTACGTCCATCTTTTGTCATAAGTAATGATATAGATTGTGCGATCCGAAACACGTAGACATGGACTGTATGTTGGATTTTATTGCACCGATTAATAAAAGTCTATCTTGTTGGTTGGAAGCTGGACTTTACCCTTTATTTTTGCTATTTATCAATGCCTGGTTCCTGGCGTATATCCATGCCTCCTCTCAACGAAAGGCCAGGTGAGCTCTGCCACTTCTCTTGGACATGTCAGCCATCAAACTAACAGACGGATTAACTTTTATATTTTTGTGTACAGAGGTACATAGAGGTACAAAAAAGGTGCATTGCACCCACAAAAAATCACAATAGGTCACCCACAGAATTAAAAGGTAGATGTATTATTATATTTCTGTGTCGGGGTGCAAAGCTAGTATATTGTACCCACAAAAAGTCATTATAGATCACCCAGAAAACAAATAGCCAGATTCCTAACACTTTCCCTCACTTTAGCTGCCTGCTTCCTGTTCCTGCACTACTCAGAGCTGATGGGCGGTGTCACACATAAGCCAGCTTGTATAGAGGCTGGGTCACATGATGCAGCGGCCAATCACAGCCATGGCATTAGTAGGCATGGCTGTGATGGCTTCTAAGTGCCCACAGCTTTAAAGCTTGTTGATTGGTGGCCCTGCAGCCTTTCAAAAGCTTCATTAAATGCCCGAACACCGAACCCGAACTTTTCCGGCAAAGTTTGGGTCTGGGTACCCAAACTCGCAAAGTTCGGTACGGACCAGAACTTTACAGTTCAGGTTCGCTCAACACTACTCATGCCATCTATTTTGTAAAGTGCAGCAGTCCTTTCTGCAGCAAAACAACCCCAGAACATGATGCTGCCTCCCCCGTGTTTCACAGTTGGGATGGTGTTCTTAGGCTTCCTTTTTCCTCCAAACGTAACAATGGTCAGTATGGCCAAAAAGTTACATTTTAGTTTCGTCAGACCACAGGATATGTCTCCAAAAATGTAGGTATTTGTTCCTTCGTGCATTTGCAAACATTAATCTGTATTTTTTGTGTTTCTTTTGGAGTAATGGCTTATTCCTGGCAGAGTGGCCTTTCAGCCCATGTTGATACAGTACTCGTTTCACTGTGGGTATTGACGCAATCTTACCATCTTCCGCCATCATTTTCACAAGGTCTTTTGCTTTTGTTCTTGAGTTGATATGCACAGGTCGGACCAAAGTACGGGAGATAGGAGCAATAAATATAATAGAAATACATTATAAAATGACAGCAACCTTCATAAATAATTATTTTAAAGGATATTGATGTAGACCAGAAAACCCCTTTAAAATGAAAGCTTTTAAATACTAGATAGATAATGGTGGACTGCCAACGTATGATCCATGAATTGATTGTCCTTTTTTCGTATGCCATCATGTTGTGCGGAGCCCTGCTATTCTTTTCTTGCCAATTGTGAGTCCCAGGATTTGCTGCTGATCTGCCAGGTTTGATGTAAATGCTTCTCTCGCCGTTAGGATCACAGAACCTGTTAATTTACCGGGAGCCGCATTAGCTGACTGCTGTTCGGCGACTTCTCTCCTAAGGGGGGACTTGATTGTTTTCTGTTGAAGAAAGGTCACTAATTGTTTAGTTGCAATGACTGGCGTTCATTCTCTAATGAAAATCAATTGCTTGTAGCCACGCAGAATGGGAGCGCGGCAAACGCTGGAACAGTGAACCGCCTGCTGGATGGCGTTCTGCTTGGCCACTTGTCTACATTAATGTAGCGGAAAGACAGGACGTAGAACGAGGTCACTTACTTGGATTTCATTTCTGCCTCTCCACAAAATATCCATTTGTATAACTGGCAATGATTAAAAATCCAGAAGGAAGAACCAAAAGTAAGATGGTAGCATTGGCAGAGGAAAGCTTTGCATTAAAGGGGTTGTCTGAGCCAAAAAAGCAGGGGACCTATTAGAAAAATACTTAAAAAAAAAGTGTTACCCTTACATCGTAACACCCATCCATTCCAGCTCCATACCTCATATGATGTTTTGGTGGCAGTGAAGATATGCCGATATGCCATACGGGATTGCTGCAGCCACTCATTGGCCTCAGTGGCACGAGACCACTAAAGCCAGTCATTGACTACAGAGGTCTCATGTGGTCTATGTCACAGCTGCAGTCAGGAAAGCAAAACCTGGCTAAGAGGATAGGAGTGGCAGCGGTAGAATGGAAAGGGTTTGAATTGGTAAGTACGCTGTGGGCTGCATAGGAGGCTTCAGAGCAGACAACGGGAGTAGTAGTAGCAGCAGACGGAAATGTTACTCGCGGTGGCAGTTGTCCTGCTCCAGCACTCCCAGGTTGTACACAGTAAAAATTGGGTTCACCTGTCGAGACCAATGCACACACACCCTGATTTGGGATGGGAAAAAGATGGTGGCTTAAAGGGTTGTGTCGCTTTGTAACACCCCAAAGTGGTGTTACCACTCCTGCACCGTACTACTATCTCTAATGGGCTAATATAATGTCATCTTATGTATGTCTTTCAAGGTCCTCCAGAATGTGCATTCATAATCCTGTTATGTTCATTACATGTAATGTGCCTGGTTCACCAGCAGGTGGCAGCGAAAATGGAAGAGCTATCCTTAGACAGAATGGAACTCTTCGTTGCATTCTAACGTGCCCCCAAAGCGGAAATAATTCCGCCTCAGGACCACCTCCAGGAGATGGAGGACAAACTCACGGCCACCTGGGGAGAGCCCGGTGCCGGCCAGGGCCACATCGACGACATTCAATCCAAAGGCATGTTCGATAGAGGTGTACAGAGAGACCATGTGAAAACTGACAAGGAGCGGGTGGGCTAGCAGACTCAGATCCCTGAGTTTCAATAGAAAGTGACTGGTGTCCCTAACATAGAACCCTACATAGACACGTAGAACCCTGTCTAAAAAGATGGCAATATTGCTAAACACTGACCCCCTCCCCGACACAATAGGTCGGCCGGGGGTGTCAATAAGGCTCTTATGAATCTTGGGCAGTACATAGAACAGCGGAGTGACCGGATGCTGTATTCTGAGAAACTCACTGACATCTTTGTCAATGATACCCTCACTCAAGGCTTTATCTATGATTTTCTCAAGAACACGCATAATGTCCCATTTGGGATCATTTTGTAGTGTGATATACACATCACGGTCACTCAGCTGTCTATGCACCTCCCGATTATAGTCCGTTGTGTCCATGACCACCACCACCCCGCCCTTGTCTGCTGACTTGATAGTCAGGGCTTTGTTCTGTTCCAACTGCCTTAGTGCCTCCCTCTCGCCCCTTGTCAGGTTGGACGTGGTCCCCCCTCTCTGGCTTTCCCTCAAATACCCAATCTGTTGTGACACAATCTTGATGTACGCTTCCACAAGATAATTGTTTTGAGGGGGAGAAAAATCACTTTTAACCCTTAGATCTAATGCTTTTAATACAAAATCAGCTCCAACATCAGTAATGGGTGCTACCCCCACTTTCACCTCCCCTCTAGTGGAAAAAAAGGCTTTCAATCAAAGTGATCTGAAAAAACACTGTAAATCTAATTCAAGATCAAACCAGTTCCTCTGTTGACCCGGACAAAAGGATAAACCACGTCCCAATACTTTTAACTGGTCACTCGATAGTTCCAGGGACGAAATATTCACAACCAGATTCTCTATTGTGTTTGTTTGCGTCTCGTGGATCTCCCCCGTGTCGGCTTGCTGGGCATCTGGTATGGTGGTGGTAGACTTTTTCCGCGTCCTGTGGTATTTTCTTCCCCCCCTACGGCACCGTCTCTTGTGCCGAGTTGGTGGGGTCCTAAAAAAGATGTTTTAGTCGTATCATCAGATGTTTCAGAATCTCCTGTAGTAAAGCCAAAGCGGCTCTGATCAAACCTCCTTCCCTTTCTCCTGCGCGGTTTATTTTGTGTTTGTTGCTGCCATGTGTATATATGGCCAGACTGGTAGTCCTCCATGTCACAATGCCACTTATACCTTTTGATTTTTTCAACCTCTGTCTTATGGCGTTGAGTATATGTTTTCATTTTTTCCATGAACGCTATGAAATCTTCATTGGTCAGTAGACCCTGAATTTGGGTCTGGGGGGGCACCCCAGAGGAATTGCACCTGTTCCATCAAGACCTCAATAAGATGGTTCCCTGATTAGAATTTACGGTCACAAGTTCTCCCTCTGAGTTGCAATTTCTTGATGTGATGGTGCATATATCAGATGGTAAGGTGTGGACGGACATCTACCATAACCCGACGGATAGGAATAACCTTTTAAGGCTTGATAGTAACCATCCGCGACGTATGGTACAGTCCCTACCCTGGAGTCAGTTATTGAGGGTTAGACGAGTCGTGTCAGATGATGATCATTTGGCAAGGAGAGTAGATGAGATGGGAAAGAAATTCCTAGATAGGGGTTATCCCCGGAAATTAATGAATAAAATGAAGCAGAAGGTAACAATGGTTGTCTGTGAGTGCACGCTTCAAACCAATGTGAAAAGGAGGGAGAATAAGCGGATCCCCTTTATTTCAGTTTTTGGCCCATACAGTGGGGAGATCACACAGATTTTACGTAAAGAATGGCATATTCTACAAAAAGGTTTACCTACAATACAGGAATTTGAGGATTTTCCGATGATGGCATATAAAAGAAGTGTCAACCTAAGAGACAAATTGGTGTCGACAGAAAGTGGGGAGGCCCGGGGTGATGGACAGAGGTATCTAGCACCAAGAAAGTTGGGTTGTTACCCCTGTCTTGGGTGCTGCAACTGTGGCAATATGGTAAAGGGGGATACCTTTGCCCATCCCTATATGGCAAAAATTAAGGATTTCTACACCTGCAGGTCACGTAATGTCATCTATATGATCACGTGCCCCTGTCGCCTCATCTACATAGGTGAGACCACTATGGAGGCACGTGAGTGCATTAATTCCCATAAAAGCAACATCAGGAAGGGACTTTTAGATAAACCTGTAGCGAAACATTTTGTGGAGCGTGCACACACGGTGAACCAACTGCGTTTCAGAATCATAGATTCAGTAGGTGAATTGAGACGGGGAGGTGACAAAGATCGGATTCTGCGTAAAAAAGAGTTGAAATGGATCTTCGAATTGAAGGCACTCCATCCCTACGGGATGAATATTGAATTTAATGTGGGTAGTATTTGATTTGTTGAAGTAATGAATATCTGTTTCTCTGTGTTGTGATACACAGAGAAATGTTTTTGTTTTTATTCTTCACTTTTTAGCACATGCCAATATGTTGAACCCCGATGATTCCAGCCCTGCTGATTTTTTTGGCGAATAATTTTTTTGCGAAGGATTTTTTTGCTAATTTTTTACGAAAAATGTTTTGCAATTTTTTTGCGCATTTTTTCCCAGATTTTTTTTTCCCCGAATAGTGCGGACGCGTCGCAATCTTTTTGAGATTGCGATTCTTCGCTTTTATGAATGGAGAGGATGAATGAGAGAAGTGGATATATGCGCATGAGTCTCTAGAGGCTGAGCAAGCGCAGTACGCAGATGAATGAATCGCATAATGGGTCACATGATCGCATTGACGAGTGAGTCAGTGGTCATGTGACGCGCATTTGCAGATAGCGATAAATACTCCTTCTCTGCGATCATACACATTGGTTACCGAGGGATGCGCATTAGGATGGGATCGCAGTGGCTTGACTCATCGGCATGATTGGGTGAGATTTATGTACACTTATGCCCTGTCTATTTGAGATCACATTGATTATCCATGATTCATGTTGAACCACATTGTGTTAAAGTGAATTTGTGTCTTGATTGGCCACCCCTACTGTGTGGGGGCGTGTCATACACTATTTAAACCTGAACATGTGAGAGTCACACTATGCTTGACAAAGGCTTGGATATAGCCGAAACGTAGCATTTTTTTCACGTTTGCACATGTAAGCTTTTCCCAATAAAGGGATTATCACTGGACATGCTGCCTACGCTTTCGTTTTTTGGATCCCCAGCCAAGAGTCAGTGGGTTTGTTAGACACCACACAACCCTTAGTTGGCATGGCTCGGGAGCAGGCCCTGTGCCCTCACCTGTCCTCAACCTGCCTCTGTCCTTTTCTGTTCACTCAGCCAGAGAAGTATTATATGCTGTGGGCTCAACTCCACTATACAGTGAGGACGAGCTACTAGAGGACAGTCAGTAGCTACTGCCCAGCCAAGATCTGGAGGAGACATCCGCCGCTTCCTCCGGTAGGCGGCCATATAGTGATGAGAAGAGTGGTGTGGGAGCTGGGGTTGCGAGCAGTCAGGCTCCTGGCTCAGAGATCGTTGAGGAGGACATCAGTGACATGTAGACAGTACTCGATGATGATGTAGCTGATCGCAATTGGGAGCTGGGTGATGAAGGGGCTTCATTATCACCGGGAGTAGAGAGTTGCAGCTTGTGCGTGAGGCAGCGGAGGAGCCAGCAAGTAGGTAGTGTGGCCGTGAGTCAGCAGAGTGGCAGCAGTGGGAGTTTGGGAGCCAATCATGCCCGGGTTGACCTCCAGCTTCGCAGTGTCAAGCTGTTCTACACCTTGTTTGCATGGGCGAACTGAGTCACACAGGGGTGGAACTGCTCCGTGTCCTTCATCAAGAAATCGAATTCTGACTTTTTCCGCGACAACTCAAAATTGGAACCTTGGTGACCAACAACGGGAAGAACATGGTGTCGAAGCTGCGTCAATTAGGGCTGAGCCATGTGCCCTGCATGGTGCACATGTTCAATCTGGTTGTTAAGCGGTTCCTGAAGTCTTCCACCCATCTGTAAGACATCCTAAAAATGGCAAGCGGACAGGAGTACTCCCCTGTGTAACTTCGATGTCAGCCAGTGGCAGCTCATGTGTGACACCTGCTGTTTGCTCAGGCCCTTTGAGGAGGCCACGTTATTTGTCAGTCAACAGGACTATGGGATGAACAATGTCATTCCACTGCTTCATATCCCGGAACAGATGCTGGTAAATCTGACTGGTCAGGGGATTGGAGACGTGGCGCCTACTCCTCACGCCCACATGATCCCTGTGGGGGCTGAACTGGAGGAGGAAGAAGAAGAGGAGGAGATTGGAGCACAAGCAATGTGTAGTGAAATGGGTGGTTTTTCTACACAGGTTACAGAAGAGGAGGAGCAGGAGCAGCAAGAGGGAGATGAGATGACCCAGGCACACCGTGGCTGTATTGAGTAGACATGGAGGCAAGGATTTACTTGTGCAAATGGTCCACTGCATGCTCACCTGCTTGGGTAGTAACAGCCGAATTGTCACCATTCGGCAAAGGGATGATTTCTGGCTCTCCACCTTGTTGGACCCTCACGACCATTCCAAAATGGGGGCCTTTTTTACACCCGCTGAGAGGGAGGACAAACTGACTTGACAAAGGCTCAAATAGCCGAAACGTTGCATCTGGAATAAACTCCACCGTTTGGACGTGCTGTTTCCATTTTTTATTTTTTTTAGTCTATTCTATTGGATCGTGCACATTGGGGGCTTTTTACCACCCCTTGGTGTTTTAATTCCGTTTGGACTGTGATTACTTCTTTGAGGTTTGAGGCTACAATAAGCTGAAGTCACCTTATTCGTTAGGTTTTATATCTTGCTAAGATGCCAAGTCAGGTTGATAGAATTGATGTGTAGAGATGAGTTCACTTCTACACAAATCAGATTCAACCCGAATTCTGTAACAATTCTAGATGTATCAGAATCCAAATTTTTGGTGATCTGATTAAAGTGAATTTTAGAGAGAGAAGCCTGAGACTTTTATCTCTGTTGAATCTCTTAGACATAGTTCCTTACTCCATGTAATCCAATATTTTCTGGCATCACTAAGCTAAACTATATTTTAGCATAAACAATAACCAAAACTTTCATAGCCTAAAACCAATTATGGTTACATGTCCATCATTTACAATAGAGCAACGTTGGTCAAACCATTCCCAGTGAGGTTGACTGATCATGTGCATGGGGAGCTCCTGACTCTTCCCAGGCAAATGATGTCAGGGAGAGAAAGATCAGGCACATAGAAATTCAATATCCCAACCTTTCCTTCTCTTAGGTGATAAGCAACCACCAGAGATGTCTGGCAGTGGCTTTCTCCAATCTCCCCATTGACAACACACACTAGGCTGAGCCTGTATTTGATGTATGTGTACGAGGGAGAGGGAGCGTTCAATCGACAGCTATTGAAGGTGCACCTTTACTTTTCCGCCAGCAAAAGTTTAATAGTCTATTGATTTGACCAGTTGTGGGTGAGTCAAATACTCCTTCATCTCTATTGCAAATCCCTCTCCATCATCTGCTCTCTGCACTATAGTGAACCTCCATTGAGCGTCCGTACTTGAGAAACACTTTCAGCTATGTTTAATAGACCTCTCCAGGCTCCTTACGAATGCAATATCTTTCCTTGTTGACAGGACGTCTGCTGTGCCACATTGTAACACAGACACTTGAAGTGACTCCCGCATATTCTCATACAAGATTCATTCCCTGCCTCCGAGTGAACTTGGAGCCTACATGCTGTTACTGAAGAAAGATCTTTCATGACCATAATTCTTCAAAGTGTCTGTGTTTGTGTCATTGTCTTATCCGTCATCCTGCGCATTCTCCAGATCTTTCCTTCCCTTATTTCAATGGTAAGGAGTATAACAGTGTCTCCCTGTCAGTCTTTAATTTCATATTCGAACAAAGGTCCCTGTTCCTCAGTTCTCTCCTTGTGATATCATCTTGAAGGGAACAAACATTGCAGCGTTTTTTTAATGCTATTTTTCTGAGCATTAGCACAATTGTGGCAGTTCAACAAGAAGGAAGCTGTCGGCATGTAAAGTACTGTATAAGGGGAGTCGCAACTTACGAGTTCTTTGGATGGCGCTGGATAAGGCAAATGTAGGCACATACATTTTGGTGCAACATACACAAACTTTACCATCCAAATATGCATACATGCATGAACATATTGTATCACTGCATGTCCAGGCACTGTAAGACTTAATTCTCCTGATCAAGTTGCAGTAGAGCCTGTAAAGTCTTTTCAGACAGCTTATCTCCACAGGGCTTCTACACACAGGGCTTCCTCTTAACACCAGAATCAGGGGCGTAGCTAGAAATGACTGGGCCCCATAGCAAAAAATTTGTATGGGCCCCCCCCCCCATTCTCCCCGATCTCCCACCCCCACATACTTCTCGGGCCTCCCACCCAAACACCCCTCTGGGACCTCCCATCCCACTCCGTGTGCGTGCACGGGGAGCTGGGACGTGTGCAGTAACGAGGCGACCAGGGGGGAAGTGTGTGTGAATAGCGGCTCTGGTTTACGCTGCGTTATCACTGTGCACTGGAATGTATTGTTCACCTTTATATAAGTGTTTTATATGACCCTATTGGTCTTAATCTGCTTAATCCAATTATACTATTTTCCCCCTGTCTGCCTTTCCAATGCTTTTAAAAAACGTTTTTCTTGATATGCAAATTACCTGAGTTTGTGCCCAAGGGGCGGTCCCTCTTCCAGCTTTGTGCCCAGCCGTTCCCCAAACTGCCGTTTCCTAGTGCCGCCGAGCTCATTAGTATTCACTGCGCTGGGTTTTTCATGCTCCTTGTGCAGCGAAATCCAGCGCATGCCCATAACTATATTGCTGGCATCAGCCTCACATGAACATTGTGCGCCTGCGCTGGATACGGTCCCTGGCACCCTCCAGCTCCAGTAACCGAGTGTGCCTGCGCCACATAGAGTAGTTGGCTGCGGCTTCAGTTACTCCTCCTGCGCCTGCTGGGGACCGTATCTAGCGCAGGCGCACAACGTCTATGTGAGGCCGATGCCAGCAATATAGTACTGGGCATACGCTGGATTTCGCTGCATCAGGAGCATGAAAAGCCGCCCAGCGCAGTGAATACTAATCAGCTCGGCGGCACTAGGAGACGGCAGTTTGGGGAACGGCTGGGCACAAAGCTGGAAGGGGGACCGCCCCTTGGGCACAAACTTAGGTAATTTGCATATCAATAAAAACTTTTTTTTAAAGCATTGGAAAGGTAGACATGGGGGAAAATAGTATAATTGGATTAAGCAGATTAAGACCAATAGGATCATATAAAACACTTTATATGATGATTCGCGGCCTGTCAGTGTCCCTTTAATGTGGAGGGTGACAGCAGACTTTTACCTCAGGCAGCGGTTAAATAGGTGGCATGTGCCTGACCGTTACTGTTTTCACCTCACCTCCTGTACATGGACGGAATTATTCTGGACGTGGCCCTTTTAACTTATTAAAGGCATTGACCAAAAGGTAGAGCACCAGTATACTTATGGAACTGGGCCAGATAAACTCACCTGCAGTGTCTTAACTTCCCAAGCCATTCAAGTAGAGGATACCCTCAGATCTTGGAAGTGGTCCCTCTCCTTGACAAGTAGCATCTTGAGTAGGAGGTCCACTTTATCCTGGTGAATGGCACAACTAGTGTCCAGCTCCTGCCTGTCCCTGAGGGTGAGGGTGCCAGACTCCTGCAGAACGTTCCATCACTGATAGACTCCACCAGGTTTTGGTGGCACTGCTGGAGTAACTTCCTGTGCTTGGGCTCCATCCTGAAGCCTGAGAAGAACCGACTTGTCAGAAGAACCCTCTTCCTGTCTAAGGCTGTCGGCTTTTCTTGGAGGAGTTATAGGCCCAGCAGGAAGCTCAAGCTTGCAGCCTGCAAAGGAGCTGAGCACAATCCTGCCCTCATGCACCCTCTGTCCCTGTGCCTGCACCAAGCAACAGCAGCAGCCATATTGCTGAGCTGGGGAGGGCTGCGAGGCTGCAGGCTGTGCCTCACCCTCACAACCTTATCACTGCTCCTCCCCCTACTTCCCAGTCAGCAACGGCGATCAGAAGAAACAGCTCCCTCCTTCTCTGACAGACAGTCTGGAGGCAGGTGAGCTGGTGAGCGGTCGCTGAGCAAACATAGGAGCTGAGCACAATAAATACTGCGCGGCCGCACACCCGCATAGCTTAGAGGGAAGGGAACACTGTGCTCCGTCGCCATCATGAATTAAAAAAAATAAAAATACTCAGCCGGCGGCCCGGGCCCCCAGTGGCGTTGCTATGGCTGCTATGGCGATCCCTACGCCACTGACCGGAATGCTTTTCAAACAGATATTCAGTTCTTTTTTCTTTGCTTCTTTGTGGCTGATCTTATCCAGGGCTATGTCTTTGCATCTGCACCTCATCACCTTCTAGACATTGTCCGCCTGATCTAATTCCTCCCTATGGAAAGTGATGAACAGCCCCACCTAATGATGGTAACTAAGGCCTATTATCTCCTCGTGCACCAAAAGTGCATGAAATATATCCACCACATAAATGTACATTTTTAAGCTTGCAGTGTACCACTACCATAGACGTGGGACACTGCTCTTGCCACTAAGGGCAAGAGGTTTCCATGGGCCCTGAGAATAGTTTTCTCCGATGGGCCCATGGAAACCCAGTCCAACACTGATCCAAAGGTCGGTTTGGCTTCTACCACCAAACAAGATATTCTGGAATAAGATACAAGTTAATGTGAAAATGTAAACAGGGTGAAACAGGGACGGACAACCACATAATAGCTTGTTTTACAAATTAACTCTTTACTGGATGTATGATTAATTAACTTTGCAGTTACACTGTACAGGGAAACCATCATTTATTATACTTCTTTACTCCCACATGGTTGACTGGTTCCCACAAATTCTCCTTTACTGAAGGAATTGTGGTCCAGTGTTTAGCATTTGCAGCGCTGGGCTCGGGGTTTTAAACTGACCAAAGACTATGGGGATCATTTATCAAACTGGGGTAAAGTAGAATTGGCTTAGTTGCCCATAGCAACCAATCAGATTCCACCTTTCATTTTGGACAGCTCCTTTGGAAAATTAAAGGAGGAATCTGATTGGTTTCTATGACAACTAAGCCAGTTCTATTTTACACCAGTTTGATAAATGACTCTCTCTCTCTCTCTCTCTCTCTCTCTCTCTCTCTCTCTCTATAATATATATTAGTCTGCTTTACAGTGCAACGTAGAACTTAAAATACATACAGTAGCAGGAAGCTTTAGTGCAATTCGTCTCTGGCACCAGCAATGATATGGAGGCAGGTTAGTTGGTGTTAAATCAACACTTAGGTGATACTGGCCTAGTGGTTGTTGGTGATGGGTGGCTTGGCTGTAGTCCCTCACCTTACAGCAGTTTCTGTAGATGCAGATGTAGCAGTTCCCTCTACTGTCTGGAATCTCAAGGCTTTACTTGAGGACGAATTGAAGTAGTTATTTCTGGAGACTGTAACAGGAGCAGGAGCTTTTCAAGTTGCTTCCTCTCCACTCTGTCTCTGGACAGGAACTTCTCTCTCCTGACAAGAAACAAGACTAGCCCACTCCTGCCAGGGTGGTTAACCCTGTTTCTGCCAACCTTTGCCGACTTTCCTTGCAGGTAATAATGGCCAGGAAAAAACAGTAAAGGATATGACAATTTGTAGTACCTCCAGGTCTGGGGTTCAATATATATATGATAGAGATGTGTGAATATCTTTCTTTAATTTTTTTTTAATGCAACTAGATTGATTTTCTTATGTAGTTACTTTAAGCTGCTTCTTCCTTATCTCAGCAGTGCCTCCCCTCCCCCCTTTTGCTCAGGCTTCCTGTATCTCAGCAGCAGTGGCGTAACTAGAGTGCTATGGGCCCCATGTCAAACTTTGGATCGGGGCCCCTCCCCCACGCCGTGCCCGGTCACACCCTCTGTGTCTGCAATTGTCACACCCCTAGTCCCTGATCGCCCAGTAATGTCTCCAGTAATGTCTCTCACTGACCCCCACTGCCCTCAGTAATGTCCCCAGTAGTGCCCCCAAAGACCCTAGTAGTGTTTACCACTGCCCCCAATAATGTCCCCAGTAGTGCCCCGCACAGCCCCTATTAGTGTCCCCCACTGCCTCCAGTTATGGCCCCAGTAGTGCCCCCCACTGCCCCAGTAATGTCCCCCACTGCCTTAATTAATGTCCCCAGTAGTGGCCCCACTGCCCCTAGTAATGTTCCCAGTAGTGCGCCCACAGCCCCTAGTAGTGTTTACCACTGCCCCCAATAATGTCCCCAGTAGTGCCCCGCACAGCCCCTATTAGTTTCCCCCACTGCCTCCAATTATGGCCCCAGTAGTGCCCCCCACAGTCCCTAGTGGTGCCCCCCACTGCCCCAGTAATGTCCCCAGTAGTGGCCCCAACTGCCCCCAGTAGTGTCCTCCACTGCCCCAGTCATGTCCCCTGTAGTGTCCCCCATTGCCTTAATTAATGCCCCCAGTAGTGTCCTCCACTGCCCCAGTAATGTCCCCTGTAGTGCCTCTCACAGCCCCTTGTACTGTCCCCGACTGCCCATAGTCTTCATGTAACGGGGCCCAGCATTTTCTCTGTACCTAATGCTGCGTCCCTGTCAGAGCGCTCATATCACCTTCATGATACGATCTTCTGCAGTCTCTAGGCCTCCGGGGGTGTGTGTGTGTGTGTGGTTGGGGGGGGGAAAGGGGGTACACAGCTGTGAGCTTCTTAATCTTTTGTGTGAAGAATGATGAATAGACTGTAGAAGAACGCTTAAGCCAATTACTTAGCTAGATGATTCACATATATACTCAGTGCCTATTAAAAAGCACCTCCTTGAGGTGTCATATATGACATAAGCAGTATTAATGTTAGTGATACGCCATTACAAGAAAGCTCTAGCAGACAGATGTTTACATTATTTCACATACCAAAGTTTGTAAGATGCACACTGCGCAGATGCCAAGTGTTATCTCTTTTCTTCTTATCTCCTTTTCCTTTTTAGCCAATGAACTTATGGCATGAGTCTCAGAGGTGGAGCTTGGTGTGGCCTCAGGGCTCTTCTTATACTGGTGTTGTGAGCCTGAGGTCAGATGGTTGTCTGCCCTTATATGTGTAGGAGCTCTTCTCCTCTCTGGATGTGTCATCTGTCCAGTGTGAGGGCATCCTAGTTAGACATACTGTCACGATGTGGAGTGGATGAAAACTCCACATCGTATAAATATATAAATAAAGGGTACATACTAGACCAGGACACCGAGGTAAGGGAGCAGGTCACCTCCTAATGCATCGCTAAACCTCGCCCTGATCTATCCGTATGAGCCAACCCAGAAGGTAGGAGGGCTCATACTCCGTCACCTCAGGCCCTACTAACCCTGATGATACCTGATGGTAATGTCGGGGCTAGAGACGACCTGTTCCACCACAACATGGATGGACAAGAGTCTCCACCGGCCTAGCTGCAAGGAAACAAAAGAGACTGTACACAGTAACTGGATTGGCAGGTAAGGAGACAATACACCACACTTACCTGCCGCAGCAACACCAACTGGAACCCGAGCAAGAGTACTAGTGCCCACACACCATACAGGACACAGTACACACACCCACCTGGCAGCACACCAGTTACTGCCTGGAAACCCCCATGCAAACAGGACGCATGGCGACCCCAGGAAGAGCAGCATACAGACTAGTGGCGGCATTCCCCCAACATGTGATCTGGAGCAGGGGGCGAGCCTCAGGGCAGTGCTTACCTGTTGGCGGGGCCGGTGGGGACAGGCATCGAGCTTGTCCCTCGTTTGGCAGAGGAGCGGCTTCTCCTGGGGGGGGGCGCATGGCAACAGAGCAAGCCGGGAAAGGAGAACAGCACTGCGGTCTAGGGGTGGGGGCCGGCAGCTTCCAGCAAAAGCCAGAGTTTGTGAGGCTTGTGTTGCTGGATCGGCAAGAGAACCAGCTGATGTAAGGAGCCTGTCTGCAGAGAGGAGCACACAGGGCTGGATCGATGGGACAGCTGTACATCAGGTCTGCTCTAAGGGCGCTTGTGATTTGCGGTCAGTGGAGGGAGGGTTTGATTCTGCTGTGGATGCTGCTGCTGGCCTTGCCCTTTCAGGATCGCGAAGGGGGTGTGGGGGGGGGGGGGTCTCCAGCTGTCAGGTCCATTGAGGAAGGGAATTGAGCCAAGAAGCATGGGAAGCCCAGAATAGGTTCGACGAGACACCAATGTTATGCACCTGTCCTGTTCCTGCGGATTCCTCAACGCCGGTGATCCAGGAAGGATATTTGTTGCAGGTTCCGGTGGCCACTGGGAGGTCCTCTCAGGGATGGCCTGATGAGTGGACGTCTGAGGTACGGCGTGGGGATGTTCTGGGGGAGGAGTGAAGGTGTAACAGGCGTTGAGAGTGCTGGTGGGACGGCGGAGGAGGGGTTGGCGGGTTTGTTGGCGCTGGTTTCTCAGGGTTCAGCAGCGCTTGCATCAGATGGGGCCGGTGTGGTGGCAGGAAGTAGCGGAAAAGCTGTGGTGGTTGAGGATATAAGGTTGGCAGATGCAGCGAACGGGGAAGTGTATGTGTGCTTTGAGAAGCCCCTAGGGGCCCATTTGAAGCAGGAGTTCAGTGAGAAGATTTGGAAGGACGAATAAGTGGAGATTTTTTTGTTGCTTCCTTTAAGTTAAGTTTAATCTACAGGGTAAAACCAGATGAGAGCAAGAAGGAAGAGTAGGAAAAGCAGTGGTACCGCTTGATACCACGTGCATTTATGAATTGGCTGCAGGCATTTGCGACCCTGGCTAGTGTAGTGGGGGAGAAGTTTCCGGAACATTGTTCGTCGTTGTTTTGTTATATGGACGCCATTGGTGAGGCTTACAGGGTGTATGGGGGAGTAGCTTGGCTCAGGTATGATGAACAGTTTCGTCAACGGAAGGCGGTGCGGCCTAGTATCAGATGGGATCACAAAGACATTAGTCTTTTTGTGCTTTTGATGAGAGCTCCAAAGGCAGGGACGCAGCCCGTTCGTGGGGGGGGGGGGGGGCTGGGGAGCCTCGGCCTCGTCAGCGGATGGTAGGAAAGAGTGTTGCTGGCAATACAATAAAGGGTACTGCAAGTTCCTCTGTGATTGCTGATTCAAGCATGAATGCTCCGGATGTGGGGGCGCTCATAGTTTGTCCTGTTGTTTCAAGCGAGGTAGGGGAAAAGGATTTGAGGCTTCGCAGAAGAGGAATGACACCGGTGAAGGTAGCCATGATGTTGCCATTCCTAAAGAGGTATACAAATAGGAAGGGGGCTGAACTGTTGCATTCGGGTTTTACAGAAGGGTTCCGGATTCTGTGCAAGTCAGTTGGTTCTAGGGCGATAGTGAGGAATTTAGTTTCAGGGTTGACCAGGCTAGAGGTGGTGAAGCAAAAGATAGAGAAGGAATTGAGAGCAGGTTTACGGGTGTCTCCCCTTGGTTTGTTCCTAAAAAGGAGCCAAACAAGTTTCGGCTCATCCGCTATCTCTTGTATCCTGCTGAGAGTTCGGTAAACGATGGGATCGAGCGAGAGTTATGTTCGGTTTTGTACACGTCATTTGATGCAGCGGTGAGTTAGGTTCAGCGTTTTAAGCAGGGGCCCCTGTTATTAAAAACGGATATTGAAGCGGCATTCCGTTTGTTGCCGATTCATCAACGAAGTTTACATCTGTTGGGTTTTTATTGGGATGGTCAATTTTATGTTGACTGTTGTTTGCCTATGGGATGTGCAATCTCTTGTTCCTTGTTTGAGACATTCAGTTCATTTCTGGAGTGAAACAGGAGTTGGGATGGAATTCCGCATTGCATTATCTGGATGATTATCAGGTGTGCTCCACTTTGTTGCATACCATGGAACGGGTAGCAGCATCATTTGGAGTTCCTTTGGCTCCTGAGAAAACGGAGGGGCCTTCCAGGACGGTCAAGTTTCTAGGGATAGTTATCGATACTGTGAAGGGCTAAGAAGGATCAGCTTCGGCGGGTTCAGTCAGTCTTGGGTAAGCTAAACTTTGCTTGTTGAATTTTGCCGATGGGTTGTGTGTCTTACAGACGGATGGGTTTGGCAATGGCAGGGGTTACAGCACCGTTTCATTATTTGAGATTGACAGTGGAAGTACGGGATCGTTTTATGGGCAAGTTTAATGTGTGTTCAGTTTGGATGGAGGCGGCGGTGTCAAGTTTTGATTTGGAGCTTTATACTGATGTACCTGGGGCTTGTGGTTACGGATCCTTTTGCCAGGGGCAGTGGTGTCCGGGCCCCTGGCCGGAGGATTGGCGTTCGGCAGGTTTCCTAACCAACTTGGCGTTTTTTGGAGTTATTTCCGATTGTATTAGCTACTGAGTTGTGGGGGGACTTTTACGTAACAAACGGGTGTGGTTCTGTTGTGACAATTTAGGGCTGGTACAAGCCATAAATACGCAAACAGCTAGTTCGCTGCCGATGTTGCGCTTGTTGCACCACCTGATTCTTTGGGGGTTGGCGTTGAATTCGTGTTTTGTAGCAGCACATGTGCCTGGGGTCGATTCAATTCAGTGGCTGATTCTCTTTCTCGTTTCCAGTGGGATCGTTTTCGTCAATTGGTGTCAGGAGCGGACGAGAAAGGGCAGCCTTGTCCCCAGTGGCTCTGGACCGTGGCCATGGGGTATCAGTGTCCTAATACGGCGTTCTGTCAGTAGCGGTACGTGGTTAGCTTATGCATCAGTTTGGTCTCAGTGGGAAAAGCTGAAAGATCAGGTGGGGGGGGCTGCATCTCCTTTGAAGATTTTCAGACTTTATTGGTTAATATATATTGGGGTTGTCTTTTGAGAGTAGTGCATAGTTTTCAGCAGTGTCTATGGGAACTTCTACACTAGCGTTTTTCTTTTCCGGCATGGAGTTCTGTCAAAGGGACTCAATACCGGAAAAGAACTGATCAGTTATATCCTAATGCATTCTGAATGGAGAGAAATCCGTTCAGGATGCATCAGGATGTATTCAGTTCAGTCACTGAACGGCATTTTGGACGGAGATATTACCGCAGCCTGCTGCGGTATTATCTCCATCCAAAATGCCAGATCAGTTGCCGAAATGCCAGATCCGACATTAATTTACATTGAAATGTATTAGTGCCGGATCCAGCATTAGAAATACCTGAAGGACGGATCTGTCCTTCCAGTCTGCACATGCGCAGACGTTTAAAACTGTAAAAAAAAAAAACAAGACGGATCCATCTATCCGCATTACAAGCAGAGAGACGGATCCGTTCTTGCAATGCATTAGTGAGACGGATCAGCATCCGGATCCGTCTACAAATGCATTCAGTTTACATCCAGATCGACAGATCCAGAAGGCAGTTCCGACTACGGAACCGCTTGCCGGATCACTGTGCCGTAAGTGTGAAAGTACCCTGAAAAAGTTTCAGCGGTGGCCTTTAGGTTGTGTTTACGGGGGTTAGTGGATGTTTCAAAGAGTTTTTTGGTGCATCTGCTAGGGACACTTAGCGGCCTGTCTCTTTTTCGGTGTTACAGACACTGTGTAAATGGTGGAGGTAGTTTGTACATCAGTATGAGGCTTGTTTGTTTTGGGAGGCTTTTTCTTTGGGGCAGTTTGGGTTTCATAATTGGTGTCTAGTAGTAGTAACGGGTAGGGGGTTTACTGCAGGGGGATGTGTGTGTGGGGGCTGATGGCTAACAGTGTTTGTTGAGGTCAAAGACTGACCCAGTCGGAAAAGGGGTGTGAATTAATTTACACTGGTTGGGAGGCTGTGCGGTGTGCCTGGTTCGGTGAGTGGAAAAATTGCTGCATTATCGTCCGGAACCTTTGTTAGTTCATCAGAATCGTACCGCTCTCTCTCTCTCGTTTTCACTTTGTAGCTGTTTTTCGGAAGTGCTTGACATTCGCTAGTTTGCCGTTCGGAGAGTTTGCTTCCCATTCCTTTAGGATTGGGGCAGCTTCAGAGCTAAATGGGGTTTAGGTGATGCAGAAATTAAGCGGATTGTCCGCTGGGAGTCTGCATGTTTCCGTTCTGATGTTCGCCCTCATTTGCTTTAGGAGGTGCTGGTGGAGACAGGTTGTGGTTTATAGGTGGCACAGGGTGGCTGTAGTAGTTTTATGTGTGATGTGTTCCTTCTTTTTGTTCTGTTGCAGGGTCCGCCCTGTGTTTGGCCTGGATATTTGGGCATTTTTATGTGTATTGAGGAGCCTTGTGAGCTGATGTTCTGCGGAACCGAAGACAGTTGGGAAACGAGGTGTTACAGGTTCGTTGGATAGGTTTATGGGGTCTTTTGTGGGGTAGGGTTCTTCCAGAGTTCCGTTTCTATGTTTCCTTAGATAGACTCCCAGACATTTTGGTGCTTCATGTCGGTGGGAACAATTTGGAGGTGCGTCGCTCTAGTGATGTCATAAGGGATATAAAATTGGATTTGTTGCGACTATGGACGGAGTTTCCAGGCCTGTTGATAGTTTGGTCCGAGGTGGTAGCTCGTCGGACTTAGAGGTTTGCTCGATTAGTAGATCGCATCAACAAAGCTAGGGCGAAGTTGAACAAGGAGGTAGGGTGATTTGTGCGGCGGCAAGGGTGGTTTGATGTACGACATAGGGAATTGGAGGAGGCGTCTACACAGTTTTTACGGGCAGATGGTGTTCATTTGAACGAGGTTGGGAGGTATGGGCATTGGGATTGCAAGAGGGGTTGGAAACAGCAGTTCTGGTGTGGCAGGACGAACATAGGCGAGGGGGTCACCGATGTTCGCTTGTGGCAGGTGAAGGGGGGATCCTGGGAGGCAAAACTATTTGGACTGTTTGGGGAGTGCATCTTAGGAGATTTGGTGAGTTGAAGGCTGGGGGCTCCTGTTAGGGCTAGAAGGCCTGGAGGGGCATGATGTTGAGGTTTGGCACCCTTGGGTCGGTGAGTGCGGCCAAGGTGAGGGTGAAATTACAACTGGAGGAGTAAAATGATTGGGTTGCCTTCCAGGATCCCTCACTATCAAGGGGTTACGAAGTTGGAATGTTTTGACATTATTCAGTTATATACAAGTTCTGTAAAGAATGTTATTATGGTTAATTTGTTAATAAATTGGCCACTACGGCCTTTACACCAAAATGAGGCTCTGTGTGTTTGTTAATGGGAAAATGGGAGGGGGTGGGAAAAATGGCCGAACTAATCTTCCATCCTAGTGAGTCAGTGATTTAAATAAAGCTTTAGTCATTTTGACACCGCACATAAAGTGTATTGTATTGGGTGTTTTTTCCTTAATATTTTAAGGCGGAGTGAAGGTCCATCCCATATCTTATATGGCATTTCGCCCACTACAACCCTCCACCCCATCACTGTGCAGCAACTTCTTTACAACCCTCTGCTTCTGTGCAACCCTCACAGCTCCAATTTAAACAATTTAAGATCGGCCTCTCAAACCAAGCCCGGCAGTCGCTCTTTCCATTTCCTAAGCGTATATACTGTATGTCATGTCAATGTCATGTCACTGTATACACTGTTTATAATATCATTGTATAATACTGTGGAGGGGACCCCGAGCGGGCCTCTTTTGTGTTTGGGTCCCATAGCAGTGGCTTCTCCTGCTTCCACTATAGCTACACCCCTGTTCGTAACCTAAGGTAAACCAGGAATGGTGGGAACATTTAGTGACATCAGTGAGGTAGGAAGTAGCTAGCTTCTCCTACTAAGATTTCAACAGAAACAAATATCTGCAATAAAAGAAAGACCTGGGAATGATAGAAAAACAAATAAAATATTGTATTATGCAAAAGTGTGCCCACCCTGAATGATGTTTCTTCAATATCTGGAAATAGGCCTCAAGATGTTCCATCATATTCTATGATTGATGCAAAAAAATTGATAATCAGACAACATATAGTACATGACAAGCTGAGAGGTACCAGAAAACTGACTGAAAACCTGTGTCAGCCTCTGAGAAAAGGAGTTTTGAACATTGCAGAAGGTTAAGAACCATTACAAGGGACATGAACAAAACGTTAGTGAAAGGTAATGCATATATTGAGGCTGTGGACTTCACTGCATTTGGTTGGGGAGAAGCTACAGGCACTCTGCCATATTTGTGAGACAGTCTGGCCATCAGTTAAAGACTACACCCTGCAGTTGGTACTGTAGTGTTATATTAAGTGAGGATTTATTATGAGAGAGAATTTGCACCCCTTGGCTGAATTGGGAGGCTTGTTTAGATTAACTGGAAAAAGAATCAGAGAGGTACTAATTGCAGCTAATTTTCCCATAAGCAGCCTTGGGAAAGCTGTACATGTAACCAGGAAAGACTGTACTTATGTTTGGCAGTGTCTATGTGTGGTATGTTCCGAAATTTCCTCATGTAAAGTACAGTGGACTTGTTACCCCAAAACCGACCTCATTATTGCCTTGCGTCACCAACCTGCAGTGTCACATTATTGCCCCTTTCCCCAGTACTTTAAGGGAGCCCTGCCTTGCACCCCAAAGCCCACTGACCCCAAGGGCATCCACCTACCACCAGGCAGGAGCAGGGCCGGGATGAAGTATTTTGGTGCCCCAGGCAGAGCAGGCAAATTGCACTCCTCCCCGAATCAATTTAAAGAGGACCTGTCACCACAAAATGCAGTTCAATCTGAAAGGCAAAGCACCATGTTATAGAGCAGGAGAAGCTGAGCATATTGATATATATTTTTATGGGAAAAGATTTAGTAAATTCAGTAATGTAATGCCCCCATTAGCACATAGTGTGCCCGATGATGATAATAATAATGCCCCTACTTTACCCCCAGTAGTAATAATATCACCATAAGGCTCCCAGTATGTATAAAGCCCCTCCTGCAGTGCCCTGTGTAGTTCTAATGCCCCCCTGCAGTTATAACTTCCCTGCAGTGCCCCAGGTATTATAATGTCCTCTGTAGTGCCAATATATAATTCTGGTTCCCCCCCATAGTTCCAGTATAAAATGCTCCTCTGTCTCCCATAGTGATAGGATATATGCCCCCCACCCTCCTGTAGTCCTCTAGTTCCAGTAGATAATGCTCCCCTTGTAGTGCCAGTATATGATTCTCCAATTGTAGTTCCAGTATATAATGCCCCCCCCTGTAGTGCCAGTAGATAACGCTCCTCCATGCCTCCCCTTTTGTGCCAGTATATAGATATATATATATATATATATATATATAATGCCCCCTGTAGTGCCAGTATATAATGCTCCACTGTAGGGCCAGTAGACAATGCCTTCCTGTAGTGCCAGTATGTAATGCTCCTCCATGCCCCCTGTAGTGCCAGTATATATATATCTAATGCTCCTTGGTGCCCTCAGTAGTGCTGAATTGCCGACGTTTAGTATTAACAAAAAACAAAACAAATCACCTCACAAGTCACAACTGATCCCCGCTGCCGTCTGCGATGGAGGCCACAGATCATAATTGCCACGTCCCTGCACAGGCGGTCCTGATGACATCACCACTACATCAGTGATGTAATCGCAACCTCTTGTGCCGTTCTACTGCCTCATAGGCCTTATGCAGTGAGCCCAGGAAGGTAGAGGGGGAAAGGACAGGAGTGGTTGTGGCGGCAAGAATAGGAGTAGTAGTATTTACAGTAGAAATCCTCACTGTGGCACTCCCTGGGCTGTGCAGTGACCAGAGGGGTGCACAGAGGGGTACACTTTTCTTCAGCTGCTACTATGAATACTAATACTCCTATCCTCGCCACCACTACCATTCCTGTCCTCTCCCCTCTCCCTTCCTGGGCTCACTGCTTAAGACTGAGGTGAAATATTGGTAGTATAAAACTAAAAATCAACAGTAATTTGTCAAACTATAGAATTCAGATCTTCAGTCTTTATTTTCAGTCCTGTCAGCTAACCCTTTGTCTCTTTTCATGACAGGAAGATGGGTGTGCTAATGTCCAAAAGACAGACCGTGGAGCAGGTACAAAAGGTCAGCATTGCTGTCTCCGCATTCAAGGATGGACTGAAGGACAAGCCGCCCAATAAGAGGAAATCTGAGGGCTGCATCAGGAAAGGGAGTAAAGGAGATGTGCTGGACCAAGTGTTGGAAGAAGAGAAAGATGCCAATGAATCTGACCCAGGATCCCCCTGTCAATCTCAACCCCGGCAGGAGAACCCAACAAACCGGGCAGCCTGGGAAAGACTAAGAGATGGCAAAGGGGTAGAACCTGATGAGTTTGATAAGTCCAAACGTTTTACCCCTCCTGCCTTCATCAGACCAACTCGTGCTCTGAATGATGATGATCCTCCGGAAATAAGCCTGGAACAGAGGGAGGAGGTGAGTTAAATTAATGTGATTGTAAAACCAGTAGAAAAAAAAATATTAAACTTTGAATTTGGAAAAAAAAAAAGAGATTACTGAATAGGTTTCAATAGTAGAAGTTCTAAAATTTTGTAGATGTCTCATTCATTTTTGGGTCAACTTTATGTCTAACTTCCATTATGACTGAATCTACTAACTCAAATTTCTTAAACAATCTTGATATCCTGTAAGAAAAGCCTTTCAAAGGCTATTGAAGGTGTCGGCTTAACACAATTAGTTTAAATAACCATCTAGTTAAGTATGTGTGTTAGGGTGGGTTCACACTAGCGTTAGGGATTCCGTTATGGCTTTCCGTTATAACATGGTTATAACGGAAAATAACGGAATGCCCAGACAGAATGCAAAACAGAAGCCTTTAACCTCTTAAGGACTCAGGGCGTCAATTCAGACCTGCGGTTTGTTGCGTTTCCGGGTACATCGCGTCACCTGTGACCTGATTACCCGGAAATGACGGTGATCGGATGGCGTGAGGACACCATCCAATCACCGTCATGCATGTCTGCAGCCGATGGAGGAGAGGGGGCCCTGTGATTGGCTGCCGGGGGGCCCCTGTGATTGGCTGTCGGGAGGGAGGTGGCTGCTGCGGCGGCAGATTCAAATCTCCTCCTCGCCTCGAGCAGCTTCCTTTCGGTTCCTGCTCTTGGAGAGAGGAGACGTGCCGTGCAGCCCCCAGCAGCCCCTAGCAGCCCCCAGCAGCCCCGATCCTCAGGGTAAGTCAGGGACAGGGTTTGGTCAGGCAGGGTCAGTTCAGGGCCAGATCTTTTTTTTTTTTTCCATTTCATTCATTTTCTTATTTTTGCAGGTAGTTGGTGTCTGGGGTCCACAGCACACTCAGCTGTGAGACCCTAGACCCTGCTGTAGCTTGAGCCCCCCCCCCCCCCCAGTTGTGCAGGTTTTTTTTTTTTTTTGTGTGCACTGATTTTGGTCGGCGCTCTTTAGTGTCCGGCCACTATTAGTGCATCGCACAACTGACCGCTGATCAGTTTTCTACTGATCAGTGAGTTAGACTTTTTTTTCACACCTCCCTTTTTTTAGTTAGTTTTTTTTTTTTTTTTTTTAGTGGTACATTTGTACGTGAACACCCGGCCCCACACACACGCACACTAAAAAAAGTTTATTTTACACGCACGCACGCACACACGCACAACACACACACCCATGGACCGCCGGCTATTCACGGTGGAGGAGGCATACGCCCAGATGCTCTCCGACACCGAGAGCGCCAGTGAGGATGAGGATGACCCCACCTTCCTCCTGTCGTCCTCATCCTCATCATCATCATCTGATAAATAAATAATAAAAAAACGTAGACATATTAGGTATCGCCACGTCCGTAAGAATCTTCCCTATCAAATTAACATTTAACCCAACCCCTCAGATCTACAGCGTTAAAAATATGGAATAAAAATGGTGCTAAAACACCAATTTTTGGCAAAATTACCGTTTTAATCCATTTTTTCCGTTAATAAAGCAAGGGTTAACAGTCAAACAAAACTAAATATTTATTGCCCTCATTCCGTAGTTTGCAGAAACACCCCATATGTGGTCGTAAATGGCTATATGGCCACACGGCAGGACATAGAACAAAGGGAACGCCACATGGCTTCTGGAAGGCAGATTTTTATTTTTGCACTATGTCCCATTAGAAGCCCCCCCTGATGTAGCCTAGACTAGAAACTCCAAACTCCAGACTATTTTAGGGTAGATATGATTTTTGGTTGCTCTATATTACACTTTTTTGAGGGAAGCTAACAAAAAATCTAAAATCTAAAATTGTTTCTACATTTGCCATTCATTTTTGTGGATCACCTAAAGGGTTAATAAACTTTGTAAAGTAATTTTTGAATACCTTGAGGGGTGTACTTTCTTAGATGGAGTCACTTTTTTTGGAATTTCTATGCTAGAATGCATCAGGGAGGCTTGCAATAGGACATGGTGTAAAAAAAACAGTCCTGCAAAATCTGCCATTCAAAACCCATATGGCGCTCCCCTCCTTCTATGCCCTGCGGTTTGGCCAAACAGTAGTTTAGGACCACATATGGGGTGTTTTTGCAAACTAGAGAATCAGGGCAACCCACATTGATATTTGTTTGACACTTAACCCTTGCTTTGTTACTGGAAAAAATTGATTATAATGGAAAATTTTCCAAAAAATCGAAATTCTGAAATTTCATCTCCATTTTCAATGAATTCTTGTGGAAGACCTAAAGGGTTAACAAAGTTTGTACAATCAGTTTTGAATACCCTGAGGGGTGTTCTTTCTAGAATGGTGTCATTTTTGGGTGGTTTCTATTCTGTAAGCCTCACAAAGTGACTTCAGACCTGTACTGGTCCATAAAAAGTGGGATTTGGAAAATTTAAGAAAAATTTCAAAATTTGCTCCTATACTTCAAAGCTATGTAACATCCCCAAAAAATAAAATGGCATTCCCAAAATGATGGAAACATGAAGCAGACATATGGGGAATGTAAAGTAATAACTATTTTTGGGGGTATTACTATGTATTAGACAAGTAGAGAAATTGAAACTTTGAAATTTGCAAATTTTTCCAAATTTTTGTTAAATTTGGTATTTTTTTATGCAAAAAATTTAACTTTTTTGACCCGATTTTAGTAGTTTCATGAAGTACAAGATGTGACGAAAAAACAATCTCAGAACGGCCTGCGTAAGTAAAACTGTTTTAAAGTTATTTAGACATAAAGTGACAGTGGTCAGATTTGCAAAAAATGGCCAAGTCCTTTAGGTGAAATAGGGCTGAGTCCTTAAGGGGTTAAAAGGCGTTCCCTTTGCTTTCCGTCCTAATAGAGGTCTATGGGAAAGCATAACGGATCCGCATGGGTCCCGTTACACAAGACAGAAAACAAAGTCCTGTGGATTGTGATTGGATTGTGATTGGACCATGTGATTGGACCATGTGATGTGACATCATCACAGGTCCTTTAGACTGCAGCTAATGCCTGAAGAGAGAAGAGAGATCGACAACTACACGATTAAGTGGCTACGGTGAGTAAAGTTTTTTTTTTTTAACCCCTCCATCCACATTCTACAAAGCATTCTCTATTGAGAATGCTATTATTTTCTCTTATAACCATGTTATAAGGGAAAATAATAAAGATCGGGTCCCATCGCTTAGCAACCATGCGGGAAAATCGCACTGCATCCGCACTTGCTTGCGGATGCTTGTGATTTTCCTGCAGCCCCATTCACTTCTATAAAACGCACAATATAGAGCATGCTGCGATTTTCACGCAACGCAGAAGTGATGCGTTAAAATCACCGCTCATGTGCACTGCCCCATAGAAATGAATGGGTCTAGATTCAGTGCGGGTGCAATGAGTCCACCTCACGCATTGCACCCGCGCGGAAAACTCGCCTGTGTGAAAGGGGCCTTTAGGTTCCAACTATTACATGCCGTACATTATTTTAAGTAAGTAGACACCTTTGTTTTTCCACGTCATGCTGAGTTTCCCTACTTCAGAAAGACATAAATGCTACATAGAAGAACAGCAATATCTATAGAGTTGCCAACTGTTGATCACAGGCAATGTTTTTGGCTTCCAATTAAAGGACCTATCTATTTTATCTCAGCATTCAGCCATCAGCTAATCCTCCTATACACAAGCATGCAGTACTTTTTTCCATTTAAAAAAAAATGGATTTCAGGTGGAAATGGCTCAAACGGATGCAAAAAAAAGTGCTACAGGATTCTTATTTTTTTTTCTGCTCTTCTGACGGATCCGAAGAACGGAAAATGAAACAGAGATGTGAACCCTCCCTAAGTTAGTCACTCTCGCCAAAATTTGTTATGTCAACCACTGGGACATCAAATTTATTAACAAATTGGTCCTATCCCCATACTTAAAGAGGACCTGACTGTTTTAGTAACTACTTGCATTCCCCACGAAATAAGAATTATGGGGTATTTATTCTTGTGACTCTATGTTGTGCCTTTTCTCTGTTATTTGTACTAGAAGTATATAAATGAATTTCCAGCAGTCTGCAGTTAGGGTACAGATGGGTGTTACCAGTTCGGGATGTGTCCATGTAGAGTCTGACATTATCCAATCAGTGCTGCCAGTGTAAAACTAGGCAGGGACACCTCCCAACTGGTAACACCCATAAGTACCCTTACTGCGGACTGCTAGAAATTCATTCATAACTTCTACTACAAATAATAAAGGAACGGCACAACATAGAGCCATAAGAATAGATGTTTCAGAATTGTTATTACATGGGGGATGCACGTAGTGACTAAAACAGACATTTCGTACAGTTGCATAACAAAAACAGTGCTGTCACCATTATACACTGCAAACATACAGTAATATACTGTCTAAGTAGCAGTACCGCACAATACCTGCTGTAATTAAATGCCATCAAGTAATATCAATATACAGTGACAAAACAACACTTCCATATACACATAGTAATCTCATAGCAGCGCCATACAAATGCTGTTAAGACTTGCCCAGGTTGCAAGCCATGCGAAATCTGTGGTGCCCTCTTTAGCAGGGACATTATAGGGGCTGTCTCATCTTAGATATTGGTGGTATATCTCTATGATATTACATCAATGTCAGATAGATGCGGCTCCCACCTCTGGGACCCGCATCTAACTCCAGAACAGGACCCCCAAAGTGAGCGGAGAGCAGCTGGGCATGCTCTGCCAGCCTTCATTCATTTCTATAGGACTGCCAAAAACATCTGTGCTCTGGCTCTGCTATCTCTGGCAGTCTTATAGAGGTGAACTGAGATGTGGCCGCGCTTGCGCAGCGTGCTCTCCACTCCTTTCTATGGGGCTTCCGAAAATAGCTGAGCGGGGTTGGCTATTTTCAGAACTCTCATAGAAATGGAGAGCAGGCCCCACATGAGCAATGCACTCTCCTTCATTTTCAGGGTCCTATTCAGGAGATAGGTGGAGTGTCGAAGATGGGACACACACCTATCTGACTTTGATGGCATATGCTAGTGATATGCCATCAAAGTCTGAGATGATACAATCCCTTTAATGCACAGAGGTTACAGTCCTGCCTTCTACCTAGAGCAGTGTTCCCTCAAAAAATATTTCAGCAGGATCAACCCCATTGCATCAGACATTCTCCATGGTGGGGTTGATTCCGCTGACTTAATTGATACCTGTCTTGTAAAAAATGGTTGTGGCATTCCCATGAAAAAATACTTTTATTAAACATTAAAATTACGGCTTCAGTGCACTGAGTGGTCAGGCCAGCACTGGATACCTGAAATACAGTAAGGGTAAAGGCCCGACCCTCAGTGCACTAAAGCCCTAATTTGCATAATGAATAAAAGTCTTTTTTCATGGGAATGCCAAAACCAATTTTCCCCGATCATGTTAATCAGAAGGAACAATACTACAAAATGCTTCAAAACAGCCAGAGAACCACAGATTACAGACCAATGACCTAAAAGAACTTCAGTAGATAAGGCAAAGCTACTCGACAGAGGTTGTCTCTGAGCTTGCAAAGAAGTACACCAAGATAGGCCGTCATATGTGAGCAGGGAATACCGTATATCATTGCACTTTGAAGTATGTCACTTCTAGAACCAGGATGATGTCCCACGTGGGAGCTACAGTGGTAGCCATATTGCTTGGCACATGGATTAGCTCGAGGCAATAATAGAGGAAATAATATAATAATAATCTTCTGAGCTTCTGAGGTCTTGGAACACTTCTCAGGTTTCATTCCCGTTGATGTTCTGTACTTGAGAGGTTCTTGAAATGCATCTCGCCCTGGAAAGTAATTCAGTTTTTATAACTCTTGGTTTGGATAATAACTTAGAGCCAAGAAATCAGCACATGAATACCACAGCAGGTTGTCTTTCCAAATACATTATCCATAGCCTAGCACTTAGCTTCCGGAGACTGTCGAGATCAATACCATAACAATTTGTATCAGGATTTCAAAGCTCAATACTTCAGCTCCACTCTACGGAGCTGGCAGCGCTAGAGATTTCAGTAGATTATTTCAAAGGCCATGGATGAAGGCTTTTAACCCCTTCCTTCACTGAAGGTCCTATCGTAAGAAGGGGTTGTATGTAGAGGACAGGAGGTTTCGTAGCAAAAATCAAAACGGGGCCTCATCTATGTCCTGGTTCTTGATATCACCTCCTCACACTAGGGTTGCCACCAGGAAGGTAAAAAAACAGTCCAGCCAGTTAGCATTCGCAGCCTTGAGAGTCAACAGTGGAGTAGCATTCTCATTGAGCTTCAAGGAGTTATTGTCTGTCTGAGGCTCTCGGGGCTAAATGTGGAAATATGAATGAGATAAATGTCAGCCAAGGACTTGACCATCTAATGTGTATGGGGCCTCCCAATGCTTCCCGAATGCAGATGTCATGGAAGATAAATACTGGATTTCAATCTTGGTTGGATTGGAGGAGATATCCGTCAACCGAACAAGTGCTTAAGCTATCTAATGTGAATGGCCAGTGGCAAATCAAACTTATTGGAAAGTCACGCTCCTGAGATTACAGCTACTTGTGTTAGGGTATAGGTACACTGGCAGTTTTAGTTGGAAAACATCGCTGCTCTCCACTTTGGCAGGAGAACCCATTGCTTCCTCATTGTGTTGACCTATGATGAGGTGGAGCCATTGTCCATGGGATGAGGCTAACGTGATCTAGTCCCTTCTCTTTCTTGATGTACCTTATGTACAGTATCTCAAAAAATGTATTAGTTTATTATATATTTTCATTGGACAATACTGAAGATCTGTCAGTTCGATACAATGTAAAGTAGTCAGTGTACAGCTTGTATAACAGTGTAAATCTGGTGTGCCCTCAAATAACTCAACACACAGCCATTAATGTCTAAACCACTGTCACCAAAAGTCAAAATGGTCAAATTGTGCCCAATTTGCCATTTTCCCTCCCTGGTGTCATGTGACTCGTTAGTGTTACACAGTCTCAGGTGTGAATAGGGAGTAGCTGTGTTAATTTTGGTGTTATCGCTCTCACACTTTCTCATACTGGTCACTGGAAGTTCAACATTGCACCTCATGGTAAAGAACTCTCTGAGGATCTGAAAAAAAGAACCGTTGCTCTGCATAAAGATGGCCTAGACTGTGAGAAGATTACCAACACCCTGAAACTGAGCTGTAGCACGGTGGCCATGACCATACAGCGGTTTAACAAGACAGGTTCCACTCAAAACAGGCCTCACCATGGTCGACCAAAGAAGTTGATTGCACGTTCTCAGCATCATATCCAGGGTTTATCTTTTCAAAATAGACATATAAGTGCTGCCAACAGTACTCCAGAGGTTAAAGGGGATGAGGGGTCATTGCTCAGACCATACGCCGCACACTGCATCAAATTGGCCTTCATGGCTGTCATCCTAGAAGGAAGCCTCTTCTAAAGAAAGCCCACAAACAGTTTGCTGAAGACAAGCAGACAAAAGAAAAGTGGTCTGATGAGACCAAGATAAACTTATTTAGTTCACATTGTGTCAAGCGTGTGTGGCGGCAATCAGGTGAGGAGTACAAAGACAATTATGTCTTGCCTACAGTCAGGCATAGTGGTGGGAGTGTCATGGTTTGGGGCTGCAAGTGCTGCCAGCTGTGGGGAGCTACAGGTAATCGAGGGAACCATGAATGCCAACATGTACTGTGACATACTGAAGTAGAGCATGATCCCCTCCCTTTGGAAATTGGGCTTCAGGGCAGTATTTCAAAATGATAACGACCCCAAACACATCTCAAAGACGAACACTGCCTTACTGAAGAAACCGAGGGTAAAGGTGCTGGAATAGCCAATCATGTCTCCAGACCTAAACCCTATTGAGCATCTGTGGCGCATCCTCAAACGGATGGTGGAGGAGAGCAAGGTCTCTAACATTCAACAGCTCTGTGATGTCATCATGGAGGAGTGGAAGAGTATTCCAGTGGTAACCTGTGAAGCTCTAGTGAACTCCGTGCCAAGGGGGTGTACTCACTTCTGTTGCCCGTGGTTTAGACATTATTGGGTGTATGTCTGTGTGTGTGTGAATTATTTTAAGGGCACACCAAATGTACACTGTTATACAAGCTGTACACTGACTACTTTACATGGTATCAAAGTGTCATATGTTCAGTGTTGTCCCAGGACAAGATAGAATCAAATATTTCAGGACAAAAGTGTATCTGTAGGTGGCTCACCTAAACGTATATTAGGACCTACCGGTGCTCGCCCCTTTGGTTCTCCCAAATGAACCGTGAAACAAAGTACTATATTGAAACAAACAAATAGGTGGGGGGCACTCAGTGCTCTGACAATATATAGATGCAGGAGGTATGGCAATGAATTAGTCTTTTTATTCTAATATCATCAAAAAGTGCTGTTCTGGACAGAATGTTTCCTTACTGGTGGAATGATAGCATCTGTATCATAGGCAGAAAATGTTGTTATTATAGTCTGATGTCTTGTAAATTCATATATTGGTTAGCCTAGGGTGTGGATGGAGCCCCACACATAAATATAGCAACGTGCGACCGTAGATCAAGTCCACACGTTCCTATTGTGTCGTGCTGCTTCCCCCTGTGTCAGGCTGTTCCAATTGCAGAAAACACACTGTGTGCTGATGTACACACCAATGTTAAAATGTGCAGGACATCAGGTTATTGCAATGATAGCCTTGTGTATGGAGGAGTCTCACACATAAAAGGGTAGCTATGTGCGACTATAATTCAAGTTCACACGTCTCCACCCTGTGTGTCACCTTTCCCACATCATGCTTATAAAATTTTTAACATAATTGGTTAATAAAATCAGATCTGCATGGACCAGTAGTATATTAATACCAGTGAAACATAAAATGGAATACTGTATAAAGTCCATAAAAACCCTAGAGAAAGTTCATAAAAGAGGTCCACAGTCCATAAAAATCCACAAATAGTGATCCAAAGGAGAATCCTTACTGTACTGTTATTGTTGTATTGGTTAATACCATTCAGTTGTTGCTGTGTGTCATTTCAGTAGATATTACATAAATTCCTATGTTGCACTACATATATCCAGGGTATGGTTGAGAATTTGCCTGGTCTCCTTTTGCAAATAGTACTCAATATAATGATTGTCCTTTGCCTGGATGTATGTGTAACAGATTATAGTGTAACAGATTATAGTGTCAACGGATCGGGTCCTTCACTGAGTAATGAGCGCTTCACTCAGCGAGGGTATTACAGGGCTAAGTAATCTACGTTACCCATCCTTGGAGGTCTCTGATCTGTGTCTGGTATCTGCAGATGGTTCGTGTGCGCTGAGATTCGCGCGGCGTTCCACGTGGTTTCTCAGCGTGCTGTGTGTAGCTGGCGTCCCAGCTACCGTAATCTCGCTGTTGTAGGTTCTCTTGGCGGTCTGTATTCAAAATGACTCTCGATCCTGCTGCTGTGTTCTAAACGCGTTTCGAGGATTAATACTTCCCCTTCCTCAGTAGTACAGCAGTACAGGGTTTGTGGGCTTTTATAGGGATCATCCTACTTCAATCAGTTTTTTAAAAAGGCTTCAAGTTGTGTGGAAAATCTGGGTGGTCAATCCAGTGTATAGTTTATAGTGGATTCGCTTCTTTCTCTGTTTTCAATAAACACTTGGGAGGAAACTTTAAGTAAAACAATCTATTTGTATATAATCCCTTTGTTATAAAAATTCCTTTATTATAAAAATCTAAAAATGTATATTTAATATTCAGATATAAAAATATATAAAAATATATAAAAAAATAGAAAAAATAGAAAAATATATATATAAAAATATGAACATACAAACACGGAATTATTAAAAATCTGCAATTTCCTTAAGGTGGATTTCATGATTGTTCTTGATAGATTTCATGATTATTTTTGATAATTTTCATGATTCTTTTGATACTTTTCATGATTCTTTTGATATGTGAAGTGAATTGTTAGGGATGTACGTACATCCCTAACAATTCACTTCACATATCAAAAGAATCATAAAGTATCAAAAGAATCATGAAAATTATCAAAATAATCATGAAATCTATCAAGAACAATCATGAAATCCACCTTAAGGAAATTGCAGATTTTAATAATTCGTGTTTGTATGTTCATATTTTATATATATATTTTTCTATTTTTCTATTTTTATATATTTTTTATATATTTTTATATCTGAATATTAAATATACATTTTTAGATTTTTATAATAAAGGAATTTTTATAACAAAGGGATTATATACAAATAGATTGTTTTACTTAAAGTTTCCTCCCAAGTGTTTATTGAAAACAGAGAAGAAGCGAATCCACTATAAACTATACACTGGATTGACCACCCAGATTTTCCACACAACTTGAAGCCTTTTTAAAAAACTGATTGAAGTAGGATGATCCCTATAAAGCCCACAAACCCTGTACTGCTGTACTACTGAGGAAGGGGAAGTATTAATCCCGAAACGCGTTTAGAACACAGCAGCAGGATCGAGAGTCATTTTGAATACAGACCGCCAAGAGAACCTACAACAGCGAGATTACGGTAGCTGGGACGCCAGCTACACACAGCACGCTGAGAAACCACGTGGAACGCCGCGCGAATCTCAGCGCACACGAACCATCTGCAGATACCAGACACAGATCAGAGACCTCCAAGGATGGGTAACGTAGATTACTTAGCCCTGTAATACCCTCGCTGAGTGAAGCGCTCATTACTCAGTGAAGGACCCGATCCGTTGACACTATAATCTGTTACACTATAATCTGTTACACATACATCCAGGCAAAGGACAATCATTATATTGAGTACTATTTGCAAAAGGAGACCAGGCAAATTCTCAACCATACCCTGGATATATGTAGTGCAACATAGGAATTTATGTAATATCTACTGAAATGACACACAGCAACAACTGAATGGTATTAACCAATACAACAATAACAGTACAGTAAGGATTCTCCTTTGGATCACTATTTGTGGATTTTTATGGACTGTGGACCTCTTTTATGAACTTTCTCTAGGGTTTTTACGGACTTTATACAGTATTCCATTTTATGTTTCACTGGTATTAATATACTACTGGTCCATGCAGATCTGATTTTATTAACCAATTATGTTAAAAATTTTATAAGCATGATGTGGGAAAGGTGACACACAGGGTGGAGACGTGTGAACTTGAATTATAGTCGCACATAGCTACCCTTTTTATGTGTGAGACTCCTCCATACACAAGGCTATCATTGCAATAACCTGATGTCCTGCACATTTTAACATTGGTGTATACATCAGCACACAGTGTGTTTTCTGCAATTGGAACAGCCTGACACAGGGGGAAGCAGCACGACACAATAGGAACGTGTGGACTTGATCTACGGTCGCACGTTGCTATATTTATGTGTGGGGCTCCATCCACACCCTAGGCTAACCAATATATGAATTTACAAGACATCAGACTATAATAACAACATTTTCTGCCTATGATACAGATGCTATCATTCCACCAGTAAGGAAACATTCTGTCCAGAACAGCACTTTTTGATGATATTAGAATAAAAAGACTAATTCATTGCCATACCTCCTGCATCTATATATTGTCAGAGCACTGAGTGCCCCCCACCTATTTGTTTGTTTCAATATAGAATCAAATATTTACAAAAATGTGAGGGGTGTACTCACTTTTGTGAGATACTGTACATACTAATATTGCAGTTGGCAAAATCGGGGCATTCCCTGGGAATGCCCCAACTCACAGGACCAGGACCACTTGTTTATGGGTGGGGCATGATAAGCCCCTCTTATTTTCAGGTCAAATTTGAGAGGACCATCTCTGCACATTGGGGAATGTTGGTAACTATGGCCTTAGGGTCCTTTTACATGAGCAGATACTGTGCTGTGCCCATTAAATAGCAATGATCGGGTGTTGGTCAGGGCTTGGTACCTGTAATTATTGAGCACAAGGAAAAGGATAATCTTCATAAAATGAAGAATCTTTATTGCAGAAACATTAAAAAAAAATCCATAAAATAAGGTTCGGCTTTACCATGGTATGATACGCATAGGTCAGCTGGACCTTATTTTATGGATTTTCTTTTATGTTTCTACAATAAAGTTTCTACATTTTATGAAGATTATTTTTTTCCTTTTGGTCTATTTGGTGAGCGCTGAGGCCGGGCATGTGAATCCTATCTTCAAGTAGCAAGGGTGCGGTCCTATATGAACAATTAGGTGAACTTTTTTCAATTGATTTGTTACCTGCAATTATAGTTGATATGGGGTGAAAAAACAGCAAGAATAAAGTTCCTTTTTTGGCAGCATGTTCCTTGTTCACAGACGGTGATGGGTTAGCGACAAATGAGCATTTTTAACACAGAGTAAAAGAAGGGAGTATTGTTTGTCGGGTGCTCTGTGACATGTCTGGATGGAGCGATGAGCGGCTAAATGATCATCGCCCATGTGAAAAGGCCCATCGACACCTCAGGCGCTGCCTCATCATTTACAGCCATGATTGTAATGCTCCATATTTTTGGGTAGGTGTAAACCATTTTTTAATCTCCATAGATCACCAATGATGAGATATGTGAGATCTGCGAGGTCTGGACAGCCGAAAGCCTCTATCCATGCCGGATCTGCCCCCGGGTTTTCCATGATGGCTGCCTTCACCGTATGGGATACCTGCACAGTGACAACGCCCTTGAGGTGACAGAAATGGCTCACACAGAAACAGGCTGGAGCTGCTATTATTGTGTAAGTGCCCCATTATTTTATGAAGAAATATTGGGGGTGGTTATCATGACTGATGGAGTAATCATTCTGTATAATCTTCCGATTAACCTGGCCCATCGTGAGGAGACGTCTTATTTCTTTAAAGAGGATCTTGCATGGGTCCAGACATTATGAATAGGGTTGAGCGAACTTATGTTTTAAGTTCGGTGTCCGAAGTTCGGGTTCGGGTTATTGCAGAATCCGGTTATGGATTTCGCTACTACAGACCATAACGGAATTTGGAAACCATAACAGGCCGTTGTGGTTTCCAAATTCCGTTATGGTCCGTGGTAGCGGAATCCATAATAGGATTCTGTGATAACCCGAACTTCGGACGCCGAACTTAAAACACAAGTTCGCTCAACCCTAATTATGAAATAACTAGCAAGTTATGTAGGACACTGTGCACAGATGTAATATCGCTTACTAGTTTGTCTGGGCGCCACTCCGGTCGCCCGCTGTGCCCCCCGTTCACTTTTCCTGGCTGGTATGCTAATGAATAGCATCGGTACAGAGAGAAGAAGGCCTCTTTCACACGGGCGTCATGTTTGACGCCCCGGATAAGAGGCGGGTGCGTTGCGGGAATATGCGTGTTTTTCCTGCGCGGGTGCAAACGTTTGTAACGCGTTTTGCACGCGCGTGAGAAAAAACGCCATGTTTGGTACCCAACCCGAAGCCGGACTTCATCACTTAAGTCCGGATTCGGGTCTTCTGGAGAATTGTTTATTTCCCCTTATAACATGGTTATAAGGGGAAATAATAGCATTCTTAATAAAGAATGCTTAGTAAAATGAAGTGGAAGGGGTTAAAAATAATAAAAGTTAACTTACCTTAGCCACTTGATCGCGTAGTCGCAATCTCTCCTCTCTTTCCCTGCATCAGCTAAGATCTACAGGACCTGTGATGACGTCACATCACATGGTCCAATCACATGGTCCATCACCATGGTAAGATGGTGGAAAATAATAGAGATCGGGTCCCGTTGCTAAGCAACCATGCGGGAAAATCGCAACGCATCCGCACTTGCTTGCGGATGCTTGCGATTTTCCCGCAGCCCATTCACTTCTATGGGGCCTGCGTTGCGTGAAAAACGCACAATATAGAGCATGCTGTGATTTTCACGCAACGCAGAAGTGATGCGTGAAAATCACCGCTCATGTGCACAGCCCCATAGAAATGGATGGGTCCGGATTCAGAGCGGGTGCAATGCGTCCTCCTCACGCATTGCACCCGCGCGGAAAACTCGCCCGTGTGAAAGGGGCCGAAAACTGCCCTGTTTCTCAATGGCTGTAGCGCTGTCCAATCACAGTGGAGAGCGTCACAGCGAGGGAGAAAAAAAACTCCCCTTCTCCCTGGCTGTGACGCTCTGTGCTGCGATTGGACCGCGCTACAGCCAGGGAGAAGGAGACGCCCATTAAGAATCAAGGCAGTCTCCTCCTCCTTGTACTGCAGGGGGGCACAGCGGGCGAATAGAGCAGCGCACAGACAAACTAGCAAGCGATATTACATCCGTGCACAGTGCCCCACATAACCTGCTAGTTATTTCATAAAGCCTGAACCCATGAAAGGTCCTCTTTAAATGGGTTGTCAAGGGTTAAGAACAGATGGCTGTTTTCTTCCTTCAACAATGCCATATCTGCCCATGGGTTGTGTCTGCTATTGCTGCTTGGGCTCCAGTAAAGTAATTAGGGCTGTGCTGCAATACCACATTACCTGTTCATGATAAGGGAGCTGTATGCTTCTTTACCATCTTCTATTTGGAGAAGGGCGGGGGGATTTTCACACTTAGGGCTCATTCACACGACCGTATATTTGTATCCGCATCCATTCCACAATTTTGCAGAACAGATGTTGACCCCTTCTTTTCAATGGGGCCGCAAAATATATGGACAGTTCCGTTTGGTGGCCCCGCTAAGAAGATAGAAAGCTTCCTATTCTTGTCCGCAATTGTGGACAAGAATAGGCATTTCTATCATGACCTGTATCCGTGTTTTCCGGATCTGCAATTTGTGGACCACAAAAACGGATTTGGTCGTCTGAATAAGTCCTTAGAAGGACAATGAGCCTATGAATGTACTGTACATGCTTTGCCGAGCATACTTGTGTCGTCATTGAGGAGTAAATTGTGCCAGACATCTCAGGTGGTGGCTCATCCTCCATGAGACATTGAGATGGCCGATCATTCTTTCCCCACCATCATCTGTCAGCACACTCCTATACAGATCAGCAGGTTTGGCCGCCATTACTCTTTATGTGTATGGACACCTTAAATGGGTGGTCCAGAAGTAGAAAAATGTGGCTGCTATCTTCTAAATACAGTGCCATGCTTGCCCACAGATTGTGTGTGGTTTTGCAGTGCAGTCCTATTCCCTTGAATGGGGCTGAGCGCCAATACAAGACACAACCCATGGACTGGCGTGATGCTGTTTTGGGAATAAAGCTGCCATATATTTCTAATACTAGACAGCCCCTTTAACGACTGACGACTAACCCCAACGTGGCGGCATCTGTAATTGTTTGTTAGGTTTGTAACGTCAAATCATTGTTATGCTGTGTACACCAGCAGAGGAGGTAGGGTTGGCAGAGACAGGGTTAACTGTTCTTGCTAGGAGTGGATTGGTCCTACTTCTTGCCAGGAGAGGGAGTTTGAGCCCTGACTGGGTGGAGATAGGAAGCACATGCTAGAGCTTCTACCCCAAGAGACCATAACCAGTTTTTCTGTGAGACCACTACTCAAGGGAGAATACCAGAATCAAGAAGATTGCTTTCCTAAAAGCTACAGCGTACAAAGTCAGCAGAGCAACCAGCAATCTCAGCTTTACAGACCCTGCTGCAGGTGAGGTAATAGAGATTGTATAACCATCACCTAGCTGACTCCAAGCCTGTATTACACAGTGAAAACCTATATCCACCTGACCAGCCACCATATCTCAACATCTGGTGACAGAAACTGCACCTTGTACTTAATTCTGCTGGATGTGCCACAAGTTAAATTTTGCACTATGTAATCAGGAACTTTTATAAGTTTACTTCTGACCTGATTTCACTGCATCTAACCCCAAGGAACAATGGCGTGAGGGAGTACACCGTTAAACAAGATCTCATCAGGGCCATTATCACTCCCATCAGTGGCATAATTAGAGCTGACTGGGCCCCACAGAAAATTTTTAAACAGGGCCGCCACTCAGTTGCCTTAATGCAGACCTCAGACTGGACAAAAAAAAAACCTCTCTTCTCTCCCCCGCAGGCGCCTCCACTATGTCCAGGCATGCACTACACTGTGAGGTTGCACAGCATCAGGTCATAGTGCACTCCCATCCTGAAGCAGTGCAGCTCGGGCGCCTGGAAAAGAAGAACAGAGAGCAGTGATTGATACCAGGGCTAGGACTAGGAACATCATACCCACTGCTCCCTGGGCCCTGAAAATGAATCCATTTGTCTCCTTTCATGGTAGTTACACCTCTGACTCCATCCTCTGCACCAGCTCTTCTGGGGCTCGCTGTATATGCACCTGCTAAAATGTAGATTAGGGAGAGTTCACATCTCCGTTTCATTTTCCGTTCTTCTGAAACCCAGGATCCTGCTTCAGGATCAGTTAATGAAAAGGATCTTTTTTTTTTTTTTTACGGGATCCTGTAAAAAACAACGGATCCGGTTGCACATTTGACATCCGTTTGATACATTTCTGTCACAGATCCGTGTTTTTAGACAGAAAAAAAAAGAATCGCATGTAGGAATTTTTTTTCTGTCTAAGAAAACAGATCTCAGGCAGGATTGACGGATCAGAAGAACGGAAAATGAAACGGAGATGTGAACTCTCCCTAAGTCATATTCACTGTAGACACTGAAACAGCAGGGGTTGCTGGGAGATGTGAAGACAGAACTAACGCTGGGTTCAGACCTGAGCGTTTCTGAGACGCACGTTTTCCGTGCGTTTTTGTCTTGCGTTTTAGTGCGTGTTTTTGTGCGCGTTTTTGGCAATAGTAAATGCGCATTTTACGCGCGTTTGTGTGATTGACTGCAGTGTTGTCCAATGACCAAATATCCCTGTCTATATGAAGTTTGGCCTTTCCAGCATGTTGCAAATTCATAAACGCGCGTTCGAACGCGCATTTTCAGTGTCAAAAACGCGCAAAATACAAGCGTTGCGCGTTCCCATTGAAGTCTATGGGCCAAAACGCGCGACAAACGCCCCAAAAAAAGCTCAAGTACTTGTTTATGCGTCGGGCGTTTTTCAGCGCGTTCTAATGCTCTGTAAAACGCGAAAATGTGAACCAGTCCCATAGGGAAGCATTGGTTTGCATCGGTTATGCGTTTTACAGCGCGTTCGAACGTGCTGTAAAACGCGCAAGTGTGAACTGAGGATTAGAAGAACCTGGGTGAATTGTGATGGTTTATGGGTATTTTTTCAGTCAAAGTAACCGCAGGAAAAAAAGAAGAAAATAAGTATCCATAAAGTGTAACAGATAAAAACCGCAAGTGTTATTCCTTCACAAACAGACAATAAAATACCGTTAACTACAAAACCGCCCATTGATCACCTACATGCACTGCTGCGATCCTGGCCTCTCCTTTCAAGTCTTATAATAAGGCAGCGTATGTTCTCTGCCTATTTTTATATTCATCCAAAGCGTCTGACAAGATGAGAGAGAGCAGACCGGGAGTGAGAATCAGCTGGGATTTCTCCGGGGGAAGAGCCGCTCATTTGGAGCAATAGAGGGTAATGTGCAGAGAGAAGCTGAAAGAAAACTCCTCTGCAGGTCACCGAGTAGAGAAGCCGAGGTCTCCGCAAAAACATTCATTACAGCTTTCCATCAGGAAGCAGTTCCGCGCCTCTGGTGACACCGTTGTCTGTAAAATTAAAAGAGATGAAATGAGACAATGCTGAATTACATCAGGAGCCGAGAGTTACGCATAACAGATGTCTTATATAAAAGGTTCTACAGTGCAATAAAAATAAAACGGACGTCATCTGCATCCTCCCGTGATATGGCCTTCTTGTCATAAAGACATTGCAAGGATCTATATTACTATCAATGGTGGTTTATAATATGGACGGCTCCCTCAGGCCCAAAGCTGCCCAAACTGCCCACCATCTAAACAGCTGGCGCAACATAGAGGTGTTGGAGAAGGCCTTGGTTCAGCACTAACTGGAGATAGAAATGGAGCTTGGGGAGTAGTTGGGTCACAGGTCACATCAATGACATGGTGCAGGCCGTTCTTCCAGTCAAGAAGCAACACCTCTCATCGACCGTGCCTGAGCAGTGTGGTCTTCTGGTGGTTGCCTGGTCCTCTGAAGTAAAATTCAGTTGTCACATTTAGAGGAAGGCTGAACTGAGCTACATGTGGACTCCAAGCTGGTCTCCCTGAAGAAATATAGGGCTGCTTGAGGACACATCTTCAGTAAAGCCAGTCATTGCAGCATAGGGGACCATGTCCGTGCCCTGGACAAAAGAAAAGAAGCAGAAGATGGACGGGCACCACAAGTACCATTAGTCAGGAGTCCCAACATCAGGGTATGCCCCTAGGGAAGATGGAGGAACAGGAGCCATCAAGCAGTACCAGAGTGGCAGGGAGCAGGTAAGAACAAATCTTTAGGTAGGCAATGCGGCTAGGAGCCTTCAGTTAACTGTTAGGCCTCTTGCACACGGGCGTCATGTTTGACGGCCGGATAAGATGCGGGTGCGTTGCGGGAATCGCCGCGATTTTCCCGCATCCCCATTCACTTCTATGGGGCCTGCGTTGCGTGAAAATCGCAGAATATAGAACATGCTGCGATTTTCACGCAACGCAAAAGTGATGCGTGAAAATCACCGCTCATGTGCACAGCCCCATAGAACTGAATGGGTCAGGATTCAGTGCGGGTGCAATGCGTCCTCCTCACGCATTGCACCCGCGCGGAAAACTCGCCCGTGTGAAAGGGGTCTTAGAGAGGACCTGTCACCTCTCCTGACATGTCTGGTTTTGTAACCACTTGCATTCCCCATGTAATAAAAATTTTAGGGCATCTTTTCTTATTACTGAATGTTGTGTCATTCGTCTTTTATTCCTCCTAGAAGTCTATGGATAAAGGTGCAGACGGGAGTTATCAGTTGGGGGTATGTCCCTGCACAGTCTCTCATTGGACAATGTGAGATTGTGCAGGGACACAACTGGTAATACCCATCTGTACCTTTATCTTTAAACCTTTAGCAGGAATAAGAAAAGAATGGCACAACATAAAAGAATAGATGCTCCACAATTTTAATTCAGGAGGAATACAATGATTTACCTAAACAGACATGTCTGGAATGGTGGAGCCATGTCTGTTTCGGTATACTGTACGTATTGCATGTACTCAAACAGTCAGAGCTCACGAACACTCATTTAAGGCATATTCTTATGAACTTGATCATTTATCTTAAAGGGAGTCTTTCACCTAAAATCACCATTATAGAACACTAATATCAGGATCTCCATTACATTCCCCATATTATAATGTTACCTTTCATCTTGCTGTCCATCGCCTATTTTCTCAGAAAAACGCCTTTATTCCATATGATAATTAGCTTCTGAAGGTGCCCAGCGGCGGCGTTCATGCAGCCGGTGCCCATGTCCTTTTGCGCTTTTCAAACCAAACACCTTCCCTTTCACCCCTCTGGCCCGCCCTAGGTTCTTCTGATTACCTCCTCCCTTCAGTGATAAATCCAGCGCCTGCGCTGTTCAACAGAATCTCCACGCCTGCGCACAGCATTACCTAATATGGGCAGAGGCACCAGAGCGTTTAATGCGCATGCGCCGGGATCGGGATGTACGGGCCGGCGCATGCGCATTAAACGCTCTGGTACCTCTGCCCATAATGGGTAATGCTGTGCGCATATTTGGAGATTCTGTTGAACGGTGCAGGCGCTGGATTTCTCACTGAAGGGAGGAGGCAATCAGAAGAACTTAGGGCGGGCCAGAGGGGTGAAAGGGGAGGTGTTTGGTTTAAAAAGGGCCGAGGGGCATGGGCACCGGCCGCATGAATGCCGCCGCTGGGCACCTTCAGAAGCTAATTATCACATGGAATAAAAGCATTTTTCTGAGAAAATAGGCGATGGACAGCAAGATGAAAGGTAACATTATAATATGGGGAATGCAATGGAGATCCTGATCTTAGTGTTCTATAATGGTGATTTTAGGTGAAAGACTCCTTTTAAATTAGTGTTTTTGAGCTGTCAGGGAACTATGGGATTAGGGCTACACATCAAGCCAACAGAGCAGCACTCAGATGGGTTCACTGAAAAGCAGAAGAAAGAGTCTGAATAGTCAATGAATTTTTTTTAATTGAAGAAAGCCTTTAAAGAAATACCCTAGACATTACATTGTACAGGGCCTAAGGCAAGGATGTCTAACCTGCGGCCTTACCGCTATTACCAAACTACAACTTCCATCATGTCTGGACAGCCTACAGCCATCAGAGCATGCAGGGAATTGTAGATTTGCAACAGCTGGAGGGCCGCAGGTTGGACCTCCCTGGCCTGAGGCATATTACATGACATAGTTCTTCCATTATTGTTCTTTGGATCCTTGTGTTATGTTCTCCATCCCTCAGGTCCCACATAACATAATGGATCTAGTCTGCCTGAAATAATCCATTAAATAGTCTCCTCTATGTTCTCTGACCAAGATTGTACAAAACCCAACCCATTCCCAGCCAAGACCAATGTATCCATTCTCCACAAATCTTTATAAGAAGTTTGAGTTGTTTTTTTCTTCTAGATCTTCATTTTTTCCACAGACAACCACCCCAATGGGGTCCACCATCTAGGGCAATGGATATATTTCAATGATGGCCACTTAGACGTGATCTAAAATAGTCTTCTCAGGAGGCAGTGTATGGAAGAGAAGGGTATAATGCAGATAATTACCTACCTACTCCTAGAGACTTGTCAGCGCTTTAATGAGATTCCCCTCTCTCACCATCCTTCTCTTCTATTTTTTTATATTGATTGCATCCTTCACATAGAGAGGCTAAGGCAAATTTGCATTTTCCAAAGTACACATGATGATAATTATGATTACCTTTTAATAATATACAAGATAATCAACAATGTAATGTTTATAACAGCGGCTGCTGTGCGCCGCTGTTCCCCTGCTTATCGCTGCGGTCCCGGGTACGGTGTTCAGCGGTGATCTGCGGCCGGTGCTTCCCATTCACCGCTACAGTCCTGGGCTCTACCTGTGTGGGTGCTGTTGTTCTGTATCCGCTCCACAGTTTCCTCTCAGCCCTGGTCACAGCATGCTGCGCATATATAAGTGGCTCAGCCCTCTTCCTAGATGCCTCAGTGTCAAGGTCCTTGTGTCCTGCTAAGGTTCCTGATTTCCGCTTGTGTTCCTGACTCGTACCTGTATTCCTGGACTCTGCTACCTGTTAGATCCCTGCCTGCTTGCCTTGACTCTCCTGTTGCCGACCCGGATTACCTGTGCCACCTGCCTTGACCTTTGGCCTGTCTGACTTCACCTCTGCCTCATCCTTCGGTCCTGCACTGTTGCTCCTGGTTACGACTCAGCCTGCTGACAATGCCTGTACCTTTGGTACCTCTCCCTGGTACCTCCCGGTCCACCGGGACCAGCTGCCTCGTGTGCCTATTTTCCTCAAGAGGTAGTGACCTGGTGTATCTATCGGGAAGGTCTATCCCCACCATCAGGTGTACTGTGAAGAACGAGGGGTTCACTTAGACAACGCCATTAGAGGAGGTGGGACACGTGGCACAGTGGGTTTACACCCACTGGTTCGTGACAATGTTTTTATTTACTGCATTGTACACTTGATAGTTTTGTATGGATAGGTAAGGGTTAACAATCCCGACTCAGCCCTTTTAGGAGGCTAGGGGAAGGACTTTGGTCCACCCCTAGTTTAGAGTGTGTATGTGCTTGCTGAGGAAGAGAAAGGTGCTACATGTGCTCACATCTCAGGAAATTAGGCCTGAGTCATAGAGAATGATCGTCTCTGAGACATTTACTGCAGGAAAGCCATTGCTACTGTACATCAAAGTACTCCAGAAAGAGAGAAGACTAGAGGTCCAGAATCTACAAGACCGTTCACCGAAATCATTCAGTAAGGTGCTGCACTCATTTAAGACTGTCAGAGACTTCACTGCTGTGGAAGGAAACACTGCCAATACACCATTTTGACACGACCTGGGAAGCCGTATCTTAACCCTATGCCCCCCAGCACTGTAAATTGTTTCCAACTGTGCTTTGATAACTCTTCTTTTATGCTTAAAATTAATCTTGATATTTTTGGGCAAGCATGGACAACCACTTGATAAGAAATAATTCTGTTGGGGAGGTTGTTGAAAACTTTCGAGATCAGTGTTCCTCAACTTCAGTACACAGTGCCCACCTACCAGTCATGATTTGAAAATATCCCACAGAATGAATACCTGTGGTAGGTCCTGATGTATGGACACTAATTACTGTATATTACCTGCTCAATACTAAGGAAATCCTTAAAACATGACCAGCAGGTGGGCCCTGAGGACTGGAGTTGAGAAACCCTGTTCTAGGTCAACAAACTTCTGCCACCCCTAGCAAAACGGAAATATTCTTCAATTTACTATCAACCACTTACTGTTGGCACCTTCTAGATCTTATAGACTTTATATTGGAGTACACTGACTTGCTTGTGTGGTAGATATGGTCTTCTGGATTGTCACTGGAACCAGTGTCTTCAGTAGGCTGAATCTGTTGTGTTTGCTTGTCAAATAAGGGCAAATCAGGTAGGCCGGAGTGGGCTGACCATTCTGGTGTTCTCTTGCAGGCCCCTAAAGGAGTTGCCTATGAAAAAACAACTCGTCTCATACGGTATGGCAACTGCTGCAGTGGTCAACTAATTGGTACAGGTCCAGCTCCTAAGATGGGAAGCATTCTTTGGTCAGACTTGAGATCTAGTTATTACTTGATCTTGTTATAGCTTGAATATTTTTTGTACAAGAAGTGAAAATATACTATTGGTGTTAGGGGCCATTTATTAAAAATCTATCATAAATATCAAAACCTCTTTTGACAGTCGTCATTTACCACATACATGCTAAAGCAGTGATGGCTAACCTCCGGCACTGCAGCTGTGGTGAAACTACGACTCCTAGCATGCTCCACTCATTTCTGTACAGTTCTGAGAACAGCCAAGCAAGTGTACATCTTGGGAGTTGTAGTTTTACCACAGCTGGAGTGCAGAAGGTTAGCCATCACTGTCCTAAGGCCTCATGCACACAACCATAGCAGGTTGTCAAGTGAATGGATCCGCGTCCGCAGATGGCGGGTGCATGGTCGGTACCCATGCATTGCGGACCGCACAGTCAGCATACTGTCATTTGTATGAGGCCTAAAGATGGAATTCCTGGACGTTAGCAGGCGGAGCAGCTGCTTTTTGCTGTTAGCCCCTTAGGTTGCTTGTTATGCTCCTGGTGGGACTAATAATGCCCATTGTGGTAAGTGAAGCGTCCAACATTTTGGGTTTTTACATTTTATTTGGTCCAGCATTTTTTCTAGTTACTACAATTTTTATAGCCATTGGATACAGAGCTTTAACTCCTTTGTAAACATAGTATAAAATTCTGCTTGCTGGCCGCCACCACTTGAGCATAGGAGCCTACTGCATATTGTGTCTACATTCAGCAGAATATTAGAATGGTATGAAGTAAGCTGCAGAGCCCCCTCTAGTGGTGACTGCACAGAACCAGAATTGCATTGCTTTGCACACTAAGTGTAAGGCGATTTGGAGCCGTGTATCAGAAAGCAGAAGTCCAACTACTATAAAGATGTATTAAGAAATTTATCAGCCCAGAATGTTGGACCTGAAAACCAAGTGACATTAAAATGTGGATGTTCACTTTAACCAATCGTCTCAATGTAAAAACCAACTTCCAGAGGGGGATGTTGCCCCATTCCCATGGCAAAGTCTGACAGATCGAGTGCATAGGCTTAGTCCACCTGCTTTTCATATGTTTCCAAGAAAGCCCTGTTCATTGTATGACTCTTTTATATGATGGCATCCATGGTATTGCAGCTGTGTACATCGTGTCCCCCCCACAGAAGACTACGATGTAAGTGATGGGAAACCTTAATAGCCCTGGATGCGCTCCAGAACAATGTACTGGATTCATTATTAATGGGCCATTATTGTGTCTAGATTGTAGATCTCTGCTTTAAAGCCTATAGTTGACAAGCAATGAAACAATCAATGCTGTGAGTTGGCAGGTAGACGAGCAGGCAGGCACCGGTCCAAAGTTAATTTGTGCATCCCACGCTCAATCAGACTCTCCGTAGGAACGGGAGGTGGGGTGTACTGTCATACTGAGGTAGGCCGAGCATCTCCCCCCTTATCCCTCCATAGGCTTACAAGGGATTTACAGCATGAGTTAGTTACATGCGTTTCTTGGGTTTAGCAGCTGGAGTGGTGGTGGCTCGGGGTTTAGTCATGTTAGACAGAGCGCGGTGTAAATCATCAGTCAGTGGGATTTAGCGGCCTGTGCTCTGCTGCTTCATTTGCTCATCTGTGGCGCATGACACACATCATAATCTGCAATATCTCTTCTTCTTGTGCTCTGAATTCACTTTCAAGACGACCGTTAATTCTTCTGTACGGCGCAAGATGTGCAGCCACCATCAATAGAATACATGAAATAACAACTCCCAGCATGGTCCATTCACTTCTATGGGAGTTCTGAGAACAGACGAGTCACAATGAATATACTTACCTGGCTCCCCGCTCCATGTGCCGCTCATGGTCCCCACTCCGGTGCTGCTGCTTCTCCCCGTACCCGGATGAAAACATCGGGTGTTGGGGAGGAGCAGCCAATGCCAGGTAAGTATATTGATTGTGAGGGGCCAAGCATATGGGGGGGGGGGGGCATTTTATAGTCTTCGATAACCCCTTTAAGCTTATGGGAATATCACCAAACAATGTGAAAATGAGCCATGTGAACGCTTCCATGTACATTGAGTTTTCTTCATAGGCTCTGTCTTATCAGGGAGTATATGAGGTTTTAAACAAATTTTGGGTGACTGGCATGTGGAAAAGAGAAAGGCCCCATAGCAAAGATCAAATAGGGCCCCTTGCTATGGTCCTAGATCTTGTGTTAGAAGAAACTGATGTTTGTTTCCTGCTCTGTGCCATTACCTTAACCCTTGGCCATTTCCACACCGGTCTTAAGTCTGTCTGTGCTGCTGGAGGGAGGTTATGTGTAGGTGGCGTCCTCCAGAAGGATGTGCAACAATCTAAAATCTACTCCAGGTTCCTTGCTGACGTAGATTTATGTATTGGCGTACAAAATGGTGAATCCCTGCACACACCACGCCCCCTATTTTTAGACCTGTCGGGAAAGTGGCGCGAGTGGGGAAAAGTTGCAGATTTTGTTCAAATGACTTGCAACAAAATGTGCGACCGATATACGTATATCAGTTGATAAATGGGCCCCTGAGTCTATAACCGGAATTCTTCCCATCATTAAAGGGAAGTGCAATATTGGTGACCTATCCTCATCAATATCAGATTGTTAGGGTCTGCCATCGATCAGCTGCTTGAAGAGTCCATGGCACTCCGGTGAGCACTGAGGCCTCCTTACAGCATACCAAGCATAGCGCCATAGATTGTATAGAGGTTGTGTTTCGTATTGCAGCCCAGGTCATTCATTGAATAGGATTGCGCTACGCCTAGGCCATGTGATCGATAAATGTGATATCACTGGCCTAACAAGAAGCTGCATCGCTTACCAGAGTGTCCTGGCATCATCAGCCGCCTGATCAGTGGGGGTGCTTGGAGTTGAAGCCCCACCAATCAGATATTGTTGATGTATCTGCAGCAAGCCCCTGTAGATCTGGTGCGGAGGATGGACGTGGTAGTGGCCCTGATGAATTTTTGCGTCACTGTGTACTTCCTCATGCCATTTGTCCCTGGGGTTCGGTGCAGTGGAAATGTAGTTTGAAGTATTATCCAAGAAGTAAACCTATAACAGTCTCTTTCTACTATGTGCAAAATATACCTTCAGTTGCTTTTGATAGCAGCGGATTCACAGTGCAATTTCTGACACCAGTAGGGAATATGGAGGCAGGTTGGATGGCTGCAACTTAGCACTTGTTGGTGTAGATGTCCACTATCAGGTCTAGACTTCAGATTTAACTAACATAGTGGTAGTCTTGCATGATGGGTGTCTGAGCCATAGAACCTCACCTTACACCAGTGTCTATAATGCAGTATTCAGCTGTTGACTCTGCAGTCTGGTCTCTCAAGTATGTTCTTGAGGCAGAATAAAGTTGATCTCGTTGAAGAAGCTCTAACAGGAGCAGGAGCTCTGAAGTGTGCTTCCTCTCTTCTCTGTGTCTGCACAGGAACTCCCCCTCCTGGCAGGAAGCAGGACCAGCCCACTCTTACCAAGAGGGGAGGAACAGGGTGGTTAGCCCTGTTCCTGCCAATCATACCACCTCTGCTGAAATAAATGGCCAATAAATAAAAATACATAACATGACAATGCATCACAAACATTTTCAGGTCTGGGGTACTGTACGTCCTAAGGATAGGTCATCAATATTGTACTCTTGGAAAACCATTTTTCTATTGTATGGCAGTCTGTATCTGCCGTGCTACAAATAACAGCTGGGTCTTGCTCCGATGAATGACCTTCCCATGAACAAGTGACGTTTCGACTCTATAAGTCTTTTTCAAGCTATTATTAGCTATATTTTGAAAGACAAAGAGTGCTGCAGTATCTTCTATCTTGATGGGACTATGCCAATGGGAAGCCCAGCAGGCCGCGACTCAACACTGCTGGCACCGCCACCACAAGGTACCTCTGGAAAAGTCAGTGAATAGTGCTGTCTTATCTTCTTATGAAGATATTGAAATATCAGTGCAGTGGGGCCTTGAAAAGCGAGATTAGGCAACTACACGCTACATAGACATAATGGCCGACCTGCGATAACCGCACATGCTCAGTTGACTACTAATAGCCAGGCTTCACCTGTACTTGGTTTTGCGGCTAGTATTGCTAGACCATAACAATTACAAGTAATCCCCTTATGGAAAATTCAGTTAATAGCACAATATGGCAGGGTGTACTCACTGCGGCTGTTGCATGAAGTCAAAACCCAAGATGGCCACAAGATTTTGAAGATAATAACCGAGTTTTATCTGCCAAATCATGTGGCCCATGGGCCCCACTGGTACCTGACCACATGCAGCAGAGTGTACATCTAGCTTTAGTGGACGCCCTAACTATTGAGTTCAGGTGTTTTAGCTACAGTACCTCCATTGCCACCAGATGCATACAGGCGTGCTGGTCAAATGTCCACATAATGTAACATGACAAGTGAAGAACAGGGTTCTCAGTACGACCGAGCATTTTAAGATATTGGATAAAGCCTTGCTTCCCCCAGTATTTTTTTAGTTCAACAAGCCAACTCTCTGGTAACCCAGCAATATACAACCCAATGACAAACTCGGGTCTGCTACATCTTTATCTTAGAACACTTCATCTTGTATATCTATAATTAAATACTGAGCACTATGATAACCTATGCAGATAGGCATTTAACCCATGTCATGGCTGGACCCTCTTTACCCTCCTCAGTTTTCGTGTTTTTTGGGATCTCTTTGGGATGCATTAGTGTATACTAATATTTAATACAGATGAATGAATCAACTCTAAAGAAATCAAATTTGATCCAAATTTTGCATGTAAATTCAACTTTTTGGTGATTTGATTCAGGTGAATTTTGGAGAGAGATAAAAAAAAAACGTAATACATTTTTTTTTTTTTAAGTGAGAAACTAGAGAGAAAAAATATGAGTCTAAGGAGACCTCAGAGTGTCAAATTTTCAGACCAACTGGAGCACATTCGATTTAGGTAGAACTGGTTTGGCGTGATTGAACCCGAATCTAAGGGCTTATTCACACGACCGTGGTTTGGTTCGTCATCTGATACACATTTTTTGTGGCTCGGGTGCGGACCTATTCACTTAAATGGGGCCACAAAAGATGCGGACAGCACACGGAGTGCTGTCTGCATCTGTTGCTCTGTTCCGTGGCCCAGCAAAAATTATGAGTTATGTACTATTCTTGTCGTTTTGTGGACAAGAATAGGCATTTCTATAAAGGGTCCGTTCCGCAAATTGTGGACCGCAAAATACGACACGTTCATGTAAACAAGCCCAAATTGTGAGCAATTCTCTCATCTCTCATTTGTAATTATCAAGCAATCAGCTGCAGCCCACATGAATATATTAAACTGTATGCGGACTGTGGTGGTCACCAACAGGAAAAGACTAAGGCTACTTTCACCCTAGCAGCAGCCTTCTCCGGCAGGTGAACAGCCTGCCAAATCCGTTTGCCGCTAGTGCACGTGTCCCGCCGGAGGCCCGCTCGGCCCCATTGACTATAATGCCGAGAGGAGGCCGGAATAAAACTACGACATGTGAAAGTAGCCTAATCAGTTGAGATGCAAAAATTTTCAAGCTGTGTTCAAACAATGCAGCTGAGTTGCAGTTGTGGTCGTCTCAAAACAATGCAGTTCTGCAGCAATTCTCAAAAACCTTGGTAAAAAATGCAATACGGCTGTAACGTGTGAAAACCTCGGTGTAGCCTTAGGACTCACTCATACACACGAACGTATTTTCCTTCCTTGTCCGTTCCGTTTTTTTGTTTTTTTTTACAGACCGTATGCAGAACCATTAATTTCCCTGGGTCCGTAAAAAAACGGAAGTTACACTGTCTGAATTCGGTTTCTGTATGGCCATTCTGCAATAAGATAGAACATGTCCTATCATTTTCCACATTACTGACAATGATAGGACTGTTCTATTAGGGGCCAGCTGTTCCGTTCCGCAAAATACGGAATCCACACGGATGTCATCCGTATTTTTTGTGGATCCGTGTTTTGCGGACCGAAAAATACATACGGTTGTGTGCATGATTCCGAAGTCTCAGGACTCCAAGTGAGCTGAGTGACAATCTCTGTGGCAGCTGTCAAGGCAGCCATTCTCTCCCAGATGTAATTGCAAAATTGCTTAGGAGAACGTGTAACCAGCTGATAAAAGAGGACGAGTCAAGGACTCCTATTTACTACAGTTTTTTCATTTGCGTTTTCAGACTCGGTATCTGATATTAAAGGCACTGACCATAGCGGGAATCTGTTCTGGGATCATTTAATGCATTCTCAATAAGCCAGATTTTCCTTTTGAAGCTTCTTCGTGGTCGGCGAGGGCGGCTGTTTGCTTTCCTTACAGTTTTCCGCTGACTGCTCCCCGTGTATAATTATTCTTCTCCTGCGGTGAGATCCTGCGTCTGCTTTAATCTCCGATGACGCCTGTGAAGATTTGTCAGACGCCGTGTTCTGCTATCATCGTCACACAGGACAGATACAAATAAGCCTGGCACATAACTATGGTCAAGGAAAGATAGAAAAACAGGGTATGGAAATGTTAATATCTGCATTCCTGTGGAAGAACCCTAAACCCAACACGGATCACCCCCCCCCAACCTTAACTCTTACAATGGCTATATATTAACTTTCAAGGCAACAATAATGACTTAGTAGTACAATAATGCCGTAAAGTACTTAATGTCCTCCATATTTCCCGATAATGTGCAGTCAATAGGGGAGTATGTAAACCGATGGCCTTAGAGCTCATGTATAGATCACATGTCCACAGACCATGGGTCTCCCCATAAGTACCTCCATATGCAAATTTTGCCTCCAAAATTTTCTGATTAATCACAGTGGAAAACAATTTTGCCTCTGTATAAATTTGGATATACAGTGTGTTACTTAGTAGTCAATGGGCCCGTGTTACAGATCCATATCATGTGTGCATGAGCCATTAAAGGCTTTGGACACCTCTTCTATTCATATTTATTTATAGTTCATTTGCTTCCCGAATGCAAAAAATGAAGCAATTTTCTAAATAGTCTTCAGTAAAGTGCGTGTAAGTCCTCCACTTAGCTGGTGAATCTGACATAAACCCACAAGAGCACTGATCCGGTTTCTGACAGCTCTCTCTCTTTGCTCTTCTCCTCCCTTCTCTCAGTGTTAGGCTAGTTTCAGATGGAAAGCAATCAGTGGGCATCACCCTATTACATTATGTATGTAAGAGTGCTAGCTGGCATGCTACATCAAACAGACATATAACATAAAAAGAAAGCATGCACCTCTAATAAAAAAGGATTAAACTTTCTTAAAAACTTCCACTATTAGTAATTACCATACACATTACAATTAAATGTGATATAAACCGTACAATGATATATCAAATAACGCAATGTCACAAAATACCATAGAGGGATCTGAAAAGCCCAATTGATGTAGTAGGTATATGCAAACCTTTGGTGCTATGTGGAGGCGCTCTTATGATGTTGACCTGCAATGGTTATAGAAAATGGACATTTACAGTTCACACATAGTAGCAAGGAATATGATAAATAAAACATCTAATAAAAATTATTACGGCTGTATTATTTCTCTGGCTTATATAGCACCAACGTATTTAGTAGTGCTTTTTACAGAAATCATCATCACTTGCTGTCCCCAGTGGAGCTCACAATCTAAACTCCCTATTAGTATATCTTTTCCGTATGGGGCGGGGTGGGTCTTAAACCAGAGTACCCAGAGAAAACCCACGCAAACACAGCAGATGCAGATGTTGAATTTAAACTCAGGACCAACTATTGCAACTGGACACCAGTGGTAACTGCAGCGTGCCGCCCCCCAGGGCACGATCAGGGTCCCAGTATTGTTGGGAGAATAAGACAAGTCCAGACTTGATAAAGTTCAACAGCTTTACTTGAATAAACTTGCATCCAGACAATACTTGATCTTTCTCTGGCTCCAGCAGGTTTTGAGGTAAGTGAACTTGAATACTTGGCTTTATCTCTCTACTATGCTAATCTCTGGCTTCAGTCAGGTTACTGGACTTTATGACAGTTCTGGTACCTTTGAGTGAGGTGTCTTTGGCTGTTGATCCTCCTTGTAATACTCAGTCTATAAACTGCAAGGAGTCGGGATGCTCTATGAGCTGCTACTCCTGGAAGACTCCTCCTGCAGAAGAGGGGAGCTCCCCTCACTGCACTATGTCTCTTCTCTTTCCAACTCTACTATCAACTTAACTACATATTCCTGCAACCCTTCCCTGGGTAGGAAGCAGGACTAGCACACTTCTACTCAAAATGGGGAAGAACGGAATGGTGAGTTCTATTCTACCTAAAGATACTTGCTCTGCCAGACACAATGCTACATACACTGCCACGTGCTGGTGAACTAGACACAGTACATGTAATGCAATACATAAGTTGCATAGTTATTAAGGCACAATATTAAAGGACCTGGAATCAAGTACACAGATGACATTATTTGTTGACTGTTAGAGACAGTCGCAGGGTGTAGAAATGGTAGTACCCGCTCTGGGGTACTACATAACCTCTAAGCCACCCAACAATACCGTTGCAGGTGCAAATCTGCTGCGTGTGAACATATTTCTATTCTACTCATGTGAATTATACTTGACCATTTCCACTGTGCTTCATCTGTACTTCTTCATTATTTTTATATTTGCGATTATCTTGAAGCCAGCAGTATGTGACAAATGTTCTTGCTGAACCAAGTACTCAGTATGACCTAGCCACCCCTCAGTGATGAAGTGTGGACCATATCCTCGCGATTCTAGTTATATACCATAATTTGTCAGTGGATTTGATGCTCTGCGCCCCGCCAGCCTTTAATATAGAGGGAACAGTATATGAGCAGAGATTAATGGCTGTAATTACTTTGTAGTTTCAGTATATTATTATTGTTTCTGATTTTATTACGAAGACCAAAGCATTGATTTAATGTTATAGTGAATACGCGATGGGGGAAAGAACGCTTCACAGGACGTGGCTAATGAGTATGTCAGTTTAGGAAAGGGACAACTTTGTCTGTGGCCTACATTTTAAACAAAAGGAGGTGCCTTGGCTTGGATCTGAATTCACCAGGACCATGGCAGCCCATGGCTACCTGCACACCTTGTGGTTTTTTCGTACGGATTCTTGCTGGTCGGAAAAACAGCAGCGTTATTCAGCACTGGCAATGTGAATTAGATTAGACAGTTAGTGGAAGATAGTCAGTGTAGGTTAGATTGTGATATAGTGTCCAGTGCAGGGTGTTAGGTAGGTTCTGCTGTCCATACATACCAGTACAGACCAAAAGTTTGGACACACCTTCTCATTCAAAGAGTTTTCTTTATTTTCAGGACTATGGAAATTGTAGATTCAGACTGAAGGCATCAAAACTATGAATTAACACATGTGGAATTATATACATAAAAAAGTGTGAAACAACTGAAAATATGTCATATTCTAGGTTCTTCAAAGTAGCCACCTTTTGCTTTGATTACTGCTTTGCACACTCTTGGCATTCTCTTGATGAGCTTCAAGAGGTAGTCACCTGAAATTGTTTTCACTTCACAGGTGTGTCCTGTCAGGTTTAATAAGTGGGATTTCTTGCCTTATAAATGGGGTTGGGACCATCAGTTGCGTTGTGGAGAAGTCAGGTGGATACACAGCTGATAGACCTACTGAATAGACTGTTCGAATTTGTATTATGGCAAGAAAAAAGCAGCTAAGTAAAGAAAAACGAGTGGCCATCATTACTTTAAGAAATGCATATAAAGCTATTGTAATGTTCTGCCGTGCCAACCAACTTCTCCAGTTTAAGGAAACCTCTAGCAGCTTGAAAAATGTAGCAATAGTGACCCACGCCCGTATTGCGTGTGCAATACGCTCATATTACATTGCCGATTTTCACAATCAAGAAAATAATCGCGAATTCACAAATTTATGATGAATATTCGGCCAAATATTCGCGAAATATCGCAAAATCGAATATTGCCCCTCACTCTCATCACTAATGCTCAGTAAAGGATTGGTTGAATACTGGCCTTGTCATTGTACCGCGCTGCACCACCATCAACGTTTCACTGCACAGCCTTAGGGAGCCTGGAGAGGGAAGCCAACGTGGCTATTACAACTCCCATCTGCACCACTACTCCTATCCTCTCTGCCTCCCCACTTAGCCATTGCAGTAAGTAATAGCAGGTGTAAAAGTAGAGGGGCAGACTTTACCACTACACAGACCAAGCAAATGCTTAGAGCCCCAGAGATCAGGGAGCCCCCTGCTGGCCACAAGAGGTTAGCAGAAAAAAAATTACAAAAAGGGCAGACATACTGAGTAGTAGCAGTAGCAGAGGTGCCACTGGTAAGATACTAGGCCGCGAGTGGGGCTTAGCCGTGCCACGGTGGCCCTCAGGAATAACTTTGCTTGGGGCCCCAGAAATGCCAAATCCTCGTCTGGGTTGTGTCATGTAGACCAGACAGAAATGGAATGTGTTGAAAATGTAAATGTAGTTTAGTCATACCAGGGTGAGGTAATGATTAGAGATGAGCAAATTATTAAAAAATTATGGCTGCTTCTCCAAATTTTACAAAAAAATTAGCTTTGTTGACAAATTACTTTGTCAAGAAGCTCGCTTCTTTGTAAGTAGCGGGTGCATTGACAGGGAGCAGCGATTGTGCCGCTCCCTGTCATTGTACCCCTCAGATGCCGCATTCATACATGATCACGGCATCTGATATAAATACCAGAATGTCAAATTTAAATAAAAAACAAATAAAATCATACTTATCATCCATTTGCCAGCTGCCGCCATCTTGCTTGAAGATCTGATGCAAAATCTTGCGCGGTCCATGATGGCATCATCCTGCCGGCATGGTGAAGTCATATGTCACCGTACACGGGATTTCATGCAAGATCTTCAAGCAACATGGCGGCTGGCTCATCGCTAGCAAATGGAGGAGGTAAGAATGATTTTTTTAGTTTTTTACAGTATTTTAGGGTAAATCGATTCGCTACCACGAAGCACGAGGAAATTCGGCTTCACGGCAAATCGAATTTATCCTGAAATTCAGATCGAAGCCCACTTCATGGATTTCGATTCACTCAACACTAGTAATGATCGTCAAGCAGGATCAGGATGTGGTACAGTGGAGGATGGGAAGAGGTAGACTGAGAAGCCAAGCACAATTTCAGCTATAAGACCTGGGAAGAAAAGCTGTGTGTTCCACCCAGATCCTGTCAAGCAGGTACAGTCGTGACACAAGAGACTTCTGTTCAGTGTCTGCCGTAAGGGCAACATCTGTTCTCCCATCATTTTGAGGATTCGTAGAATTTATAACGCGTTCTTCGCAGTGGGATCGCCATTAACATGTTCTTCTTTGCTGACAATTCATTAGTAGGCCTCACATTTCTCTCTCTACATATCTCATGTGTGTTTTCCCGCAGGACAATCTGAACCTGTTGCTGACAGAGGAGGAGATGTACAGCCTGATGGAGACGTTCAGTCAATGCAAAGTAATCCCAGGTGAGGACAAGCTGATTCAGTCTTAATAGCTGCAGCATAGAGACAATTACTCCCCGGCACGTTCTTCTGAGACCCTTGTTATCCAGCAGACAAGGTAATAAAGTCTCGGTGTACCCCGGGGCATTACCTCTCAGCAGCTGACCTCAATCTAGGAGCTCATTTATGTCATGGATTATCTTTATTGTTACATGCTTTATAACAAGAAAAGAAAAAAACATCCGTCAACAGGAGTGGATCTGCAAGAGAGTCCATTCATATGAATGATTATTTAAAGGGAACAAAATTAAAAAAAATGGCTGCTTTCTTCCAAAAAATCAGCTCTACACTTACCCATGAGAACTTACTGCAGCTCTGCTCCATTGGCAGAAACAAGGCTGGGGCTACACAATGACAACCAAAGATGGCTGTGTAGCACCACCTGCATCACGAGTAATGTAAGTAAATAGGGTTGTGTTGCAACCTGCAAGTTTTTTTTCCAAAAATTCAGCAGTGTTGGATATTTCAGTTTTCATGTCAGCCCGATTCTCTTGCATTACTTATGATTTAGGCACAGCTGCACAGCGATCTTCAGTTGCAGTGAGAAAAGTCACCACATAGCCCCAGTCTAAGGCCTCATTGACATGTCCTTGAATCAAGGGAATGAGCAGTTTCCACTGACAGCACATGTACCCAATGGGGCACATTTATCAAGCTCGCCTGTTTTTGGCCATAAAATTAGACAGGCGCATTTCACGAACACAACACGGATTCTGTCCATTTAGGGCTCATGTTGCCAACCAGAATTTTTCTTTTTTCTATCTTATCCCAAAATCACAGACAGCCAACATTTTTTATGGTCCAGTTGGAAAATCATAATGAATGATTAAGATTAGGGTTGAGCGAATCGGCCTTCGGATAAAACTTCGTTCTAATACTGTACGGAGCAGGAGCTCCGTACAGTATTAGAATGTATTGGCTCCGATAAGGTACTACTTCGAACTGAACCCGGGTTCGGGAAATGTTTTTTTACAGTACAAATTAATTTATGAAGTTATTGTCTCGCAAAGCAATAACTTTGGCTCATCGGAGCCAATACATTCTAATACTGAACAGGGCTCCTGCTCCATACAGTATTGGAACAAAGTTTTATGCAAATCGACTTCGCATAATTAAGATTATATGTAATTTATGTCTATAGTTCAATATAGTGATAAGAACTCATCACCATCATTTACCATGATGTATAAAATGATAATTATCACTAAAATAATCTAGTCAGACATTTTCACGGATGAACTGCAGTGACCCAGAGGGTTAATTTGCTACTAATTTGGTTATGTCCATTGTTAATTCATTTAGTCTATGTGATGTTTGTAAGCCAAGAGCTGATATGGGAACACTGTTTAGTTATGGTGCCCTGCTCAGTTGGTGGAGGCGTGGCCTTCTCCTCTGGGTTAGGAGTAGGCCTAGTCTAGACAGCCTGAAAAAGAGGGAGCTCCGGTATGTGCAGAAGCGAGACCTGCTGTAGGGAATCCTCATCCTCTGAAAGAGAAAGAAGGACAGAATGTACAGATTGTTGAGGGCCAATAGAAAGGACCAGTGCAGAGGATAGTCGTTTAGTGCATTTGCTCTTCTATAGCAACAGGACTTACCGCTAGTAGAAAGGGTACATTGCCTCAGGCTCCCACCATGCTTTCTTCAGGATTATCTACCTGTTGGAGGATCTATACCTCACTGTGGAAAGTGGAAAGATTTGGAAAGTAGAATGTGTATGCACTATGAATGCTCAGAATCTAAACCGAATGTTACCCAAGTCTTTGTTTATGACCTGCCTAAACTACCCCTGAACACTGGATTTGTTACCCCAACACTGGCCTGATTATCGCCTTGCACCACCATTACACTGCTGCCATTATCCGACCATGCACTTGCACCCATCTACCTATCAAAAGCACCACACCTCACACCAGGCAGAAGCCCCAATATCAGGGTGTGCCCAGAGGGAAGAAAGGGTGTCCCCTCCATTCACTGCAAGGCCCCAGGAAGAGCCAGAATTAGGACAGCTACCACGAACCACTACAAGTCCTCCCAGTGCAGTGCAACAACTACCACTTCCATCCTCCTCTTCACCGCCTACGTGGGCTCGCTGTAGAACCACTAACCATTTTGTCACTGAAGTTATCATGGCTGACGATGAGTGAAAGAGGCCTAAGGCAGATTTGCAGTACTGTATTTGGAAGAAAGCAGCCTCGTCTTTCTGACCCTGCACTACCCCTTTAACACGACCAGGAGATCAATCAGTCTATCGGATTATTTACCATTGAGGTCATTGGACATCATGAGTTTTTCTGTTCATTTTTAATCTGCGAAAACGACAGATCGGCTTATTTCCCCTCACTGGCTTTAATAATACTGAAATATAATACAAGGGGAGAAGGCATTTTTATGGAAAATACTGTTCTACGAAATTGGACCGAAAATGATACCGAGGATCCAGTGGTAAGCGTCAGAGCTTGTTTTCCATCAGCTCTTCTGCAGCATTTACTCGGTGGCTCCGGCGCGCTGATTACCCACATGGCACAAGCACTCTCAGCCATAATTACATTTCCTATTTGTTTATTGCTACACATACAATTTTTCAGTTTGTAATTGCCTAATTAAAGCTGGTGCTGCATGTTCAAGTTGGGTTCGTTACAAGAAGCAATCATTTCATTAGCAATCAATCCTATATAACATCTGCTACTCGGTGCACATAGAGAAATAATAGGAGTGAAACGGAATGGGTATACAGTCCTGCCGGGAGGCGGGGGGAGGAGGCTCATAGCCAAAAGGAAAAGACAAAAGCGCTACTGGAACAGAGGATTGACTGCTCAGTGGGAACAAGTCATGGAAGAGCCTCGATGACGTATTGAGAGCCCAAGTCTGAGCTGATTGTCAGTGTTATTGGATTAGGGTATGTTGGGCCCACCAGAAATAATTCTGTATAGTACACTTGAGCACCCACTTTTACTTTCCCCATAAACACTGCTATCAATGTTTCCCATAAGTAAGGATTGGGTTATTAGTGATTGAACCCAAGAAAAATAAATTCCAGTAGCAAATGATTGACTCCAAAGTCCTATCAAAATAGGTTTGTCTTTTGCTGGACCTTTGTGGACCTTTTTTGTGTACTTGTAGCTCAGCTTCTCCCATCTTCTGGTTGAACTTCATGGACATACAGTATGTCTTTTTTTCTACTGTAACCTCTTGACCAAACAAGAATCCACCTGGAGGATACATCTGTAACATGAATTCTTTCGATGAAATGTCAGCAGTCACCAAGAAGTTCAATGTTAGGGTGCAGCAACATGTTCAGATTTTTTTTTTCATGCCGTTTTTGAAACTAAAACCAGGAGTGGATGAAAAATTGTGGAGAAGCTGTATCTGCTCTTAAATACTTTCTCTCCTTTATGATCCACACCCGATTTTGGCTGGAAAAACTGCAAAAAAAACAAACTGAACGTGTGCGAGCACCCTTAGGGCACCTGGATGCGGGTGCAGGTTTAGATGACTATGCAGGAACGTGGTTCTGTCAAATAAGGAGAAGGAGAGATGAGCAGTGGGAGAAGGAGGAGCAAGGGTCCACGGAGTGGCTTCGGCCCGCCCTCAGTGCACTTAATTGCTCATTTGCCCAAGAATTTAATTTTGCTCTAGAATAATGTAACGTATCACTGAGTGATAAAGGTCATTACATTCAGCTGAGCTAGACCTACCAGACATTGATACTAGTGAATATCCTGATGACAGGCTCCCTTTAAACTCGGAACCACTTTATTCATCTCAGCCCTAAACTGCAATTTACCAAACAAGCATGGGTGCACACCACGCAGAGCTTCCCAAGAAACCCGTTAACTACTGTACTGTTATATTTTTGTAACGTGGGTGTGAATAAAGGTGTAAGCACTAGAATGGCAGCCTCAGCTATGAGGCCCAGAAATCGACTCTGATAGGAACCTGCACAGCGAGCTCATCCTCTGCCCAGTAACTGCAACCATAAAAGATTGGTCCAGATTAAAGATCATGCTATCCTCATCATGATGGTGGATGAACTCAAAACTCGAAAATCCAGCCAGAAAAAAGCTACAAATCAGGGTGATTTACAGCCAGTTTTTGGGGGTGATTCATTTTTCATTAATTATCAATCAATATTATGAAAGCTTGTTTTTAAATGTTATGTCTATGCTTACGTTTTTTCTTCTTAAAGGTGTCGTCCACCTTTAGGGGCCTTATGGCAAGAACTCCCCACATTACCAGACTTGTTGAGTGCAGCCAGGGGCGTAACTACCGGGGAAGCAGGGGAAGCAGCTGCTTCGGGGCCCGGGCTTACAGGGGGCCCGGCAAGCACGTGATGTCCTCACTCCTCTCCTCCCCTGGGTAATCAGCACATGTCCTCACTCCTCTCCCTTTGCTAATTACACAGTGAATCGCAGTGTCCTCTCGTCTATTTAAAACTAATTTTTTATTTCTTTCAGAAAAGCTTGCCCTGGGGATTGAACCTGCAACCATTTGGTTCAAAGGCAAGACACTTATCCACAAGGCCATATCAGCTGAATAGCCAGATAGCTTAAAAAAAAAAAAAAAAGACCTCTAGATGTGGAGAACTTTGATAGTGTATCCATACACATTACAGCTGCACCAGCACATTGTACAGTATATGGATGTAGCAGAGCTTGGTGTGTTGGGGCAGCTGTAATGTGTGTAGATACACTATCAAAGTTCTCCTTATCTAGAGGTCTTATTTTTTTTTTTAGCGACCTAACTATGCGGCTGATATGGTCTTGTGGATAAGTGTCTTGTCTTTCATCCTAATGGTCACAGGTTCGATTCCCCTCACAAACTTTTCTGAAAGACAGGATAAATGAGGCTTGACTAACATGGAGGTAAGTATATGTGTTGTTGTTTTTTTTTTTTTAAATACTGGACTTTTACTTTACTGCCACAGGGGAGGAGGGGGCTATTGGCACTATGATATTGGCAAATGGGGGGAGAGATAGGCACTTCATATTGGCACACACATTAGGGGGCAGGGGAGAGGATGGCACTATGATATTGGGATGGGGAAGACAGAGGCACTTGATATTGGCACATTATAGGGGGCACTATGGGGAGAGGAGCACTATGGGGGCATCTGGTGCTATATGGCTGGCTACTGGCACATTATAGGGTGGGTTTATATGGCTGACTACTGGCACATTATAGGGGGGGTTATATGGCTGACTACTGGCACATTATAGGAGTGGTTATATGGCTGACTACTGGCACATTATAGGGGGGTTATATGGCTGGCTACTGGCACATTATAGGGGGGCTGGGGGGGCTATATCGCTGACTACTGGCACATTATAGGGGGGCTATATGGCTGGCACATTATAGAGGGGGAGCGAAACGCGCGGGTAGGGGGGCCCAATACAAAAATTTGCTGTGGGGCCCAGTCATTTCTAGCTACGCCCCTGAGTGCAGCATACTATACTTACTCACTTCTGGCTCCTTCCACCTGCTGCTGGCGCACCCTAGGGTTGCCAATGACTTGCCGCAGCAGTGATTTGTCCCCATGGATCATATGACCCATTGACATAATGCATGAGGCACATGTGATCCTTGTTGACCTGGATGTTAACAAACGGAACAGAATACATCAGTGGGGCTGGCCCAAGGTGGTTGGGAGCAGGTAAGTATGCTTCTCTCCACAGGTCCAGTGATGTGGAGGGGTTCTTGCTGAAAGTGGACCTCTTTAGAGGGCCATTGTGTCGTCAACATTTTATTTATTGTGTAGGGGAAGTGTGTACCTTTAAGCCGCCTTCACCGTGTAGCATAGGCTGAAGAAGGATTTTCCTTAGAAACTCTCATTTAGAGCATTGACAAGTGACAGGTTTGTAATAATAGTGAACAAAATCAGATAAAGTAAATTACAAAAGTAACGCTAATCATTTCCCCCACATATAAAAAAAAAATTAAGGGACTGTTACACTTTAATTAATCTGACAGTATATTAAGAAACATGAGGTGCTAATGAGCTGCATCTCTATGCAGAATGTACCCTTACCCTGGATGACTTCCTCCATTACAAGCATCTGGTGAACCGGAGAATGCAGGAGAAGCAGTTGAGTGATGAACTTGAGGAACAAGCCAGTCTACAGTTCTCCTCCATGGATCCTGAGAAGAAAGGGCAGCTAGACTGGGCTGATTTCCTTTCCCATGAGTCCATCTGTCTACTGCAAAAGCTGCGCTCACAGGTCAGTTGTGTCTGTACTGCAGCATACAAATGATAAAACTGCTATTTGATTCTTAAGTCTGTACTAAATCAAATGATGAAACTTAAGTCCGTACTAAGTTAGTTCCCATAGGAGTTACCCACCTGATGGGTGATGGGACTTGTTATGGTAAAATCGTTGTCAGTTTTTAGCTGATGCGGTTCCCTTTTTCCTACAGCAGGGATCAGCAACCTCCAGCACTCCAGCTGTTCTGAAACTACAACTTCCAGGATCCTCCATTTACTTCTATGGGAGTTAGAAGAACAGGCGAGTAAGTATGCACGCTGTAGTCTCTCAGCAGCTGGAGTGCCGAAGATTGCTGAATCATGTTCTACAGGTTTTCTGTTCTGCTAGAAACCTCTTCGGTCACTAAAAGTTTGTCTTCAGTAACAGAGTGATTAAAGATTTGGGCGAGGGAGGAAAGAGGAATGACACCCACTCCCACTCAGCAGACATGGAGAGTGAAAATCAGTATTTAAAGAATATAGAGTTAAGGAAATACTCCTAATCTGCAGGTTATCTGGTTACACTACATCTACAGAACATCTAAAATGGCATAAAAAAAAAAAACAGTTGGATTTTACCATAGGTTGTTATCTCTTCATTGGTCCTTCCAGTATCTATATTTACATTATTTACTGTTCGCAGTTTGGAACTGTTTAATTATATATTTTGTATGTTTTTTTAAGTAAAATCTGAAAAATGAACTTCACAAATGTTCCTGCAGTTGTCTTATGGAGACAATCCCTCAAAACATTGGTCAGAAAGCAGTCTCATGCATTTATAATGCTGGTGCACTTACCTGGTGTGCTTGGTCTGTCTCACTCCATGTCAGGACCTGTGCATGTGGATCCACTGATACAGATCAGATAGCAAGGTAAAGCAGACTAGAAGAACCTAGCTGGACCCGTGTTGATCAGGCAGAGTGAGAGAGACAAGCAGGTATTTATAGGGGAGCAGCTGGACAGCAGCACACAAAGCAAGGAGAGACAGGGCGTAACTCCTGCAGGGCTGAACCTGAGGTGAGATACACTGAACTAAGCTCCTGTTCACACCTTCACGCCGGACAGACAGACACATAGAGAGTGGAGCAGCGGACACGGCCCACCAGCGTATCACTCCAGCACAAGTATACTAAGCAGGAGAGGTCAGAGATGTGCATCAGTTGTAATTTAGAGAAGCCTGCTCTAGTGCAAAAATGAAACGTCTTGGCCGTATAGACATTTTTCATAGTGCATATTGACATAATAGAGTTCGGTTCCCATATGTGAGGAGAGCCCCTACCAGTCTGGCAAAGTTGAGCCATCCTATAACTCATTGAGATGGTGCCACAACTGTTATACCATGACATGGATTTTATGTCATTTTACTAGCCAGTCAAAGTGGCCGACTCCAGATGACCTACAACTGTCTAATCTGGTGAGGAATGTATGTGAAAAAAGAGCAAAAATCCCTTGTTTGGGGTTTATTGGGGCTTACATCTTGGAGCACATTTATGAAGGAATTGGAGTATTGATAAGAAATCCAAGCAAACTCAGTGAAAACATATATATTTTCTGTAGATGGTGCCTGGGCAACCGTGATCCAGTGCCACTTTGTTTACCCCTTGGCCACCATACAACAACAATATGTCTGTCACTTTTAATTGCATTCTTTCGGTGATGCCTGTCATGACTCTTTGTAATGTGTCATTTTTCTTGGACAGAATTCGCTGTTGAGGCTTTTATCAGTAAAGGAGCGAGAGCGGGCTCGTGCCACGTTTCTGACTCTGGATCAGGATAATGATGGCTTGATTACAGGCAATGAATGCAGAAGGGCTCAGCATGGTTGGTTCCGCAAACAATCTAAAGAGGCCGCGTCGTGTAATGTCAGGTGAGAGTGAGCCTCTGGGTGAAGCGTGTGCTTTGACAAAATGAAATGAAAACTTGAGGTTGATGTGAGCTTGGTCCTACAGAGGAAGGAGTTCATGAGGGTCTTTCATGTTAGGCTTCGTTCACATCACCGTTCAGCCTTTCCGTTCTCCTGCTCCGTTTAGGAGCAGGAGAATGGAAGGGACGGATTCGTCACATAATGGTTATGTGAACTAAGCCTAAGGAACCCATAGACTATAATGTCCTGCATGCACAACTTTTGTCTCCGCTCCAAAATCATCTTCTGAGCGGAAACCTAACAGACCCCATTATAGTCTATGGGGTCCCTGGCTTCGTTCACATCACCGTTATGTGCTGAATCCATCCTTTCCGTTCTCCTGCTCCTAAATGGAGCAGGAGAATGGAAAGGCTGAACGGTGATGTGAACGAATCCTAAGAGATATATTAGCTTTAAAGGGGTTTACTGTAGATGTTGATGTCCCTTCCTAAGGATAGTTCTTCAAAATCACATTGGTGGAGGTCCAATTCCTGGCACAACAACCAATGAGTTGTTTCGAGCAGCCAAAACTATAGAGTGAATGGAGTACTGCAGTACCCTGGCAAGGCTGAACCTTGTGCTTTTGGCTTCATCCACTGTATAGTTTCTGGTGCTGATGGCTTCTGGAAACAGCTGATTGATGAGGTGTTGGACCACCACTCATCTTATGAGGATAGGTCATCAATATCTAAGTCCAAGAAAACCATGTAGGGCTTATGATCATGGCAAACGTTTGTGCAAGGCTGATGTAGGGACCCAAAGGTTCAACTGAAATCTCTTAGACTAGTGGTCCCCAACTAGTGGTTCGGGAGCCACGTGGCTTATGACCCCCTGCTGTATATCTCGTCATGGCAGTCCTGCATTATGACCATATGTACTGGCTATTGACATTGTTGCAGACCTATCCTAGATTTACCACCAAACAGTGCAAAATCGGATGTTCACTGTTGATAAATTTAACACTGAAATATTTATCAGCAAATTTTTGCAATTTCATGTTTTTTCTTTCCTCCACATGGCTGTTGCTCTGGACCAACATTGAAAGTTGAATGTGGCTCACAGCATACAAAAGGTTGGGAGCCTCCGTTCTAGACTCTAACTTAAAGGGGCTGTCCAGGATTAGAAAAACTTGGCTGCTTTCTTCCAAACAAAGCGCAGCCCCAGTCCACAAGTTGTGTGCGGTATGGCAGCTATGCCCCATTGACTCCAATGGAACCAAGCTTCAATACCAGACACAACCCACGGACAAGGGTGGTGTTGTTTTCGGAAAAAAACAGCCATGTTTTTCTTATTCTGGACAACCTCTTCAAACCCTGTAACAGGGCCCCCACCTAGATTCTGCCACTTATACAGTAATTCTAATGTTTTCTTAGGTAACATTAAATACTACCTCTGCAACCCCCTACAGCGGGGTTCAGGAAAACTTTGGCACTTCAGCTGCTTTGAAACTACAACTCCAAGCATGCACTTTTGTTCAGCTGTTTTTGTAATTCCTATATAAGTGAATAGAGCATTCTGGGAATAGTAGTATTAGTACAACTGGAGTGCCGAAGTTTTCAGAACCCCATCCTATAGCTACACCCCTGTGGATTCCGAATAGACTTGATTGCTTAATAAAGGAATCCACAGGGGTGTCACTATATGGCAGGGTTCTGCAACCCCCGTTGCACCAGCTTTTCTGAAACTACAATTCCTAGATTGCTCCATTCACTTCTATTGGAGTTACAAGAGGAGTTGAGCAAGTGTACATGCTGGGAGTAAGGTCTCTTTCACACGGGCGTCACATTTGACACCCAGATAAGAGGCGGGAACGTTGCGGGAAAATGCGCGATTTTTCCGCGCGTGTGCAAACTTTTGTAATGCATTTTGCACGCGCGTGTGAAAAATCGGCATGTTTGGTACCCAGACCCGAACCCGGACTTCATCAATAAAGTCCGGTTTCAGGTTGAGTATTCTGTAGATTTTATTATTTTCACTTATAACATGATTATAAGGGAAAATAATAGCATTCTCAATACAGAATGCTTTGTAAAATGCTGATGGAGGGGTTAAAAATAAAAAACGTAACTCACCTTAGCCACTTAGCGTAGTTGCGATCTCTTCTTGATTCATTAGCTGCCGTCTAAAGGACCTATGATGAGGTCACTGAGCTCATCACATGGTCCAATCACATGGTCCATCACCATGGTGATAGACCATGTGATTGGACCATGTGATGTGACGTCACCACAGGTCCTTTAGATGGCTGCGAATGCTTGAAGAAGACAGAAGAGATCGGCAACTACGTGATCAAGTGGCTAAGGTGTTAGGTTTTTTATTTTTAACCCCTTAATCCACATTTTACAAAGCATTCTTTATTGAGAATGCTATTATTTTCCCTTATAACCATGTTATAAGGGAAAATATTAAAAATCGGGTCCCGTCTCTTAGCAACCATGCGGGAAAATCGCACCGCATCCGCACTTGATTGCCGATGCTTGCGATTTTTCTGCAGCCCCATTCACTTCTATGGGGCCTGCGTTGCGTGAAAAACGCAAAATATAGAGCATGCTGTGATTTTCACGCAACGCAGAAGTGATGCGTGAAAATCACCGCTCATGTGCACAGCCCCATAGAAATGAATGGGTCCGTAATCAATGCGGGTGCAATGCAGCCACCTCACGCATTGCACCCGCGTGGAAAACTCGCCCGTGTGAAAGGGGCCTAATAGTTTCACAGCAGCTGGAATGCCAAATGTTACTTACCCCTGCTGAAGACCCTCCTTGTGCCCTTAAAATATGGAATGCATGTAAACAAGCCCACCAGAATTAAAGCAGCTCTGGCTTATAGAGGGGCGATTCCGTACCATAGGAGCCAGTAAAGAATATAGTACAACCCGTGTTGCTGAAAAAAGACGATAGATTTTATTTATTATAAATTTTTTCTTTTTTTTTTTTACGATCATCTTTCGGGAAGATAAACTGAACATGGTGCTTAATGCACTAAGATAAAACCTCCTGTATTTCGGGATATTAGGTCTTAATTCAGCTAATAAAAAAGTAGAACAGAACGTCCCTAATGGTCTTGTTAATAAAAGATAATTACCCTCTCATGTCTTTTATTTCATACATCAATAAAATATGTTATTTTCTCAAGCAATAGGCTGATAATCGGATTAAGAAGATGTGTAGATTCCATTACTGGCCTCATAATATTCACAGTGCTCTTCATTTGATTATCCTGCTCTCACCCATTTATATGACAATTAAAAGACAGAAAGGGAGGCTGAATGCTTAGTAATATGCTCAGGGGTGAAGTATTTCACCAGTTGACTGGTCTCCTCCATTATTATCTGACAGCTGACTGAGGGGGTGGGGCTTAATCAAAAGGATGTAGTTCTGGAGGTAGTTCTGGTTATCAACTGTTGACAGAGCAGTGGTGGGGAGGGATTCTTCCTCAGCCAGTTACCTTACAGCCAGAGACAGAACTGATCAAATAGAGCCTTATATTTTTCAATACTTATGGAAGTCACGCCTTAGGGCTCGTTCACATCACCGTTTCTCCTTTCCGTTAAAGAGCAGGAGAACGGAAAGGGTGGATTCTGAAGATAACTGACACCTAACTGAGCGTAATGGAACCTAAAGACCCCATAGACTATAATTGGGTCCGTTAGGTGTCTGCTCAGAAATAGCATTTTTTTTCTCAAATTCCACCACATTTTGGATTTTTTTTCCAGCTTCCCACGAAATCCTATGCAATGTTAAATGGTGCCATTAGAAAGTACAACTTGTCCAGCAAAAATATCCTCATACGGCTATGTAAATGGAAAAAATAAAAAAGCTATGGCTCCAAGAAGTCAGGGCGTAAAAACAAAAATGCGAAAACGGAAAATTGCTCCATCAAGAAGGGGTTAAATCGGGCTTCTGTTGTTGGTCTTGTTCTGACAGTCATGTTGTTAGTTATTAGGGCTCTGAATATGTATGACAAAGTAATGGGGCATCAAATGTGGTAGGTTTTAGCATGTTTGTGAGTACGGCGGCTGTATGTCAACGAAACATAGTAACATAGTAACATAGTAACATAGTATATAAGGCCGAAAAAAGACATTTGTCCATCCAGTTCGACCTGTTTCCTACAAGTTGATCCAGAGGAAGGCAAAAAACCCCTGTGAGGCAGAAGCCAATTTTCCCCACTTAAGGGGAAAAAATTCCTTCCTGACTCCAATCAGGCAGTCGGAATAACTCCCTGGATCAACGACCTCTCTCTAGTAGCTATAGCCTGTAATATTATTACACTCCAGAAATACATCCAGGCCCCTCTTATATTTCTTTATTGTACTCACCATCACCACCTCCTCAGGCAGAGAGTTCCATAGTCTCACTGCTCTTACCGTGAAGAACCCTTTTCTATCTTTGTGTACAAACCTTCTTTCCTCCAGATGCAGAGGATGTCCCCTCGTCACAGTCACAGTCCTGGGGATAAATAGATGATGGGAGAGATCTCTGTACTGACCCCTGATATATTTATACATAGTTACCCATTGGTAAAACCATTTACTGTCCCCTGGCATATTATGTGGTATCTGTAGTGGTGAAAGGTTGTTTCTCCACGTCAGGGCCGGCTCCAGGTTCATGTGGGCCCTTGGGTGATAAGTCTCAGTGGGCCCCCTTATGGCATATTTTACATTTACATGTCCCCCTGTGGATCCCACGCCATATAATGACCCCATGTGACCCCATACAATATAATAACTTCCCAGTGCTGCACTTGAGGGGATAATTGCCTCAGTTCGGCAGATCGCCGTGAACTGTCATTGAGCTGGGTGCCGGGTATTTGATACGACCGCATCCGCCGCATACATTTGTATTTAGGGATAAATCATATTCATTGGTGGCACAGTGTCCCCCGTCCTCAGTACTATCTACTCATTGGTGGCCAAGGGCACCCGTGTCACAGTGGAGAGGGAGGTAGGGACTCTCTCCTTCCTCACTGTGCTGGCTCAGGAGAACACGATGCACACTGAGGGCGGCACGTGCCATGTTCTCAGCTCAGTGGACCCCCCCCCCCAGGAGCAGTGGGCCCCCGACACTTGCCCGGGTATGCCGGGTGCTGCGCCGGCACTGCTTCACGTCATAGTATTGGTGGTATATATTACATATACAGTGAAAGGTCATCATCAAATCAGATTGCTGGATGAAGTCTGAAATCTACATATGTCGGTCATCTAAAGTACAATCTGCTTTGTTCTTACCCATTATTACAGTATAAGCCATGTTGGGCCCATGTCTGAGAGCAGTCCGGCCAGCAGCACAAGTGGCAAGAGTCAAGAAAAGGTGCCACTGACCACAGACCCAGATGAGAACAGGTAAGCGTCTCCTCCTAAACTTTGGAAGCTACGTGCAGGTGGAGCAGTTTTTATTACGGTATGCTGTGCAACAATTATTGAAAGGTTTTGGATGGACCTTTGGGGTACTTCCAAACAGCAGTGGACCCAAGGTGGATTCTAGCACAGATTGTGGTGAAATCCACAGCAAATCCACATAAAAACTTTCATGAATTACATGCATATCTTGACGCAGATTTTTCATGTCTACATTCCTCAGGCCATGTTCACACGGTAGATTTTCTACGTGCAGAATGTGCTCTGTTCAACTCCGTTTCTTTTCAAAGGGAAATTTTTATTTATGGTGTGGATTCTATGTGCAAGTTCCCAGTGAAATCAATGGAAAAGCCAAATAAAAAATGTGAATTTTGCGCCTACATTTTCAGCGTGCTACAGCGATGTGAGCAAAATATGAAAATATGGCCATGCGGTTTTTGTAGATAAAATCTTCAGCGGAAATCTGCAGCATAAAATGACAAGCTACATATTTTTTCCAGTCAGGGCTGCAATATCAAACACAGCCACCAGACTAGAGTGGCACTTTAAAGGGGTTAGCACATTTCACACATTGGTGGCATATCGCTAGGATATGCCACCAATGTCAGATAGGTGCGGGTCACACCTCTGGAACCTGCACCTGTCTCTAAAATGGGACCCCCAAAGTAAAGGACAGCAGACCGTGCATGCTCAGCTTGCTCACCATTGACTTCTGTGGGAGTTCAGAAAAGAGCCGAGCAAGCGTGCTCAGTTATTACCAGAACTCCCAAAAGAATGAATGGAGAGCGCACTACCCAAATATGGCCACCTCTCCATTCACCTCTTTCCGGAAATAGCCAAGTCGGCTATTTTAGGCACTCCTGTAGAATGAAGGGTGGTCATGCTTGAGTGGTGCACTCTCATTCACTTTACGGAGTCTTGTTCTAGAGATAGGTGCAGGTCCCAGAGGTGGGAAGCAGCATTTTCTGATGCATGTGGTTGAAAATATTAGGTGACAAAATTATTTTTACTTATGCTTATTACTTAAAGGGGGTTGTCTCACTTCAGCAAATAGCATTTATCCTGTAGAGGAAGTTAATACAAGACACTTACTAATGTATTGTGATTGTCCATATTGCTTCCTTTGCTGGCTGGATCCATTTTTCCATCACATACACTGCTTGTTTTCATAGTTACGACCACCCTTCAGTTCAGCATCGGTGGCCGTGCTTGCACACTGTAGGGAAAAGCACAGACCTATGGACACTCCCACGATGCTGGCCACCAGAGAGGCCAGTGCTTTTTTTGTGTAGTGTGCAAGCACGCCCACCAGTGCTGGATTGCAGGGTGGTCGTAACCATGGAAACGAGTAGCGTAAAATGTGATGGAAAAATGAATCTAGCCAGCAAAGGAAGCAATATGGACAATCACAATACATTAGTAATCACCTTGTATTAACTTTCTCTACATGATAAAGGACATTTACAGAAGTGAGAAAGCCCCTTTAAATATTACCGTTACTATGTTGTTGTTTTTTTAAATCACATTAAAGCAGAATAGTCAGCTGTGACAAACAATTCTGTGTCCACAACCTGACTGAAGCAGTTCTATCTCTCCCTATCTCAGCTGGAAGTCCCAGCACAGTCACCCTACCAATACACCTAATCACTGGTATTTAACCCGTAGATGGAGGGGAATTAGAGGCTCTGAATGACAGAGGATGGGAAATCTATCACAAAAAGTTCCCATTCTGGTGGACGGAGATTGGCCCATTATATCCTAATACCGATTTCTATGCCTTCATTATTTACTTTGATAATTGTACCACAATGGGCACTAATGAATGAGAGAATTGTAGTCATTTATATAGCAGGATCGTACCGAGCCCTTTCCTCAGAGCCCATAAATCATAGAACAAATTCCCGCTGCATTCCCATTCATTATTTCAGAGGATCCGGTATCATTAAATAGCATTTAACATCTAATTTTCACCAGTTTTGTTAGTTTTGACTGTAATTACTATGTCGGGTTGCGGCACACGGCTCAGCCTTAATTTATTACCATGTGTTAAAATGTTTAAAGACCTTACTACACCTAAATTATACATCTAATAAAATTCCGCCTGATGGAAATTACAGCTTGAACTGAGAACATTGCCACGTTTGGCAGCCAGGATGAAACCATAAAATAAGATGATAATTGTCAGTGAGAGAAAAACTTTTTGAAAGAGGAAGAAACATGGTTCTGTTCTCACTTCGGGAGTGATGAGCTAAGTTCTCTAAAATTTGATTCGGCTGCTTCTCCGAATTTTACAAAAAAATTTGCTCGGAGCTCATTTTTTTGTAAAAAGCGGATGCAATGACAGGGAACGGCGATTGGGCTACTCCCCGTCATTTTACCCCCCAGATGCCGCGTTCATTGCTGAGTTTAATATTTAAGTCTATAATAAAAGAGAAATTAATAAAATCCTACTTACCTCATCCATTTAATCATAAAGAGCCGCTGCCGCAATCTTGATTGAAGATCCGGTGCTAAAGTCGCATGGCCCATGATGACGTCATCACGTCGGCTGGCGTGGTGACATCATACCTCATCGTGCACGAGATTTCGTGGGATCCTCAATCAAGATGGTGGCGGCGGGCTCTTCGTTCTCAAATGGATGAGGTAAGTATGATTTTTTTATTTTATTACTTTTTACCCAATTTCAGGGAAAATGGATTAATTACCGCAAAGCACGAGGAAATTCGGCACCGCGGTGAATCGCGATTCGCTCAACACTAGTGCTCACACTGCACCCAGCGAGAGCAATCATCTCATACTGATTTTAATGGGCGTTGATCATGGTTTTCAACAGCAGCTAAAACAAAGACGTCCCAATCATCTTAAGGCCTCATGCACACAATGGTAGCCATAGTTGCAGTCCCCAAAACGCTGATCTGCAAAACATGGATACCAGCCATTTGCCCCGCACTTTCCCATTCCACATGTCCCCCACAATTGTAAAAATGCTTATTCTTGACCCGTGCAGTCCAACATTTATCACCCATCCCGTAGATGCAGTAGATGATAATGCAATTCATGGCATAACCCCTATAAGGAGCATGTGAGAATTTTTTTCCCTCCCAAAAACACATTGTTTATGGGCTACATCTGGCATTGCCACTTACTTGAACATCAGATGAAACCCATGTACAAGAGTAGTAATGTTTCTGGAAAAAGGTACTGTGATAGGGCAGTGGGCAAGGGGATGTCTATACCGTACAACCCATGTAACAGGTTTTATACAATCACTGCCCAAGAAATGTGTTTTCCTTGCATTCATTGAAATGTCTCCCGCAGACAGGTGAACTGGGATTCCTTCTTGAAGGAGAATGTTCTTTATATTCTTGCTGCTCGACCAAACAGTTCTGCTATTCACCTGAAGCCATCAGTCTAGACAAGCAGGAGCTCTTTTCGCGTCAACAGAATGACCAACCGACCACTGCTGGCTGCATGAGTCCCAGAGAGACGAGATGGACTGGTGGTTACTGGAAGATGCCGCATTGTAGCCAAGCTCTCCTTGAAGTTATAGAAGTCTTATACATAGATGTCTTCCCCAATGAGTCCTTTTACAAAAGACTTTACATTTTTAATATTTGACCACCTGAAAGCTCTAGGTTCTTTCTGTAGATATTGGTTCCGCAACACCCTGAAGGATCTCATGCCGGATTGTCACCCCACCAAGGCTTGGACCGATATATCTTACTGGTTATTTATTCACTATATGAGATGAAGGACACAGACACCCTATCTACTGAGGATAGGCATCCCTAATGTGCCAACGAAGGCTGCTTCACTGCCTTTGGGTCTAACTCTTGCATCGTGAAGTCCCTTGTCCTTGAATTGCTAATGTCTTGAGTAATGTCAAGCTAAACATGACTGTCGCTGAGTTTACAGTGGTTTATTTTCTCACTTTCAGATACTTTAGAGGTTTTATTATGAGATTTTACATGAACCACTAAAGATCTGCTAAGTTCACAGCAACGCATAACTAGACTATAAGACAACTAGTTCTCTTCTGTGTTATTCAGCTTTGATCAAGGCTAAGAGGTTCCACATATGTAGGTTGTGGATTAGAGGGTATACATGTAGTGGTCCTAAGTTTACAAATCTTACAATTAGTGATACACATAGCTATATTAAGCATCAGATTGCCATGTGATTTTGTAACTGTATCATTCAGATATCATGATACATCTACAGGTAAAGATAACATTTTGTAATAGAAGTTCTGCTTGCAATACCATGTCTGGCCACCCAGAGTGCTGTTAGCAGGGGACATGTCTCTTGCCAGAGTGGCGCTCAAAGCATTTGTTCTGCAGTGCTCTACAGTACCACCTTGTGGTGTAAATATGTAGTGCAGTGGGTTACATTTTTTGCTTTGTAAAAATAAAAATGACAAAAGTTTATTTTTAGTGTATTACAACACGGAAATTATATACACATGAAACCCAAACTTTGGTGACAATCAGACATAAGTCTTTAGAAGGTATATTGGCAGGTGATATAGACCTGTTTTGTTTGTCTCACGCTATAGGCTATAGGTGGGTATGTTCTTCCTTCTTATGAAAGATGTTCTTTACTGTGTATAGCAGTCTTTACTTACCCACACATTATCAGGCTCTTGTTATTTTTCTTAAAAGTTATTATTGCATATTGTAGCTGGAAACAATTTAATATACAAATTCCATTAAACTGAATTTAAAAAAAAAACAACTTTGAGGAGATGAGATACTTGAAAGAACTTAAGAACTGAATACTAATTCCTAAGGGTACTTTCACACTAGCGTTATTCTTTTCCGGTATTGAAATCCGGAAAACGGTTTAAATACCGAAAAAAAAAAATATCAGTTTTATCCCAATGCATTCTGAATGGAAACCAATCCATACAGTATGCATCAAGATGTCTTCCGTTCCGTCCCTTGTACGGTATTTGACCAGGCAAAATACTGCTGCATGCTGTGGTATTTTTTCTGGCCAATGTCCCGTAACACTACTGCACTTGCCGTATACAGCATTCATTTCCATTGAAATGTATTAATGTCGGATCCGGTACCAAGTGTTTTGGAAATTGCCGCATCGCCGGATCCGGTTTTCCCTTCTGCGCATGAGCAGTTCTTTCTAGCTTTGAAAAAATTAAATACCGGATTCGTTATTCCTGATGATTCCGGAAAGACGGATCCGGTATTTCAATGCAAATGCGGATCCGGATCCAGAAAAATAAGATATCCGTTTGCACACGGATTTCCGGATCCAGCAGGCAGTTCTGGCAATGGAACTGCCTGCCAGATTCTTCTAACACTAGTGTGAAAGTGCCGCAAGTCTATTACTGTTACAAATCAATGCCTTCATGCTAAGTGACCGTGTAAATGATGTGTTCAGAGACTGATATATATATATAAAAATGATCAAAATACAGTGCCTTCGAAAAGTCTTCAGACCCTTTCACTTTATTCATATTTTCTGTTGCTCCTTGTACTAAAATAAAATAAAATAAAGTTTTTTCCCTATGATTCTGCACTCAATCCCCCAAAATGAGAAAGTGAAAACACAATGTTAGAAATCTTTGCTAATTTATTGAAAAGGAAAAAAATAAAATCCTGCATTGACATAAGTATTCAGACCCTTTACTCAGGAATTAGGATAATTTGACACTAGCGTCATAAAGATCCGGAAGGCAGTTCCGTTGCCGGAACTGCCTGCCGGTTCCGGAAATCTGTATGCAAACGGATATCATTTGTTTCCAGATCCGTCTGACAAATGCATTGAAATACGGATCCGGTATTTATTTCTTTCACATTTTTAAAGGTGAATCCGGCAAGTGTTTTGGGAATTTTGGCTGGAGAAAATACCGCAGCATGCTGCGGTATTTTCTTCACCCAAATACCGTAAAAGGGATGGAACGGAAGACATCCTGATGCATACTGAACGGATTGCTTTCCATTCAGAATGCATTAGGACAAAACGTAAGTGTTTTTTTTCCGGTATTGAGCCCCTATGATGGAACTCAATATGGGACAAGAATAACGCTAGTGTGAAAGTACCCTAAGTTAAAGCCGCCTTGTCAGTGATTAAAGCATCCAGTCTTCTTGGGTATGTCATCACAAGGTTTACACACTAGGATTTGGGGATTTCTCCCATTCTTCTGTACAGGTGCTCTCAAGCTCTATCAGGGTGAATGGGGACTGACGGTGGACAGCCATTTTCAGGTCCCCAGAGATGTTCAAGTCAGGGCTCTGACTCTGCCATTCAAGAACATTCATAGAGATGTCCCTAAACCACTTCTGTGTTGTCTTTGCTGTGTGCTTAGGGTCATTGTCTTGTTGGAAGGTGAAGCTTTCACCCAGAGCGCTCTGGATTAGTTGTTCATTATGAATATATTTGTAATTTGTTCCATTTTGTTTTCCCTCAACCCTGACCAGTCTCCCTGTCCCAACCGCTGAAAATCAGTCCCACAGCATGAAGCTGCCACCACCATGCTTCACTGTAGGGTGGTATTGGACAGTAGCTGGTTTCTTTCAAAAATGATGCTTAGAATTGAGGTAAAAAAAAATTCTCAATTGCTTTCATGACCAGAGAATCTTGTTTTCAGTCTGAAAGTCCTTTAAGTACATTTTTCTTTTTTTTTGCAAATTTTCATGTGTTACTGTGGAGAGGCTTCTTTCTGGCCACTTTGCCATAAAGCCCAGATTGGTGAAGTGCTACAGTGATGGTTGACCTTCTGGAAGTTTCACCCATCTGCACACAGGATCTCTGGAGCTCAGCTAGAGTGACATTTAAAGGGCTTATTCTATAGCGGCAGACCATGCGACTGCTATGGGGCCCAGGGCAAGAGATGGCCCAGTCTTAGTTGGAATTATCTCCTCTTCTACTGGAGGGGGAACACTTGGGCAGGACTCTTCTCTCTCAAGAAAAAACTTTTAACAAATAATAAGGCAATGGTCCAAGGGTCGTTAAAAGGGTTTAGGCAGAAACCCTTCTTTCCTGTGTGGGGGGCCTGCTTTGATCCTTGCTATGGGGCCCTTATATATGCCACTGCTGGTAATATACTTACCCCGCTCCCGGCAGGTATCAGCCAGGGTAGGGATCTGGCAGGTATCAGCGAAAACGCTTCCGTTACTGATAATACAACCATTTGTATCCGTTATGAACGGATACGGTTGTAATATCTTTAACACAGCCAAGACGGATCCGTCATGAACTCTATTGAAAGTCAATAGGAGACGGATCCGTTTTCTAGTGTCAGATTGTGTCAGAGAAAACGGATCCCTTCTTATTGACTTGCATTGTGGGTATGCTGCGGTTTGCTCTCCGGTATGAAAACGGAATGGAATGCATTTTGGAGCAATCCGTTCTGTTCAATTACGTTTTGTCCCCATTGACAATGAATGGGGACAAAACAGAAGCGTTTTTTTCGGGTATTGAGAACCTATGACGAATCTCAATACCGGAAAATATTAACGCTAGTGTGAAAGTAGCCTTCAGTGCAGATTGATGGGAAAGACTTGAATTTTTTCATTTTTATTGTAGCACAAGGCTGCAACATAGCAAAATGTGAAAAAAAAAGTTAAATGGCCTTTTCGAATGCATTGTATTTGTACTGTGTGCATTTTTACCCTAGCTATGCATCCAAGGATGTCATACAGTATGTCTTTGCAGCAGCTGCCTGGCATTGATCTATTAGTACTAAAATGTCCATTTTTATTTACGGTAGGATATATCATTTACATTCCATTGGAGGATCAAGTGGAATATTCACTTCATAAATGCAATGCACATGCATAATCTAAAATGTATGTACATTGAAACAGCTCTAAACAAACATGTACAATGTACATATAAAAGTAAGGCTCTAACCACATTGCTTTCGGGCACTGTATACATGTTGGAGTGCCACTGAGACTATTCCCCGGATATATGCTAAACCTTAAAGTTGCACCTGTCATTTACCCAGAAAACTAGTTTTCCATTGTTGCTGCCAGCCAGAGGTATACTTTTCTGCTTATTATCTTCAAATCGGTTGCTTAAATCATAGAAAAATTCTGCAACCTGCAACACTTAAGAAGTGGAGCTTGGAATTTAACTAAAGATTGGTTTACAGTATGATTCAATTCAATTACACATTGAGTAATCTCCCCCTCTAGTGGTGACTGCAGGCAGCAAAGATGTTATCATTTAAGTCTATAGAAGGGGTTAGGAGAACTGGAACATAAAAATGAAGCTCTGCCGTCTATAAAATATAATATGAAAAAGTTAGAGGTGGAAAAGTTAGAGTTACAAATAATGTGTTAAAGGGTGGAAATTCACTTTGGAGATTCTAAGTTGTAAAATGAACAAAATAACAGAATGAACATGAGATCCATGGCCTAAGAAGAGGCTGCAGCACTCACCACAGATCCTTGGCCTGTTCAAACAGCTAATCGGCAGGGTACCAGGAGTCGGATCGCCACCGATCGGATATTGATGACTTTTCTCGAGGATAGGTCATGAGTTTTAAGCTCTTTGAAAACCCTTTTAAATTGTTCTCTATGTATAGAAATTAACATGATGGTCATGGTTTATTATTTTCCTCTAGTCAGACTGGCTTTGCTTTAAAAAAGATGTTCCCTGTTACCCATTGTTAATTCTCTGATGCTTTATGTACTAGGAGTGCAGCAATCATGACGTACAGTATCTGGGTTATTACAGTGAGTCAGCAGCACTAGACTTTCTGTAGAACCTCTACTGTCTATTTTACAATATAACTAAGCCTTATGAGAATCACAGAGCTGTTTTCTGCTGTTTTCTTTTACTATTTTATGTGTTGTATTGTATATTTCTTCTCGGATCAGATTAGTGGGGTGTTATATCAATCTGAAATTACATCAAATCAAAATATGGAGCCTATTTCCATGGAACTGAGTTCATTGTATCCTCTGGTACCTTACCCTATCTATAGGAGGCATGGACTTTTCCGGTGAGATGTCTGCATTCCAGCTTATATAATGTACAAAGTCAGATGTGTATTTTCTTGCAATAGATGCCTGGGTAAACTGAGGTTTGGGGTTGGTTGAGTTTGGTTAGGTCAATGCATGGCCATCAAGCAGTTCTTTCCTCTGCAGTTATGGAGAGCTCACTGCCTTTTGGTTTATTTCTTTACTTCAGTGGAATCTATATGCAGGGTTCTCCCCCTAGTGGTGACTGGCTCACTTTCCTTACCAGTCTCTCTCTATTTTCTTTCTAAGCTGATGGATGACCAAATCAAAGTTGAAGTTTGACTTGACCATCAACCACCCTAAAAAATGTTCAGGAGAATGGAGAGGGATTGAAGACAGAGTCATCCAACAACCAGTCTAACAGATCAAACTCTGCAGCTGTCACGTGGTGTAAAATATAAAAGCAGCAGAAACCAAGTATTGCAAAACAAAAACATATTAAAAGTAATTTTGTTAGCCCAAAAAAATAACTAAATAAAAATTACCCAAAGATGTCCACATCTTCACTATCCTAAATTTCCAGAAAGTGTAGGAGTTAACTACTTAGCCACCATAGACCTCCAGGGAGAATAGACATTAACTCAGAACTAACCCAGACCACCATGAATAATGATTAGCAATAGAAGCCCCTTCATCAATCTAGAGCACCAGAGATACTCTGTATTAACAGCTTTAATGTAGACCACCAGGAATATTGCAGGAAAATAGTCAGCGCCCCTGATAATTGAATCTTGTTCCACAAAACTCTATATCGGTCAGATTGCACTGCATTTCTGTTGAAGGCTTTCTTTAACATAGCTGTTTAAAAATCCAGATCAGATCTAGATCTCGACTAGGCTGCTCTAAAATGTTAAAATAGTTGCATTTATTCCAATCAATCTTCACCAAAATCACATTTCACTTGCATACTGTAGCGGATTTTCCTTGTATTTTCCTGAATAGTTTTTACATTCTACCTTCAGAGAGCATAATTCAGTCTATTGCAGTGATGGCGAACCAATGGCACATTCAGAGCCCTCTCTGTGGGCACCTGCACCCTGGGAGAAGTTTGAGGTGTAACAATATGCCTTAGACTTTTTCTGCCACTCATCAGCGCAGGGCATGCTATGAATGGTACAGACAGCGCATTGAATGTAGGCAGGCTATTCTAGATGATTGATAAAGTATATGGAAGATATGTTATATTAGTATTTAGGGTAAATTCCCATGTTGGCACTTCACGATAAATAAGTGGGTTTTGGGTTGCAGTTTGGGCACTCGGTCTCTAAAAGCTTCACCATCACTGGTCTATTGCATAATGATCATTTTGAACCAGCTGTTTGTTACCACTAGAGATGAGCGAAGTTATGAAAAATTCTATTTGGCTGCTTCACCGAATTTCACAAAGAAATTCGACTGCCACGAAGCGCAGCGAGCACAATGACGTGGAACGGCCTGCCCCTTGTTATTGAACCCTTCAGACTCCGTGTTCATCGCTGATCATGGCATCTGAGATTAAAAATAAGGCTTTTCAGTGGATGAATTGCGAGGACCCACTGATGACTTGGGTCCTCGCAATTCATCCACTGAAAAGCCTTATTTTTTAATCTCTCCTTCCAGTGGATGAATTGCGAGGACCCACTGATGACTTGATTAGTCGATTATCGATTTCGGAGACGATGAAGTATCTGGGGATGACAGTTTCTGCCAAAACTCAAGATTATTTACAGCTTAACTTGATTCCCTTATTACAAAAGCTGAGATCTAAAATTAAGATATGGCAAAAAATTCTGTCTGCAAGAGCGGATAGAATTTCGCTAATAAAAATGGTGGTGTTGCCCCAGGTTCTTTATGTTCTTCGTAACTCTCCTATATGGATAGAGGATAAGTACTTTAAGTTAATAGAGCGGATGATAAATGATCTATTATAGGGGAGGAAACGTGTGAGATTAAAGGCAGTGTACTTTTCTATGCCTTATAAGTAGGGAGGTCTTAATCTCCCTTACTTTAAGGGTTATGTTATGGCTTTTCAACTCTGTTTTTTTAATGATTGGGAAAATAGCCATCTCTGCAGAAAAATGGTCAAAGATTCAGGTTTTTCGGATTTTTTTACAGTTTTGGAGTCTGATTACCTACTTAAGGTACAGGATGAGTATAAATCCTTCTGCAGAATGGCTATGAAAGCATGGATGGTTATAAAAAGTTGGTTGAAAGTTAGGGCATCACTTATCTGCACTCCACTGTGGCATAACTTAAAACTCCTGAGTCTTGATGACTTAAACTGTCAGCAATATTGGAGGAAAAAAAACATTTACTATTTGAGTCAAGTGGTCAAAAATGGGCAAATCCTTACTCTTATGGAGCTAGAACAAGAGGAAAATGTAGGTGGCTTGGTATGCATATCTTCAATTGCGTTCGGCACTGCTTAGTATTTCTGATAATCACTTACTTAATATAGACACTCCAGAATTTTTACACAAGTTGATCCAAAAGAAGGGTGGCATGAAAGTTAGAATATCACATTGCTATAGGTACTTGATAAAAAAAATTTTTTATGGACTGTTTGTCTCCAGGGCAAAGATCCTGGTCCACTTTGTTAGATTTGGGTTCCCCGGATTGGGAGAATGTAGGTGATAACTCAAGTTGGGTTTCGCACAATTTTAATCACACGGTGGTACAGTTTAATATTATGCACAAAATCTATGTAACACCTCTATGGCTCCACAGGAGAGGATTTAGAGCCTCTTCTGAGTGCCCCCGTTGTGGCAGTCCCGGAGCAGATCATTTACATCTGTTCTGGGATTGCCCAACGGTGAGTAAGTACTGGAAGTTGGTTCAAAGAACCCTATTCCAAAGACTTAATATGGATATTCCATTTTCTCCCAAAGTATGGGTTTTGGGGGACCTATCAGAGGTTAGTTGTCAGGTTATGAAGTCTCGATTGTTGACTAAAGTGTTGTTTTTAGCCAGGCTTCTTGTAGCTAGAAAATGGTTCTCCCCCTCTGCTCCAGATTGTAATAACTGGCTAAATTTAGTTAATAAGGTCAAAAGCTACGAGAAGATTCTGTATAGACAAAGAGGATCCTATGAAAAGTGGGATAGCATTTGGAAGGAATGGGATGATTAAGGAAATTCTACCCCCAAAAATAATGGGACAAATAAAAATAAAAAATCAAAGAATAAGTGCCCTTGAGTACAAGAATGTATGGTTGAGGCGGGTATAAATGTCTATTCTGCACAAGGTACACAAACCAATTGAAAGGTGGCATGAAGCAGGACGTGCTCAACCCAAAAATGCAGTTGTGCATATATATACTGGGGAGCAGATCCTGCACTCGTGGCCTGTTGCTAATGGCGATCCCCAGCAAAAATGAATATGGTGGAGGATGCCCACAGCGGACCACAAGTACCACAATAGACATCCTACACAAAATGGCAATAGTGTGGATGTGATAAATAATATAGAGGTGTATAAACTGCCATGTAAATGTAGCCTGTTTTCCATCCACAGGCTATATTTAGGCGCACCTGTGAGGCCTGGGCCATATCAGCCAGTCTTGGGTGGGGCTCACAGCCTTCTCCCTCCTCCCATTGCAGGCATGGTTAAATGCTGGAGGTAACTGAGGAGTCTGCTGCGAGTCGGCCTAATACATTCCTGTAATTTTGCCCACTGGCCCCTGGTATTGCCCATATGGCATAGGTAGGTGAGTGTTAGGTCCCGAGCTACTTGAGAGACCTTGGCGTGGTGCTCGGGCTTAAGACATGTCCTCCACTGTAGGACATGTTGACTAACCTCTCAATTTTAACATCAGTTTGAGGGCTTAGTAAGCTGCAGTGTGTACCTGTTTTGTCATTTGTTATTGCTATTCTGCACGAGGTACAGACAAGTTTTATGAGGTCCAAGCCTGGTTCATTTTAATGAACATTTAGACAATACACTGGCTGCAGGGCAGGCCAGCACCTCCAAGGCATAAAGGGCAAGCTCAGGCAATGTGGACAATTTGGAGACCCAGACCCAGCTTTTCCAGATGTCGGACATGCTATCCCTGCCTTCTGAAGTGCTGGCCGTGACCCAGCTGCGTTGGCGACCTCTTCCTCCTCCTCCTCTGCCTTCGCCTTGTGCTTCCACTTGTCCCCCGGTGTCAGTTGGGAATGCCCTCAGGAGCGCGTTTACCAGCATGCGCTTGTAGTCGCGCATCTTCCTATCACGCTCCAGTGAGGGAATTAAGGACGGCACATTGTCTTTGTAATGGGGATACAGCAGGGTGGCAATCAAGCAGTCAGCACATTTTAAAATGTGAGCAACTCTACGGTCGTTGCGCAGGCACTGCAGCATGTAGTCGCTCATGTGTGCCAGGCTGCCTAGAGGTAAGGATAAGCTGTCCTCTGAAGGTGGTGTTTCCCCCCCAGCCACGCTCCAGTGATGGCCAGGAGCTGCGTTGGGTGCCACACTGCTGTGAACCCGGTTCCTCCTCCTCCTCTACCTCATCCTCCTCGTCCTCCAGAACTGTGCCCTGGCTGGCCACATGTGTACCTGGCCTCTGTTGGTGCAGGAACCCACCCTCTGAGCCACTTCTGAATGACTGGCCTGAAACCCTGTGAAATGCACATCTTCCTCCTCTTCCTCCCGTGCCACATCCTCTTCCATCATCACCCTAAGTGTTTTTTCAAGGAGACATAGAAGTGGTATTGTAATACTAAGAGCGGCGTCATCGGCACTGGCCATGTTGGTTGAGTACTCAAAACACCGCAACAAGGTACACAGGTCTAGCATGGAGGGCCACTCATTGGTGGTGAAGTGTTGCTGTTCCGCAGAGCGACTGACCCGTGCGTGCTGCAGATGAAACTTCACTATTGCCTGCTGCTGCTCGCACAGTCTCTCCAGCATATGCAAGGTAGAGTTCCACCTGGTGGGCACGTCACATATGAGGCGGTGAGCGGAAAGGCCAAAGTTACGCTGCAGTGCAGACAGGCAAGCAGCAGCAGGGTGAGAATGCCGAAAGCACACACAGACGGACCGCATTTCTGCTGCAGCTCTGACATGTCTGGGTAGTTTATAAGGAATTTCTGCACCACTAAATTCAGCACATGCGCCAGGCAAGGGATGTGCGTCAAACCGGCTAGTCCCTGAGCTGCAACGAGATTTCGCCCATTATCGCACACCACCAGGCCGGGCTTGAGGCTCACTGGCAGCAACCATTCATTGACCTGTTCTTCTATGCCCCTCCAAAGCTCCTGTGTGGTGTAGGGTTTGTCCCCCAAACACATGAGTTTTAAAATCGCCTGCTAAAGTTTTCCCCTGGCTGTGCTGAAGTTGGTGGTAAAGTTCTTTCGCTGACCGGATGAGGAGGTGGTAGAAAAAGAGGAGGAGGAAGCGAAGTAGGAGGAGGAGGCAACAGGAGGCAAAGAATAATGCCCTGAAATCCTCGGTGGTGAAAGGACATGCGCCAAACCGCTATCCGCCTCGGGCCCAGCCGCCACTACATTTACCCAGTGTGCAGTTAGGGAGATATAGTGTCCCTGCCCGTGCTTACTGGTCCATGTATCTGTGGTTATGTGGACCTTGCCACAGATGGCGTTGCGCAAGGCACAGTTGCAAAAGTGCTCCGTGGCACAACAATACTAGTTTATTCCCCCAACTACAGAAATGCAGTATGTCACCGCAAAATTTTAAAACAGGTTTTTCAACGTTGTATGCAAAAGTGTTCTGTGGCACCACAATACAGGTTGGCCCCCCCCCCCCCCAACTTACAGAAATGCAGAATGTCACCGCTAAATTATAAAATAGCTAATGTAGGAGGACTTGACCTGCCAGAAAAAAGGAATTTTTCCTCCACTGAGCTACCAGAGAATAACTAGACTAATGTTCCTGGCACACATGCAGGTCACATGCAGTTCCAAAAACACTGTAGTTGCTAAAATGGCCACCGAACCCCAACTCATTAACAGATGGATTAAAAATTATTTTGCAGTTTTACTGGACTCAGGGCTGGGTACAAATATGTAGCATAGCACCCTCAATAATTGTTGTATTTCGAATATTTAACACCACCAAGTTCAACAGATTTCTTCCCTAATCTCTCCCTCACAGCAGCAGCATCCTATTCCTACACTGAGAAGAGCAGAGTGACGTGCGGTGCTACGTGACTCCAGCTTAAATAGAGGCTGGGTCACATGCTGCGCTTAGCCAATCACAGCCATGCCATTAGTAGGCATGGCTGTGATGGCTTCTTAGGGCAAAGTAGTGAAACGCTTGTTGATTGGCTACCCTGCAGCCTTTCAAAAAGCGCGAAGAAATCGCCGAACAGCGAACCCGAACTTTTACGGAAATGTTCGGGTCTGGGTGTGAAAAAACGTAAAGTTCGGTACGAACCCGAACTTTACAGTTCGGGTTCGCTCAACTCTAGTCAGGAATCCATCAGTATTGCTAAAGCCAAAAAAAAAAAAACAGGAGTGGATCCGAAACAGAGAATTGAAAATTTGCATGTCTTCTGTGTTTTGTACCCACTCCTGCTTTTGGCTACCAAATCATAAGCCAATTCTGATGCAAAATAGGGACCATGTTATGCAGGCGTCTCATTTTTCCTTCCTTCTGACAGATCAGAAGAAGGGTCAAAAAAATGATAATGTCATCCAGGCCGAAGGGAAAATAGTGGCCCAGTCATAAAGTGAGGAGGGTGGGAACAGCATGAAAAGTCCACAGAGTGGCCCTATGACATGGTGGTGAGGTGGAAGCAGCACGAGGAGACCACAGAGTGGCCCAATAACATAGTCTGGAGGTGGCAGCAGCATCTAGAAGAGACCACAGAGTGGCAAGGTGACATAGTCACAGAGTGAGGAGGTGGGTGGCAATACCAGTACCTGCCAAAGATGGTGGGTTAAATAAGGAGCACTTGGCATCAGATGTGTGGCAACAGGCGGGTGGCAACATCAGAATAGTAGCTGAGGAAGGTAGTCAGAAGAACTGGTCTCTTTTGTCAAAATGTTGGTGTGGCACCATGGATGATCTAATCAGATTCATCAGGCATTGGTGGGTGGAAATCCTGGCTTATTCACACCTGATTCATCTTGACAAACGTCAATCTCTCCACATTTTGGGTGGACAGGCGAGTTCTTCTTGGGGTAACTATGGCTCCCGCCGCACTAAATACCAGCTCTGATGCCACACTACTGGTCAGGCAAGACAGCTTTTCCAGGGCAAACACGGCCAGTTGCGACCACAAATCCAATTTGGCTGCCCAGTAGTCGAGCGGATCTCCAATGTGGGGTGGCAGGGTGCTGTCCAAGTATGCCACCACCTGCTGGTTCAGGTCCTGCTCCAGGTCTAGCTGCTAATGCTGCTGGTGAGTATTTTCTTCACTAGGCAGGTGAAAAAAGCTGCTCATCAGCGACTCTAGACTCAAGTTGCTGCTGATGGAGCTGGAACAGCATCTATCCCCCCACCCTGCCACAGCAGCCATGGCAGAGGAACGTGAGAGCAGAGGGCCCCTCCAGCCAAACCTGCGAGAGCATGGACGATGGTGCAGATAGGCAGCAGCCAACTGACTACATAGGATGTATCTATAGTAGTTCAGTTTGTCCTTCCTCTCAGCAGGTGTCTGGGTCCTCTGTCTCATCTTCCTCATTACCCTCTGGCTCCTCCTCTCCTGTCACCTGTGTACAAAAACCACCCAATTCGCTACACATTGCTTGTGCTCCAATGTCTTCCTCCTCCTTCAGTTCAGCCCCCACAGGGCTCATGTGGCCGTGAGATCTAGGCACCACGTCTCCAGTCCCCTGACCAGCCCGATTTATCAGCATTTGTTCCAGGATATGAAGCAGTGGAATGACATTGTTCATCCCGTAGTCCTTGCGACTGACAAATAACATGGCCTCCTGAAAGGGCCTGAGCAAACGGCAGGTGTCACGCATGAGATGTCACTGGCTGACATCGATGTTACACAGGGGAGTACTCCTGTCCGCTTGGATCATCAAGAAATCGTTTATGGCCTTTCTCTGTTCACTTATTCGGTCCAACATATGGAGGGTAGAATTCCAACGGGTGGGAACGTCGCATATCAGCTTATGTTGGGGGATGCCGTTCTGCCCCTGCAGCTCAAGGAGGCTGTGCTTTGTGGTGTACGAGTGGCTGAAGTTGATGCAAAGTTTCCTGGCCATTTTTAGGATGTCATGCAGATGGTTGGAAGACTTCAGGAACCGTGTGACAACCAGATTGAACACGTGCCATGCAAGGCACATGGCTCAGCCCTCCTTGATGCAGCGCCGACACTATTTTCTTCCCGTTGTCGGTCACCATAGTTCCGATTTTGAGTTGCCGCGGAGAAAGCCAGGATTCAATTTCTTGATGAAGGATACGGAGCAATTCCCCCCCTGTGTGATTCCGTTCGCCCAGGCAAACGAGGTGCAGAACAGCGTAACACCGCTGTGCCTTGCACATGTGGAAAACTGGAGGGTAACTGTGAATTGACCCTGCAGTGGAGGCTGAGGACACGGAGGAGGATGAGGAGGCAGAAGCGGACATTGTCGCAGGATCAACGGCATGAGAAACGTGGAGGCGGAAGTGGCATCATCTGGCCAAGTTGTGGTGTGGCTATGCAGGAACCACATTCACCCAGTGGGCCGTAACAGACATGTATTGTCCCTTGCCCGTAGTTACAGCTCCACACGTCGACGCTGCCATGCACTTTGGCAGACACTGACAAGCTCAAGAACTGGCCCACCTTCTGTTCTACATACATGTGCAGGGCTGGTACTGCCCTTTTGGCAAAGAAATGACGGCTTGGGACTCTCCACCTCGGCTCGGCACAAGCCATCAGTTCTCAGAAAGGTGCAGAGTCCACCACTTGGACCACCACATCGGAGCCATGGTTTTTCCAGACCGCTTTATGGTGACGCTGCATATGTTTATGCAGGGCCGTGGTGCAAACACCTTCTGCCCACAGATTCTACAAATGGCCATGTTCACCTCCTCCGGCGGCTTAACAAAAAACTGCCACACCACCAAGTGTTTTACTCCGAGCACTTCGCACTGACTGACTGCTACCGCCGCTGCTTCCGTGAACCCCTGCACCACTACTTTCCGGGCAGGTAGGCTCCTGCGAAGCAGATGGTCTACCCCGGGCACGTTTGGCTCCCGACCTCCCACTGCTGCCACCCTGCTGACTCCTGGCCACGCTAGCGACTTGCTGGCTCTGCCGCTGCCTCACGGGCAAGCTAATTCTCCAAGTGCAATCAGCTACATCATCATCATCGAGTACTGTCTGCATGTCACTGTTCTCCTCAACGGTCTCTGGGCCAGGAGCCTAACCGCTCACAACACCAGCTCCCATGCAACTCTCCTCATCACTATTTGCCTGTCTACCGCAGGAAGCAGCGGGTGTCTCCTCCACATCTTGGCTGGGCAGTAGCTGATGACTGTCCTCTAGTAGCTCATCCTTGCTGTATAGTGGAGCTGAACCCACAGCATATAATACTTGTCTGGCTGAGAGAACATAACAGGACAGAGGCAGGTTGAGGACAGGTGAGGACACAGGGCCTGCTCCTGGGCCATGCCAACTAAGGGTTGTGTCTGATGAACCCACAGAGTATTGGCTGGGGGTGTTTGATGTCACTTGGGACGAAGTGGGAGACCAAGAACTGCTGGATTGCTGGTCAAGATACGACCGCTAGATGACACCGGGAGCTCAGGCCTCTCGCTGTGACTCCTGCTGCCACGCCCCCTTACTCTGCTGCGACCTGTGCCTGCGCCAGAAACATTTAGGCCTCTGCCACTCCCCTGTGCAGTGCCTGGCACTCCTCTGTCTGACATACTGTTAGATTAAATAAATACAAAGGAAATAAAAACAACCCAAAAAGTCAGCAATTTTCTCACTTCACCGCACAATGGCTAATAAGCCTATTTTTCCACTAATACATGCCAAAGAAGGCTTTATAACAGGCATGCTCAACCTGTGGCCCTCTAAAACTACAACTCCCTTGAAAAAATGCCCTTTTTTCCCCACTAATACAAGCCAAAAAATGCTTTAGAACATACAACTGCACTGCACAAGCGCAAATAAGATGTAGAAATATTTCCTTGTAATAAACCCTGTTAATGGCTGCATCATATAGCACTTGCATCCCAATAACAAGAACGGTTTGCTGGAATTACAGAGCTGTATAATGGCAATTTGGACCCTCCAGTCAGTGCAGTAAGGTGTAATAGGATTGTTCCTATTACCCAGGCTGTAAACTCCTCTAATGAATCCTGTTCTGCTTCAATACTGTGGAATTATTTCTCCCTATCCTTTCCCTGAACTTCTATACAGCAAAATAAAAGTTTTAAAGTCTTTTCTAGCACTGTCCCTAGTGCCTGCTGACGTCTCTCCCTGCACTAAGTACACTGGAAAATGGCTGAATCCAAGGTGGCCGAGGATATTTATAGGGCTGTGACATTACAGGGCTGGCTGGCTGATGATTGGCTGCATGCATGGCATTGTGGGTGATCCCTCGTTCCCAGAGTTCCTTGCTCTATGTCCTCACACGTTCAGCAGCCATTTTAGGAAAAAATGTGATTCATTACCACGAAGCGTTAGGAAATTTGGATTCGGTGCAAATCGAATTTTTCCTGAATTTGGATCGAATTCCACTATGTTAACTTTGATTCACTCATCTCTAGTTATATGGAGTGTTTTTTGTCTTCTGAATACTAACGTGTTTTTACTGTAGTAATGTGCAAGGGGCTAGTTATAAATTATACATTTAATTATTTTGTGTTTAAAGGGGTTCGGTTCTGGTTCCATAGGTCCTTGGCTGTCTTTACTGTGATTATTCCCTACAAGTAATCTTCCCACCTGGACGGGAGTCATGTTCACAACTGCAGGCAATGGCTTACCTCAGGCATGATGGGTTTCAAAGCAGCATGTCACTGCTCAGTCACCTGTTGCCTAGGGACACATCACTACTGAGGCCAGTAATTGGCTGCAGAAACACACGTGACCCTGTCCATGGTGAAAGTTTACATGCATGGATTGAAGTGCATTCAGAAGTGAGTGACAAGGAGCAGGTAAGTAGGCTTATATTTACCAGTTAGGTGGGGGGTTGTTAAAAAATAGGTCGAAACCTTATCTCCTCGTATTCATGCTTAGACTTCAAATGCCACGGTATCCACTAGTGTTGAGCAAATTAAACTCCACAAAGTGGAATTGAATCCGAATTTCAGGGAAAAATTCAATTCGTCCCAAAGTCAAATTTCCTCGTGCTTCGTGGTAGCGGGGGGTCAATCTGTGAGGGTGGGCATGTGGTGTATTCTGGGGACATGGGGGTCAATCTGTGAGGGGGGCATGTGGTGTATTCTGGGGACATGGGGGTCAATCTGTGAGGGGGCATGTGGTGTATTCTGGGGACATGGGGGTCAATCTGTGAGGGGGGATGTGGTGTATTCTGGGGACATAAGGGTGCAGATCTATGGGGGTCAATCTGTGAGGGGGGCATGTGGTGTATTCTGGGGACATAAGGGTGCAGATCTATGGGGGTCAATCTGTGAGGGGGGGCATGTGGTGTATTCTGGGGACATAAGGGTGCAGATCTATGGGGGGTCAATCTGTGAGGGGGGGGCATGTGGTGTATTCTGGGGACATGGGGGGGTCAATCTGTGAGGGGGGGGCATGTGGTGTATTCTGGGGACATGGGGAGGGGGTCAATCTGTGAGGGGGGGGGGGCATGTGGTGTATTCTGGGGACATGGGGGGGGGGTCAATCTGAGGGGGGGGGCATGTGTATTCTAGGGACATGGGGAGGGGGTCACTCACAGCCCTATAAATAAGGCAGCCATCTTACAGTCAGACATGTTCCAGCGTTCAGAGTGCAGGGACAGACGTGTGAAGGCTCTAGGGTCAGCAAGTGCAAAAACGATTGTGAAAAAAAAGACAGAAAAAACTATTTATAAGTGCAGGGAAAGGATAGGGAGGAATCATTTCACAGCATCTTAGTGCATGGAGTGACGTCAGAAGGCGATAGGTACATTGATAGGAAAGTGATTAACAAGTGCAGGGAAATATTATTTGGGGATCCAAAAAGTCATTAGACAGCTCTGTCATTCCAGCTTTTTGATACTGGGCTGCAAGTGTTATGTTGAAAAGCCTTTAGAGGCTTATCTTAGTATCTTATTCAGTACTACAAGATAAATATATAAGCATTTCACTTCTGGAGTTATTTCTGTTGAAAGCATATAGGGGCGTATTTCAGTAAAAAAGAATATATACGCACTGCACTGTTGCAGTTATTTCTGGTGAAAGTGTATAGGGTCATATTTCAGTGCAACAAGAAAAATATATACGCACTGCACTATTTACTTTTTTTATGGTCAAAGCGTATAGTGGCCTATTTCAGTCCAACAAGAAATATATATTCTCAGGTCACTTCTGCAGTTATTTCTGGTGAAAGTATATAGGGGCGTATTTCAGTACTTTAAGAAATATATATACGCTGTTCACTCTTTAATTTTTTTCTGGTCAAAGCGTATAGTGGCCTAATTCAGTCCAACAAGAAATATATATTCTCAGTTCACTGCTACAGTTATTTCTGTTGAAAGTATATAGGGGCGTATTTCAGTACTACTAGAAAAATATATACGCACTTCACTCCTTGAGTTTTTTCTGCTCGAAGCGTACAGTATAGGATCGTATTTTATAACAACAAGAAAAATATTCTCAGCGCATTTCGGCAGTTATTTGTGGTGAAAGTGTATAGTGGCCTATTTCAGTACAAAAAGAAAAATATATTCATCGCTTTTAGGGGTGTTTTAATTTCCGTTTAATTTGTTTAGTTCAGCTACAAGTATGTCAGGCAAAGAAGTGCCCGGCCATGCACAGAGGAGTGGCAGAGGAGTAAGAGGTTATGGCAGCAGCAGTCGCAGCGAGAGACCTGAGCTCCCGATGTCATCTAGAGGTCGTGTCTTGACCAACAACCTAGTGGTTCTTGTTTGGTTAACTCGGTCATCTACGTCATCCCAAGTGACATCAGACACCCCCAGCCAACAGTCGGTGGGTTCGTCAGACACAACACTTAGTTGGCATGGCCCGGGAGCAGGCCCTGTGCCCTCACCTGTCCTCAACCTGCCTCTGGCCTTTTCTGTTTCCTCACCGCGAGTAGTACTACATGCAGTGGGCTCAGTTTCACTTTTCAGCGAGGAAGAGCTACTAGAGGACAGTGAGCACCTACTGCCCAGCCGAGAGGCGGAGGAGACATTCGCTGCCTCCTCCGCTAGACGGCAAGTAGTGATGAGGAGAGTGGCACAGGAGCTTTTGTTGCAAGTGATCAGGCTGCTGACCCGGAGGCCGTTGAGGAGGACATCAGTAATGTGCAGACACTACTCGATGATGATGAAGCCGATCGCACTTGGGAGTTGGGTGAAGAAGGGGCTTCACCATCATCGGGAGAAGAGGGTGGCAGCTTGCCCGTGAGGCAACATCTGAGCCAGCAAGTTGCTAACGTAGCCAGGAGTCAGCAAGGTGACAGCAGTGGGAGGTTGGGAGCCAAACGGGCACGGGGTAGACCAGCTGCTTTGCAGCAGCCTACCTGCCTGAGTGGTACACTGGTTCACGGAAGCAGTGGCGGTAGCAGTTAGCGAGTGAGTAGTGTTGAGGGCAAAATCAGGTACTCGGCAGTATGGCAGTTTTGTTTTAAGCCGTCGGAGGAGGTCAACATGGCCGTATGTAGAATATGTGGGCAGAAGGTGAAGCGTGGCCAGGGTGCCAATGTTGGCACGACGGCCCTGCGTCAACATATCCAGCATCACCATAAAGTGGCCTGGGAGAACTGGGACTCCAATGTGGTCATTTAGCCTGTCGCATGCACTCAGTTTCAGCCAGTCAAGGCTCCACCACCTCACCCGAAGTGAGCTGTCTGTCAATCTCATCTTCTGCTGGTCGAGATGCTCCTGATCCTTCTCCTCATCAGTCACTCAGTCAGCAATTGATCACCGAAACGATTGCCAAGAGACAAGAGTATGTGTGCACGCATCCAACGGCGCAGCTGAACATGCTCCTGTCCAAGTTGCTGGTGCTTCAGTCCCTCCCTTTCCAAGAGTGGACTCTGCACCTTTCAGAGAACTGATGGCTTGTGCAAAGCCGAGGTGGAGAGTCCCAAGCTGTCATTTCTTTGCCAAAAAATCAGTACCAGCCCTGCACACAAATGTAGAACAGAAGGTGGGCCAGTCCTTGAGCCTGTCGGTGTCTGCCAAAGTGTACAGCAGCGCCAATGTAGCAGAGCTGTAACTACGGTCAGGGACAATACATGTCCTTTACGGCCCATTGGGTGAATGTGGTTCCTGCACATCCACCTCCACGTTGTCACGCCATTGGTCCTGCGACAATGTCCGCCTCTGCCTCCTCATCCTCCATCATGTCCTCAGCCTCCACTGCAGGGACAAGTCACAGTGCCCCTCCAGCATACCACATGTGCAGGGCTCTGCGGTGTCACGCTGTTCTGCACCTGGTTTGCCTTGGTGAACATAGTCACAAAGGGGAGGAACTACTCCATGTGATGCATCAAGAAATCGAATCCTGGCTTTCTCTGTGACAACTCAAAATCAGAATCATGGTGACCGACAACGGGAAGAACATGGTGTCGGCGCAGCGTTAATGAGGGCTGAGCCATTATCCATCCAGATCAAAATGGCATAGATCAGATCCAGATCATATTTTGCATAGGTTATTTACGAATATTCAGTCTCCTGGGGGTGACGCCCGCTCCATCCTGTCGTTGGATGCCACTAAGGCCTTCGACAGGGTGGAGTGGACGTTTCTCTGGGAAGTGATGAAAAAAATGGGTTTTGGCCCCAAGTTTATGGCGATGGTTCAGTTGCTATACAAATCTCCAGCTGCTAGGATCATAGGCGTGCGCAACCTATTGCATTAGGGTGTGCACCCTAAAGCACAAACACATACGCCGCGCGCACGTGTATGTATGTATGTATGCATGTATGTATGTATGTATGTATATATATATATATATATATTATATACACATACACACACACATATTTACACAAATACACTCTGCATACACCCCGCCCTGTATAATTTACCTTGATACCCCTCAGGTATATTATATAACTGAGGGGTATCAGGGTACCTTATACAGGGCGCGGTAATATAACTAAGGAGGGCTATCAGGGGACATTATACAGGGGGTGATATAACTAGGGGTATCAGGGTACATTATACAGGAGTAATATAACTGAGGAGTGCTATCAGGGACATAATACAGGGGTAATATAAGTTATATTACCCCTGTATAATGTGTGATAGCCCTCCTCAGTTATATTACCCCTGCATAATGTACCCTGATACCCCTAGTTATATTACCCCCTGTATAATTTACCCTGATACCTCTCAGTTATATTATATTACTGAGGGGTATCCGGGTAATACAGGGGACAACTGAGGAAGGGTAGCACTGTGGGACAGGGTACATACTTCTTTTTTATAATGCGTGATAGGGTACATTATACAGGGGAATGGGGACAACTGAGGAGGGGTAGCAGTAGCACTGCGGGACAGGGTACATAACATACTTTTTTTTTATATGCGTTATATAACCGTATGGGTGGATCCCAGACCGGAGCAGCTGGGCAGTGGGCAACAAGCTCCTAGTTCCCTTCCAACATATCACGTCATGCGGGGCACGCAGCGTGACGTGACGTCAACTCAGTCTGCGCCTGCACAGCCCGCACAGCTCTCTGCCTCCGCCGGGTCCGCCCCCCTATGTAAATACTAGCCGCCACCTGCCCACAGCCAGGTATTGTAAATTAGTTTACAGTGTGGCGGGCGGCGGCGGCCAGCTTAACAGACAAGAGAATCAGCCGGGGGGGCACCCAGGAGCACGGAGGTGACGAACCTATTAGGGTGTGCCCAGGCACACCTGGCACACCCCCTGCGCACGCCCATGGCTAGGATTAGGATCATCGATATGATGACAGAGAGTTTTTTACTAGGAAGAGGCACCCGTCAAGGCTGTCCTCTTTCCCCTCTTTTATTTAACATTTATATTGAACCCCTCGCAGCTAGCATAAGGCAAGACTTGAGAGTGGCTGGTTTCGGCATAATGGGGAAGCATGATCGTATATCCCTCTATGCTGATGCTATTTTGTTTTTTATTCATCAAACAGAAAATACTCTTCCTTGTATAATGGAGCTAGTTAATCTTTTTTCTGACTCGTCTGGCCTGGAGGTTAACTTGGAGAATACTGCTCTTCTCCCTATAGATGAATTGCGAGGAAATTGGAATAATCAGTTATCGATCTCTGACTCAATAGAGTACCTGGGGATAACAGTCTCAGCCAAAACTCAAGACTATCTACAACTCAATCTGATCCCTTTATTGATAAAGTTGAGAGCTAAAACTAAGATATGGCAAAGAATTCTGCCCGCAAGAGCGGACAGAGTTTCGTTAATAAAAATGGTGGTGTTGCCCCAGGTTCTTTATGTTCTGCGCATTTCGCCTGTATGGATTGAGGGTAAGTATTTTAGATTGATAGAGCGGATGATTAACAATTTGTTATGGGGGAGGAAGCGTGTGAGATTAAAGGTGCTCTACTTCTCTATGCCTTATAATCGGGGAGGTCTCAACCTCCCCTTTTTTAGGGGTTACTTTATGTCCTCCCAGTTTTGTTTTTTCAGTGACTGGGAAAATAGCCATCTCTGCAGAAAATTGGTGGAAAATTCAGGTTTCTTGGATTTTTTTACCGTATTAGAGTTCGATTACTTATAAAATATACAGACTAGTTATAAACTTTTCTGCAGAATGGCTACAAAAGCCTGGCTGGTTATAAAGAGCTGGTTTAAAGTCAAGGCATCGGTGATTTGCACCCCATTATAGTATAATTTTAAGCTTTTGAATCTAGATGATCCAAACTGTCTGCAATATTGGAGGTCAAAAAATGTTCAGTATCTGAACCAAGTGGTCAAAGGTTGACGAATCCTGTCTCTCATGGAGCTAAAACAAAAGGAAAATGTGGGTGAGGTGGCTTGGTATGCATATTTTCAATTGAGGTTGGCACTTTTTAGTATTTCTGATAGTCACTTACTTACTGTAGACACTCCTGAATTTTTACACGATTTAATTTGCAAGAAAGGTGGCATGAAAGCTAAAGTATCACACTGCTATAGACACTTAATAAAAAAATTTTTTGGGGAAGTTCTCTCTCCAGCACAGAGATCCTGGTCCACTTTACTTTCAGAGGTGGGTTCTCCGGACTGGGAGAATATAGGGGAAAGTTTAAATCAGGTTTCTCATAACTTTAATCACACTGTTGTACAATTTAATATTATGCACAAAATATATGTGACACCCTTATGGCTTCATAGGAGAAGATTTAGAGCCTCCTCTGACTGCCCCCGTTTTGGTGACCCCGGGGCAGATCATTTACATGTGATCTGGGATTGCCCGATGGTGAGTAGGTATTGGAGAATGGTTCAAACCACTTTGGCTCGGAGACTTAATATTGACATCCCCTTGTCTCCCAAGATATGGGTTTTGGGGGATCTATCGGAGGTTAATTGTCAGCCTATGAAATGCCGACTGCTGATCAAAGTGATGTTCCTAGCCAGGCTTCTTTTATCCAGAAGATGGTGCTCCTCCCATGCCCTAGATTGTAACAACTGGTTAGGTCTAGTCGAGAAGGTGAAAAGCTATGAGAGGATTCTGTACAGACAAAGAGGGTCTTACTTAAAGTGGGGCAATATCTGGAAGGAATGGGACACGGTTAACTAGCCCGTTTCCCCTTTTCCTTATTTTTTATTTTTTTTTTTCTGCAAGGTGGGGGGATGTTATAATTGTGTTTTCTTTACAAACTGTATCTTTTGAGATTATTAAAATAAAGGAAAATTATAAATAAAAAATTATAATATGAAAAAAATAAATAAAAATGAGGGCTGAGCTATGCTCCGTGCATGGCACACATGTTCAATCTGGTTGTTACGTGGTTCCTGAAGTCTTCAAACCATCTGCAAGACATCCTAAAAATGGCCAGGAAACTTTGCATGTACTTCAGCCACTCGTACACCACAAAGCAAACCCTCCTAGAGCTGCAGCGGCAGAACGGCATCCCCCAACATAGGCTGATATGCGACGTTTCCACTCGTTGGAATTCCACCCTCCATATGTTGGACCGACTATACAAACAGAGAAAGGTCATCAACAATTTCTTGATGATGCAAGCGGATAGGAGTACTCCCCTGTATAACTTCGATGCCAGCCAGTGGTAGCTCATGTGTGACACCTGCCATTTGCTCAGGCCCTTTGAGGACGCCACATTGTTTGTCAGTCGCCAGGACTATGGTATGAACGACATCATTCCACTGCTTCATATCCTGGAACAGATGGTGGTAACAATGGCTGGTCAGGGGACAGGAGACGTGGAGCCTCAATCTCATGGCCACATGAACCCTGTGGGGGAAATTGGAGCACAGGCAATGTGTAGCCAAATGGGTGGGCTTTCTATTCACCTGACAGGACAGAAGGAGCAGGAGCAGCCAGAGGAGCTACAGGGCGATGAGGAAGACGAGAAGAGGACCTGGACACACCGTGGCATTATGCAGTGGAGATGAAGGCAGGGAGTCCCTCCGAGTCACTTGCACAAATGGCTTGATGCATGGTCACTTGCTTGCATAGTGACAGCCGAATTGTCATCATTCGGCAGAGGGATGACTTCTGGCTCTCCACCTTGTTGATCCCTCGCTACCGGTATAGAATGGGGGCCTTTTTTTACACCCACCGAGAGGGTGGACAAACTGAACTACTACAGAGACATCCTATGTAGTCAGTTGGCTGTTGCCTATCTGCGCCATCATCCATCCTCTTGCAGGTCTGACGAGGGGGGCCCTCTGTGCTCAAGTTCCACTGCCATGGCTGCTGAGGAGGGGTGGGGTGGCAGGAGCAGTACCAGCTCCATCAGCAGCAACCTGAGTCTACAGTCGCTGATGAGTAGCTTTCTTCACCCACATAGTGAAGAAACTACTCACCAGCAGCAGCAGAAGGTAGACCTGGAGCAAGACCTGAACCAGAAGGTGGTGGCATACTTGGACAGCCCCCTGCCACCCCACATTGAAGATCCGCTGGACTATTGGTTTACCAATCTGGATTAGTGGCCACAAACTAGCAGAGTTTGCCCTGGGAAAGCTGTCATGCCAGGCCTGTAGTGTGGCATGGGTGTTTAGTGCGGCTGGAGCCATAGTTACCTCAAGGAAAACTCGCCTGTCGACCCAAAATGTGGATAGACTGATCTTTGTCAAGATGAATCAGGCGTGGATCAGCCAGGATTTCCAACCACCAATTCCTTTTGCATCAGACTAGATCATCCATGGTGCCACACCAACACTGATACAAGAGACCGGTTTCTTCTGACTACCAACCTCAACTACTACTTTGATGCTGCAACCCACCTGATGCCACACATCTTATGCGAAGTGCTCCTTATTTCACCCACCTTCGTCAGTGGGTACTGGTATTGCCACCCACCGCCCAACTCTGTTACCCGGTGACTCTGTGGTCTCCTGATGCAGCTGCTGCTGCCATCTCCAAACTATGTCACCTTGCCACTCTGTGGTATCCCCCTGATGCTGCTGCTGCCATCTCCACACTATGTCACCTTGCCACTCTGTGGTATCCTACTGCTGCCATCTCCACACTATGTCACCTTGCCACTCTGTGGTCATCTCATGCTGCTGCCACCTCCAGACTGTCATTGTGCCGCTCTGTGGTCTACTCATGCTGCTGCCACCTCCAGACTCTGTCATTGTGCTGTTCTGTGGCCTACTCATGCTGCCGCCACCTTCAGACTCTATCATTGTGCCACTCAGTGGCCTCCTCATACTACGCCACCTGCAGACTCTGTCATTGTGCCACACGGTGGCCTCCTCATACTGCTTCCACCTCCAGACCCAGTCATTGGGCCACTCTGTGGTCTCCTCATGCTGCTGCCACCTCCAGACTCTGTCATTGTGCCTCTCTTTGGCCTACTCATGCTGCCGCCACCTCCAGATTCTGTCATTGTGCCGCTCTGTGGTCTACTCATGCTGCCGCCACCTCCAGACTCTGTTATTGTGCCGCTGTGTGGCCTACTCATGCTGCCGCCCCCTCCAGACTCTGTCATTGTGCCGCTCTGTGGTCTCCTCATGCTGCTGCCACCTCCAGACTCTGTCATTGTGCCGCTCTGTGGTCTCCTCATGCTGCCGCCACCTGCAGACTCTGTCATTGTGCCACTCGGTGGCCTCCTCATACTGCTTTCACCTCCAGATCCTGTCATTGGGCCACTCTGTGGACTTCTCATGTTGTTCCCACACTCCCCACTTCTTGACTGGGCCACTGTATTTTGCCTTTCAGGCCTGGCTGACATCATCATTTATTTGATACTTCTTCTGATCTGTCAGAAGGAAGGAAAAATGAGACACACAACGGATCCTCTCTGTGTAGCAGCTGTATGATCCCATCAGAATTGGCTTATGATTTGGTAGCCAAAAGCAGGAGCAGGTACAAAACACAGAAGACATGCAATTATTCCATTCACGTGTCATTTCTGTTTTTTGGCATTAGCAATGCTCATGGATTATTGAGCAAATGCTGACCGAGTAAAGGCATATGCTCCACAGACAGGATCCGTTTTTTGTGGGTTATTGTTCTGATGGTTTAGAGGAAGGGCAAAATAATCAGTGATGTCAACACAAACTTACTGCTGACACCCTCTCCACTCTTTCTGGGGGGCTCCACTTGTATAAGCGCTTAATAGAACAGGTTCTGTAGACATCTATGTGGATTCAGCCGACGAGGGTGTAAAAGGAGTGCGCTTCTTCTTGACGCTAACATCTACCTGTAAGGCTGAGTTGATACTTGAGTTATTTGGTCAGTTTGGCCCCTTGACTGCCCAAATAAGTGAAGTATGCAGTGATTCTAAGAGTGACGCCTGTCATCTACATGTCATATAGACAGTAATATTTCACTTCCAAAGCAGACTCCCTATGCCTGTTACTGCAAAGCACAGTGTTCTACACCACTATAAAGGCTCTCAGCAGCCAGGAGATAGCGTTTTTTAACATAATTTGCCGCAAATGTATTCTGATCTAATCAAATTTTTGAAAAATTCGCTCATCTCGACTCACCACTTTAATTTATTTTACTCTGTATTATTGCTGTCAGATGCCGTTATCAGCTATGAATGCGGCATCTGAGGGGTACAATCGCTGTTCCCCATCAAAGCAAATTTGTTTGTAAAATTCTGCAAAGTACATTATCAAATTTTTCAATACCTCACTCATCAGTAGTATCCACCCCATAGAAAATTCGCCATTAGGCTACTTCTGTCAGGACAGATATCAAGTCTGCAGTAGAGTCTTATCAGACGTAAGGATGTACACATTGCATTTTGCTCTAAGATGTTACAGGAAATTTGGCAATTGTATCTGCCAGTTAAACTAGATAGTTACACATCTCCTTCTTTTCTAATCTGTTTTTATTTTCTGATTGCAGATTTCTTTATTCTATTTCCTGAACATGATTATGTGGGCTACCATCTTGCCTAAGTTGTTCTTAACAGCATTTAGAAAGTAAAGAATTACTTTACGGCAGCTCCATTGTCCATAGACACAATGGTCAGGAGGGGACCTCACTGACTTTTATGGGAGTGTCTTCTAGGCAAGTTCTGGTTCTGTGCCCTGTTCAGAGGTCATTGTACAAGGGAGGAATAGATGAGCTCTGACAATCACCTATTGTGAATGGTGGATCCTGTCTTATCTATACACAGAGGAGATATAATTACAGGCAGGATTAGAATTAAAGATAAGCAGATAATTGCTGTAAAGTGATCTTTACAGACCAAGAAGAGGGGCCTTTTATTAAGCTTAGTGGCCAGTGTAAAAACTGCAGGATTTTGTTTTTTGTTTAAATATAAATATTGAAATTAAAATGAAAAATAACATTATCAAGTCTTCAAAAATAGGTTAAACATAAAAACGTGACAAATAATTTTCTGGTGACACATTTCCTTTAAATCTAGGAAAGTAGCATGCACCACAAATAGTGCTGAGTGAATCGAAGTATCCAAAGTGGACTTCAATCTGAATTTCAGGAAAAATGTGATTCTCCGCAAAGCCAAATTTCCTCATGCTTCGCGGTGACAAATCTATTTTTCCTGAAATGGCGGTAAAAAAAAACATACTCATCTCATCCATTTGCGTTCGAAGAGGCCGTCGCAGCCAACTTTATTGCGAAAACTGCACATAATCCCGCGAGGGGTGACGTGTGCTTCATCGCACTGGCCGGGCACAGTGACTTCATCAATGATGACATCACCGTGCTCGGCCAGTGTGAAGATGTCATAAGGCGAGATTTTGAACGGTGTCTTCAATCAAGATGGCCGCAACGGCCTCTCCTCGATCAAATGGATAAAGTGGGTATGTTTTTTTTTTTTTTTTTTTTTTTTACTGGATTAGCCCCCGAAAGGCCTTAATTTTAATCTCAGGTGCCGTGATCAGCGATGAATGCGGCATCTGAGGGATTCAATGACGAAGGGGCGGCACAATTTCTATATACAAAAGAATGCGCTTCCTGAGGAAGTAATTCATCACAAATCAAATTTCTTTGTGAAATTCGGTAAAGCAGCCGAATTTTTCATAACTTCACTCATCTCCAACCACAAACACAGCATTAATGAGAGTGCAAGACACCAAGTGGTTAGGAGAACCAAGATGAAATATTTACCTTGTCATCTAATTATATGTATGCGTTCCCATGAAGGGCAATGGTGGATAGACCATTGGGCCTGGTTGTAGCCATGTAATACAGGAAAAGGCTTCAGTCTTCGATAATATGGAGCTGTCATTTAGGAAAAGGGTCACCCAAACTTCATACAGATGCATAGCCCCTGGTCCCTTTGTCCTTTCTATGTAGCTAATGCCATTTTTTTTAGAAGCTTAATTGAATAAGGTTCCTGATATGTGGAAGCCCTGGAGTGAGAGGATGAAAGCAAACAGGTCTCCAGAGACATCTTCACTTTTGTAGCAACCAACAACTAGTGACTGACTTTACTGTCTTCACGGCTGGATGTCCTCTTCGCCCACTCAAGCACAGCAATCGAGAAAAAGCCAGCATTGCTAATCTGTAAAGTTAATTTTCTTTGCTCCTTTTCTATTTTGCTCATTAATTCAGCGCACATTAAGTGTATGTGATAATTAACTTCATATCCATGCCAGTAATTGATTATTAATTGAGGGCTTAATGTCCATAGTGATAGTTAAAATGAGTGGATGGCTAAATACCTATATGATCACTACACTGCTAAACAGTCCTACTCGGAAAATGAATGAGGAGCGGTATGAATTAATACAGGCATCTGCTGCTCGTCAAGATATAGACCAGACAAAACAATAGAATATTCAGGCCCATTCAGCTATAATCTTAAGTATCGTTTTCAGCAGGTTTGCAAAGCCTTAATTATCTTGTCTTGAATTACATCTTCAGGAAGTCTATGATGTTAATTTATATTGAATACCTTTAGGCAGTGCTGGATTAGGGTCTGTGGTGTTCCTAATCTCACCTCTAAGAACCAGGCCTCACCTGACCCTTGATTGGGGCCACAAATAGTAAATGTCTTCGCCAGTGGAATATATGGGAGTCTACCCCCCTGGACTTCACCAGAGAGAGCTACATAAAGGACTGGCCTTCTCACTACGTCTAGTTGGTTGATGAACCGGTAAGTTGTCTCAGTGATGCGGGGGTCCCAGAGTGTATACACCACCCATAAAAATAGTGACTGACAGGCCTGGGTCAAAAATGAATTCCTGTTAGGCCATAAGCTACTTCACCATTCTACAGGCTTTAGAGCTGAAATCTCCTAGCATGTCCTTCTTTTTCAGTTATTCACAGAGCTTGTTAGGGTGATTTGCATTCTTGGAAAGTATCATCTTTACAAGAGGCACTATACAATAGTCTGAAAGAAGGGAAAACAAACTTCAAACCAGGTATTACAGGAGTTTATAGCAAAACTGTTAAGGGTTTGTCTGTGGTTGTAGAAAGCCTTGTTGACAGTTTACAATAGCAGAATTGTGAATGTAGCTCTGGGGTATAATGCAGGCTGCAATTAAAGAGAATATTTCAGCATGGTGAACCCTGTCTGATAGGGCTGATTATGTTGACTGCAACAACCCTGCTCTTGCAGCAATACAATGAGTAATTTTTGAGAAATACATATTTTTCTTTTTATTCTAAAGAGGTGCTTGGAGCACTGATAAGTTGGCCTATCACCTTAGAGCACTGATTTATCTCTTTGCCACTACCTCTCCAATACTGATTCACAGCACCAGGCATCCTCACTGTCCTGATGCCTGGCCATGAAATCTCCAATATAAGCCATGGAGAGTACAATCAGCGCATGTGCAGTGGATCTCTCTTGGATATCAACTATCTTGGCTATTATAACGTGAATTCAAAACATTTGAGAATGAATAAGCTTACGCAGGCTAAGTAATTAAATATATTTACTAAGTGGTATTAAATTTAAGATAACACAGACAAATCGCATACAGAATATTAAAAAGTTAATAAACATCACTCGCCTAAATATGCAGAATGGGGTAGGACTATAAAACATGGCTGTCTACCACGTTATAATACATGACAAGCACCCCAGGGTGTACAAAAGATGGGGCAAGTCACTACTTACATCCTACCTAGGATGAAGTTCTAAGTGGAGTCCCCACTAATGTATTTGTGTAACCATAGTTATACATGGTGCCCTGGATGCGTCTCTGAGATCATTACTCAGGAATGTAGCCTTATCAGCACAATGGGGTACTACATTACAAATAATTACAAAGAATATCCTTACACAGAATACTAAAAGTAATATAAAAGAGACAAAATTTAAAAGAATACCCAATACAGATATCCATCTCTGAGACCCGAACTGAAAATGTGTTGCTTGTACTCTCACAGTTGCATGTGTAAGATTTGAGCTGCTTTTTAAGGATACGATAAGTAATGTATTTACCAAGTAACTCAATATTTTATGTTGATTTATTCTGCTTATAATTTAACCACTTTATAGTCAAGGTATGTTTAAGGTATGCAGATTTGACATCATCAGTTAAGTGTGTTTTAGGGTCTATTCACAAGTCTGTGGTGTATTGCGGATCCACAAATTGTGGATCCGCAATACACCCGGCTGGGACTCCGATAGAACTGCAATTGCGGACAAGAATAGGACATGTTCTATTTAGTTCCAGACATGCAGACCGAAAGTTCGGGGCCCTGCTCCAGAAATTGCGGAACGGGTGCAGACACATTTACGGATGTGTGAATGGACCCTTAACAATATATTTTAAGAATTTTTCAATAGACATTGCAGATTTGTCATGTTTTATATAAATGCATGGTTGTTCAGGTAGGAAAAAGACAAAAGTCCATCAACTGCAACCTGTAATCTCGCTATATCGATCCACAGAACAAATCCCTGGATCAATGTCCATCTTCCTTTTAAAAAGGGATTGGGCCAAAGAGAAAGGGTGTGTAGAACAAGATTTCTATACATTGTCATAAGCCTCAATGTTTTTTTGAATTAAAAAGTCACCTAAACCTTTTTTGCAGCCATCTCCAGAATTTGCTGTGACCAACTCCTGCGGCTATTCCACCGATTCACAGATCTTACTGTAAAAAATGCTTGTTGCTTCTTATGACTGAATCTTTTTTTTTTCCAGGCGTAGGGAGTGGCCTCTTGTTTTTTGAGGGAGTTTAACACCGAATAGCTTCCCTTGATATTTTTTACGGTCCCTTTATATATTTATACAGGTTAATCATGTCCCCCCTTAGACATCTTTTTTCAAGGCTAAACAAATTCATCTCACAGAAAATCTGCATGCTCTAAACTCAATTGAATATAAATCTCAGACATCCTGCAGAAATTTAAATTGAGAGCTTGACCAATCCATGGATGATTTTAAATGGAAATTTATTTTAATTAGCCCATAAAGCATAGATTTCCTATGGCTTTCCCATGGCTTCTCAATGTTGTACGAATGGGTCTGATTAATTTTACACAGCTTTGTACATAGCCTTATAAATGACAATGTACATGCACGTAGATGCACGACCAAGGTCATACTCCACAAAGATAATGCCAAACTGTGACAATATCTGGAAAGTGCTCCATGAACAGGTGGCAGATTACAGTAACACATTTATCTGTTTTTGTATTTTCCCACAAATTATAATTGCTGATCCTTGTCTATTATTATCCTTGGCTACATTATGGACGATTATCACGCACACTAATTTTCCTTTGCACAAAAATGCTCTCATTATGCAGGGACAGTGGGCACCAGAATGGTAGTCCCTCCTCTGCCAACTGCAATTGACTGGAAGTTTTTTAATTGTTATGGTCAGATGGCAACAGGTGGACAGCTTGGCATCTTTTTAGGTCTAAGGGACTATTATCAGAGTTCATGCAGTAAATCAAAGATAGCAGATTATTCTCTGTTCACGTCACACAAATATTACATTTACATAGTAAATTTAAACTTCTCAGCTGTGCAAGCAAATTCAACCTCTAAACACATCAGCTGGGTGCTTAGGATATACTGTAAGACAGGGGTCATTCCGGCGCCTGTTTATAACTTCAGCGGATCCACTGCCAGATATAGGGGTTATTAAGACGGGCGTCTAAAATGCCGGTCTTAA